>JAXCHB010000244.1:4662500-5262500 GCA_036926305.1 Uropetala carovei
TGATTGGATCATCATGTCTCTACAAAAAGTGATTTAGCGTTCGAATAACGTTCAGTCAATCAAAGTTTTATTTTTACTTTACGGCAACTCTGTTACTCATCCTTCCAACATCTTACTCATAATACTGATTTTATTACCTAAATAATTCAAATGTTCCAAACCCAGCTAGAAAATACATCTCTACCATTATGATAGAGATAAACTCCCCAAAAAAATGAATCGTTCATTAAAAATAAGATATTTAAAGCGTGACAGTGAATCCGTATTCACCCAGGCCAACGCAAGACTTTGTAAAGCGTTTGAATGCGATACTTTTTGAGTCGATACTATCCATAAGGTGTATAATTTTTTTCGCGTGCCTAATTTTCCGCCAAATATTTGACAAAAGGTGAACGGAAACAGGCACGAGCGATTTCTCATTAGTATAAAAATAGGTTATAATAAACTTTTCATCCCATCTCCGCTTTTCCTTATCCTCTATTTTATCCTCCCCTCTCTACTCCCAACCCCCCCCCCCCCATTTAATAGTCTTCTGCTGAGATTGCGCTTTTTTTTTGAGCGGTAGGCAGGGCCCTCGGGAGTATGTCTTCATTAAAAGCGCCCATTAAGTGAATGGGCTCGGAAACGCATGCTTTCACGTCTGGAAAAAGCCAAGGAGTCAGTAGGGCATATGGACAAGAAAGAAAGAAAAAAAACGTTCTTCTCGGAATGTGCGAGCAAAAAAAAAACGGTCGAGATTTTTTTTTTGAGGATACGCTCCTCTTATCCGGACGCGTTCCACTTTGCCAAAGGCGTAATTAGATGCGAGCACGTCGAGCACAAAAAAATAATGAGCCGTTGATGTTTGTGCACAATTTGGACTGGGGTTTGGTACGCATGGGTAACGGGACAAAGGAGAGATTCCTCCCCTCCTCCTCCTTCCCTCTTTACTCCTCTTTGAGAGGGCATGTGGGTTATCCTGTTTTGACAGGTAAATTTTCGCGGAATGAGCCGTAATGAGGCCTTTAATCTTCTCTCTTTTTACAGTTTTATGCGTCGTAAAGCAGACCGAACGCTAGAAGCCATTGTTATCGATTAATCCCCTCTTTCTGACGTATCCACCGTAACATTTCCTCGAATAAGCGTAACTCATCGTTACTTTACATAGATTTTATGGCGTTCATCCGCAAAGAGGCTATAAATCAAAAGTTAAATATTTTAGTGCAGCTCATGGAATGAGAATAGAGGTTACAGAACATTCGCGTTAGAATTGGAGCACTATTTTAATTTTGTATTTATCATTTGAACTTATAAAAAGGGCGGTAAAGTAAAACTCATGAATATTTAAAAAAATTAAGTACTCCTTAACGGTACAAGGTACGGTTAAGGAGTACTGTTTTTTAAAACTCATGAAGATTGTCAGTTTTCGCTCAATTGATGATGTAATCAGATGATCACGTACTTGACGTGACAGTTCTGTTTCAAGCAAATAAATTATTTCACATTTAATCCAAACTAAAAATATAAGTCCGCGATTTTTTGTTTCCGCATCGATTTCGCAAGACAGTTTTAATCGCAGACCGCCGTTTTCCTCCATTTTCCCTTGAAATTCTTCGTAAATGCAAATCACGTCTCTGGTAAAAAAAAATGGAACGAAATAAATAGTCGATTCTTAGGATCTGAATAACGTATTTTTTATTCGCTAGTAAGAATCCGGAGCGCAAGTTCACTTCGTTGTAGTTTTATCGGGTGTCGAGGTCACGGAGAAAACAAAAAAAAAGAACCAACGCGGCAAAAAGTCGGAGTAAAAACGTGATCGTTTTTATAAAACGCATATTTTCGAATTGCCGGCTGCCCTTAGTTTCGGTCCGTTTTCCTCCGCCTTCATCTTCCTCGAGGCAGAATATTAATCCTTCGGGCGAGATGTGTAAATGCGTTCGAGACCTAAGCATCCATTAGGCATTCTTTCCATCCTCACACCACATCCTCATCCCACCCCTCCCCATCCTTCTTTTTCTTCCGCCACCCTCATTTTTCTTGCTTTCCTGCCTCCTCTTCAATGTATTCCGACCGAGCAATTCGCACTTGTTAAGCCGCGGACTCTCGGAAGTTTTTCATGCGTTTCGCAGCATCCTTAGAGGTTAGCGTCCGAAGCATCACCTAGAGGCTTCGAAACATAATGTCACGTCATGAAGTCCTTCCGCTTTCTCGCGCTTCAAACCGCTTCGAATCTTCTCTCTCTCTCTCCGTTTTGTTTCTCTTGCGTCGATTTCTCCTCTCACCCCTTTCTTCCGATGGAGACTTTTCGATTTTTTTTCGACCACTTCCTTTCACAATCTATATTTATTATTTTCCGCCCCGTTCTTGAAGGCACCTGTTCATTTAAAAGCTCTTAAATCCTACAGTGGAATATGCCGTATTTTCTAGCGCGGGGTAAACCTGTTATTTTAGCGGGAACTGTTTAGCTGTCGGGGAGACCCGAGGGTGTTCGGAATACACGCGCTCGGGAGATTTTTTTGTTTTGATACCGTTTAGAAAAATGGAAATAGTGGACTTTTTCTAAAAAACAAGTTAAAAATATCTACGATGGGCGCAATTTACGGCGCGTATAATTAAAAGAAACTTTTTTGCCTTGCTTGATACAATATCACTACGAATATTTTCTATTAGCTTAGTTTCGACTTTGCGGAATTGGCTTTCATCGTCAGAAAAAAAGGGAAAAAGCTTTATAACCTAATCGACCGGTTTCGCTACACTCCTTTCTCAAAAAGAAATTACTGTTAGTAACCTGGAAGTTTTTTATTGGAAATAACTGCTTTTTAAAACATAATTTCAGTTGAAAGAAGGGCGTCGAACCGGAACCGAACCGAAAACCCGAACCGAAAAAACCGATTTTTTTGGCCGGAGTGGAACCGAACCCGAGCCGAAACCGAAAACCGATATTTATTTCGCTCCTTTATTTCGGTTCGCATAAACAGTGTAAGCGAAAGGCGGAATTTTTCCTTAAAATGGCGATCACCTCCCTCACACTACCATACCCTGTCGCCATGGGGTCCAAACCCCGACCAAGTTCACTATATAATCCTCAAGTCCCTTGGGTCGTTCCACGAATACGACCTTAAATCTTTTCTAAGGTAATATCTACCGACTTCCGGTAATTCCATGGGAAAATTTACCCATTTGAGAATTCCTTGAACCGTATGAATGCCTAGTGGGGGAAGGAAAGTTTTCCCCAATGTTTCGTTTGCTACAGATGCCCACAACCTTTCATTTCTTCACATGAACTAGCATCCATCAGTCTGGCTTTGCTAATTATTTAAGAAGGATCGTTCCACGTTTGTTTCTTATGCATTAGTTGCCCTTTGTTACAGGTTAGTAATTTTAAATAGGTATATATTGTAAACTCGAAAAATTCAATTTTATATTTGATGTTAATCGTTCTTGAAAGTAGGAATAAAAAATTAATGTATATTTGTTATTTCCATTAAAATATTTAGCTTATCGGTGTCGATAACGAAATGTTGCCGGCATTAAGGAGAAGATAAATCATCCAGCGCGAATGGAGAAGCTATTATTTGTTGGCATTGTTATTTCTGTTGTTCTATGTGTTTTATTAATTGTTGAAATTGTTTTTATCCTGTTCATAAGTGTTGAGTTTATTGAATGAAGTTAGTAGGTAATTTCTTTTTCGAAAAACGGGGTGGATAATCCACAAGAGGAAAACATTCTTTTGTTTATTGTTCGTAAAAGATTTGTTGCAATGCGGAGAGAAAAACACTCAGGTTGATGCCATTTTCATTGATTTTAAAAAAGCGTTTGACAAAGTACCCCATAATAAATTAATAGGAAAACTAGGAAAGTACGGCATAAACCCTAATATCGTGAGTTGGGTAAAAGACTTCCTCTCCAACAGAAAACAGATAGTAGTTATTGATGGGAAATCTTCATACCCGGTAAAAGTCGCATCAGGTGTTCCACAGGGAAGTGTCATAGGCCCACTAATATTCCTGATATATATAAACGATATCTGCTCGGTAGTTCGCTGCAAAATAAGACTTTTCGCAGATGACACCGTTTTATATAAGGAGATAATGAGCCAGGATGACCAAAAATCTCTCCAGAAAGATTTAAACGCCCTCTCAGCATGGTGTCAAGATTGGAAAATCGAAGTTAATCACAGCAAATGTTCCCTATTGAGTTTCTGGAAGAGTAAGGACAATGAATTAGACTCGGAATACAGAATTGATAGATTGAATATCCAATCCGCAGAGTACGTTAAATATTTAGGAGTCACCATTTGTCGTGATCTATCGTGGAATATGCATATTCGAAGGATCGTAGGCGCAGCTAATAAGAAATTGGGCTTCGTAGGCAGAATAGTAAGACGTAGCACAGAACAGGTACGAGAAAGGTGTTATTTATTATTGGTCAGATCTCAGGTCGAATACGCTTCCAGCATATGGGATCCGTACGAAAAGGGACAGATACTTGAGTTAGAAAGAATCCAACGCAGAGCAGCCAGATTCGTAAAGCAAAAATATGAGCGAAAATTAAGCGTCACATCACTCCTGAAGGAGTTGAATTGGATATCGCTAGAGGATCACAGAATTAGGTTAAGGCTTCTGGAGAAATTTAGGTCGGAAGTTCTCTTAGAGGAGGTCTCAGGAACATTAGAGGCACCTACGTACATGGGCAGGCACGATCACGAGATTAAAATACGAGAGATCGACTGTAGGACCGAGCGATATCAGAGCTCGTTTTTCCCAAGGACCATACGAGATCATAACAGGAGTGATTCCCACGAGGGACGTTAATAGGTAGGTTTTGGTGTGCTGCACCCCCTGCCACCCACCAATCGGGTGATTTTCATGGTATCATGTAGATGTAGATGAATTATCTAAGCTCACAGTTACGATCACGAGATTTACAGAGGCACAGTAAAAAGGAGAGGCTACGAACTTCGAATCACGTATTTGGACGAAATGTCGATCATGCGATTCGACATAGAAATGTGTCTCACACCCACTTGTCAGAGTTTATGTGAATGCATCCCTGGTTTTGAGAGGTCAGCGTCAAAAATATGCAAAACATCGTAGGTATGTCACTTATAATAATTATTTGTAGCATTGTTACTAACAGTCGGTTTGGTTGGGCGACTACTGTGCACACGTACGTTAAGGGATAGGCTTCGATTCCTGGTGGCAATATTTTTTTCTTCTTTTTTCCCCCGATTCTCAAAACGTTATTAGAAAATAATATAATCCAACATTTTTTTAAAATTTCATTTCGAAAGAATTTTATTAATAGAGCGGTTTTTTTTACATCTAAATATTATCTTGAAATTCACCATATTGGTGGGTGATAGAGGATGCGATGCATCAAATTTTTCCTAACGGCTACCCTTTATAACAGTGATATTTCTGTTATGGTCCCAGATTGTCTTAGGAAAGTAAAATGTAAAGGGGATATATAGTATTTATCGGTATACTGGTGGATAGCTAAAACATGACATTCATTCGCATCAGGGACGGATCCAGGGGGGGAGGCAATGGGTGCGGTCGCCCTCCCTTAGGTATTCTTTAGGGGTAGCAAAAGGAGAAACCCAGAGGGTTGTCATGTTGCAGGAGGTTTTTCCCAATAGGCTTCACGGTGATAATTATGATACTATTCTATAGTGTACCATGGTTTATTAATAAAAAGTACTTTTGACAAGGATTTAGTGTACAAATTAAAAATATCCCCCCTCCATGGGAAAATAGTCAATAATCATCCCTCCCCCCTGGGAAGTTTCTTGATCCGCCCTTGATTCGAATATTTGTATGTAAGTAAGCTACTTAGATCAGAAATTACAATTGGAGGCGTACCCATGACAGCAAAAATCGTTAAGGAATGCTTAATGCACGGCACCCACCAACTTGGGTAATTGCAGGGTAATATGTAGATGTACGTAGATGTTTTTTATTTGCTGTCGGGTGAAAATTACATGCTTTCGCTTAGTCATAATTTTTCGAAGCGGTACTTATCATTTCAATTTCATGAAATAATGAACTTAACATTCTCACAGAGATTAATAATATTCTCATCGTAAATTTGAATCATGCTGATAAACATTTCTGAATTCTCGGACCCTCAATTTCTGCGGACTTCTTCCTCATAAATATTTTATACATTTTTTCATTCATTTACATGATCTTTGAATGAAAAAATTAAGCCGTGCATGTAGTTTTTATTATAATACGGTCAGTGCACGTGATCTACAAATTGTTAATGAAAATAACGTAATGTCTTATTCAACTACTGGCACTATTGAGACAACGCGATCTCTCATTTTGCCGCACGATTTGTGAATAAAAATATTCATTATTAAGCATTTAAGCTTTAGCGCATATTAACTTCGGTTTGTTCGTTCTTCTATCTGGATGAAATTCTTTTCTTCATAGCTATTCAGCGGATTTTAATGAAATTCTGTACTAAACACTAAGCACAGTAAATTAAATAATGGGATGATTAGCTTGCATAACATAGTAAGTTTAGAAAACTCTATCGCAGGAAACGTGCTTATTTATAATTTACTTTACACTTTCCTAACCTGTTGAAATCATTTGCGACGCATGTATGGTTTGTAAATACTCAATTCTAAATATAATCTTAAATAAATAAAATACATACTAAATATTCACATTTAAATAATTTATTTTCGTATTTTAATTATTAGTTTTTTAAATATCACTATTGTACAGTTGAAGACGTATTTGAGGTAATTAGAAAATTACGTAAATTAATAAATCAGTTCTTGAAAGTTTCTTAAAAATATTTTAAGGTCGGAGCGAAAAAAACCGGTTCGAACCGGTTCACTGATGGTTGCCGGAGCGAAACCGGAACCGAACCGAAATTTTGTGTTTTGAGTGAACCGGAACGAAAAAAATTACCATTCGATGCCCTGGCTGAAAGTATGTTGTGGGTTTAACCTACATAGTTGGAAGGGCGTAGCTCTTTGATTAAACGTCGCGTTGATTTTGAGGAATAGTTTTAAGTTACTTAAATTGACACTTTTCTGGGTTTATCGCTCCTTACTCCTTTCATAATATAAATCTTTCGCAGTCATGTAAGTGATATAAGAAATGAATACCTCGTCAGTTTCTGACATAATAATAACTATTTTCTTACTACCTTAAAACTTCCTGACTCATTTTAAAAACTCGTTTCTTAAACAGAGGATTATATGTCGTAGATTCCGATATCTTTTTAAAAGCACGGAGATAAGGAGTAAGAACCAGTGCCGTCGAATTCCCTCGGCAACAGGAAGGGCTCATTTCCTGCGGTTTTTCTTTTTGGGAATTATAAAAATCCGGATTTACAAGACATTTTTTCTCGCCGCAGTCGAAAGCTGCTCGCTGGGGTCGATGCAAGTTTTATGGCTGCATTATCATGCGAGAGAGGCAGCAGGGCGTTGCCGTCGAAATTATTCGGGTGAGGGAGCTTGTTTGGGTAATTGCGTGACTGACGCTGTACCTTTCTGTTTTACCCTGCTTATGTGGTTTAAAAACCGGTGCGCTTCCTCTAGAAGGCGTTGCAGAACACGCACTTATTGTCACTTGATGACAGGCTACTGCCTCCTCATTCATTTCACGATACTTGCGTTAAATTTATAGATGTGCGTTGAATCACTACCGTGAAACGAAATTTGAAGGTATTTTTTTGAGTGGCAACCGACCTAAACGATTATAATATACAAAATTATAATTAATTTTATCTCCTTTTAATTGTTAATTACTTATAGCGAAAAGAATATTTTAAGTTTTTCAATGATGGAATAATGCAATTTTCGACCTCTTTACGACATAGCAACAGGTTTGTTGTGAGCAATTCATTACACTTGCATACTAATGGAATTCTCTTTGAGGGACTAAATTACTGAAATGTGTGAACGAAGCGACTGAAAATTCAACTTGGATCGCGGAAAAGATATCTGTATCGTCAATTTTTCCCACGAAAAGAGAAATCCGTACCGGAGTTATTTTTTTATCGGGTGTAAATTCGTTACGTCTGCATCAATATTTGAGGGTTTACCTCCAAATATATTTGCGACGAAATATAAGCATATAAGAATTGCATTGTCATTTGCAGCGACCGCCATTTAACAGAGAAATTCGGTCGCTTTCTAATGTGGAAATTTAAAATTCGGTTTGAGATGAACTTGTGGTTAATATTTTTATAATATTCTCATTTTTTATTGGTTGATATAGGAGCAACGTCTCAGTAAATCATTTACGCCAAAATACGGATTAGAAAAAAGAGAAAGTGAAAATTTTCTTGCTGTTTTGTGAAATTTAGGTATTCGTTGGTACATAAAACTTATTATATATAAATTAACTTTAAATATAATATTTAAAAAAACTTTATTCATTAAAACTGGTCTAGATAAAACGCTCCTGTCTTCCAAATATAATAATAATTCAACGAAAGCTTCAGAAGCATAACAAAATAATCGATTATATTTTCTATTCCATAAGACTTTACAATATCTCCCAGCAGTTTGGTATATAAACATTTGTATTAAAACTAAAACTATGAATTTACATTGACATTGTAAATTAACTTGTTAATCCATTGTGAATATATTCATAAAAATTCTTGCCTCGCTGGATGGAATTCGCGGCCTTCGTATGGGATTTTTCAGCGTTCCGTGTAATAAATTCAACTTCGCCCCAGACTTCTACCGTGAAATATCAAATTGACGATAAAAATGAATTACTGGCGGGCAGAAAGTTGCTTCAATGGCGAATTTCCTTTTTTCTGCATACATTTTTACTATTCCTAGTTCCCATTTTACGGAAGTTCAGCTTTCCAAATTCCACCAGTTTATTTTTGCAGGCACGTAATATAACTAATCAACTAATAAACCGGTTTACATTTTATATCTCTTTTATATTATTCTACGTATCTGTCGTAGATGATTAAATTTATGCACTTTGGCCACATTTTAGGTTCCAGCGAACAAGGTGCCAATTATGCAGTCCGATAAAGGCGTACAGCTTACAAGCTGTTCAAGGCGAGAGGAATGTAAATGAGAGGATTTATTTTTCAAATTGATCGGAAAGTTAATGGTTCATCTATTATACCGATCGACTATTCGCTAGTGTTGTTAGGGCAAATGTCTCGATTGTTGTGTCAACCCGGTCGCGATGGTTGATTGATCGATGTTCTCGCTAAGCAGCTGCTGTCGTTTTTCATAGGAATTGTAAAGATATATACTAGTAACTTACCTGTAGCAAATTATATACACATATATTTGCCTATGTGCTTGAATACCAATTAAGTTTTTAAAAATTGCATTTGAATTGGCTTCCTGTTGATAAAGATTAGAAATCTAATACTGGAGTATTTCTTTGTGAAATTCAGCGAGACTGAGTTTCATACGTTCTTATTAGAAGCGAGGTTTGTATGGATGCCAAAAATTAATTTTTATCCTACAGTGAATAAAAATTTATAACGAAAACGTTTTTTTTTGACCCTCATTGAAGCTGAGTATATTTATTAATCCTGAAATATGCTCTCTGTTAAAAAGCAGATACATTTATTAAATTCAAGTTCTCTCTTCTAGAACGTTACTCCACAAATCATGTAAAGATTATTAGCGTCTTTAATCATTTGTTTGCGCCCTTAACATTCATGAACGTGGCTTGAAATGATGGTTTTTCTTCCCCCTCTTTTGCTGAGCCATCTCGCGTCTTTTTCTCGTTCTAGTTAATAAAATAAATCCTCTCTTTTTGATTGCAGCTTAATCCGCGCCGAGATTCATATCATCCTTTCCTAATTGATAGCACAGTGACCGACTGCGCTGGCTAACAATAAGATCATTCCCTAATAACATCCTCCTTCTTCCGTCTCGGAAGAAGGATGTTACTAGGAAGTTTATAAATCTGGAGCGCCTTAGTTACTCCGGGTTGTCTTCTCAATTTTTAATCTCGGGGTCGTTTCATCTTCCATTTTACAGAGCCATTAGTTTCCCCCCAACCACCTTTCCGACGAATACTTCGCGAAGCCTATCAAAGCCGTTTAACCACGTCCGACCACTTTCGAGAACCAGAACTTGCCTACGGATTAAGTTTCGCCATTCTCTTCGTACACACAAAGGAGATTTTCGCTCGTTTTTATTGGACTTGTAACTGCGACAGCTTTGTGAATGCGAGAATTTTTCAGAGCATTGAAACTTAAGCAAGTCAAACATCGTGTTCGTATTTGTGGGTCGTGTTTTTGCGACGTTGAAGACATTACAAATAATTTGAATTGCTGAATGGGTGCATTCATCTTTCGATGAATGGTTACTTATGCTTTTGACACCTTGTAAGCACAAAGTCTGTTCTTTGAGAAATAAGGTGTACGAAAAATCCATAGAAGGCTGTGTAAACTTAAAATGAGTTACTTGCCTGGGGCACCTCGAAAATTAAATTATCTTCAGAACTTACTAGTAATACTGTCGTTGTACAGCGAAAGCGACGATTTTCACTATTCTTTGCTTGTTTAAACCAGTTTGCGTAACTCGAGAATTAGTACGGATTGTCCATGCGAGCGTTGTTTTAGCGCAGGCCGTCCACTCATAAATGAGCACTCTCTTCCGGCAGACGCTCGCTCTCTCTCATCCTCGACATTCTCCCCCTCACAGTCCCAGCTTCCTCCGGTCACATGACTTGTAACAATTCCCATTCCATTATTACGATACTTGGTGTAAGGGAACTTTTATACCTATCCCTTCTTTTTACTCCACCTCTTCCTCGTGCGCTGTTAAATCCTTATCAGCATTAACTGATCTAGTGCTTCCCATTGCTTGGGAGCTTATTTGTTAAGTGGAAAGATGAGTGAAAAAGTTGAGGGGGAAGGAAAGAATTATTGCCGAAGTGAATCAGGACCCGAGTTGATCTATCACCTCCAATACCGATTCCTCTCTTTCTCTCCCACGTTCCTGTGGAAACTCTCTCTCTTACGACTCTGCATTAACTGATTTAATGTCGCAGGTTTTATTATTAGATCTCTCCTTGCTACGCGAGTTTGCGCGTGAGTGTGCGCGCCTCTGTCGTATGCATATTTCTTCCTATTCCTTCCATATATATTCGTTTTACCTTTCTTTCTCTAAAACCTCTTAAGTTTTATAACTTTTTTACTATATTCACCGACTTCTTGTATTCTTGTCGGATTTATGACACTGCGCATGCGCACGTACGATAAAATTACCCGTTACTTAAATAAAAATACAAAATAAGCAAACATTATTGTAATGGTGATAAAAGGTTATTTATAAAAATTCCTTTTTATATTGTTTCTTGTTTTCCCTTTCATTTTATCTTTCTATTTCCTTATCCGTCGTCTCACTTACCTCTTTCTACTTTCGCGTCTTCTGTCCCTTTTTACTTTCTCCATTCGTAGTATAGGGAAAGTATTGTGATCACGAAAAAAATCGACTTCGAGATTTCAACGGAAATACACGTCTTGAGGTCCCTAGAACACGTTTAGACTATTTTCGGAATGATGTCTGTGCGTGTGTGTGGATGGATGTACGTGATTATGGGCGCTCTAACTCAAAAAGTAGTTGTCATATTAATTCCAAATTTCATATATAACACTTTAGCATGAGCAAAAAGAGCTGATTAGTTTTTGGACAATACCGGTTAACCGGAAGTCGAGGTTTATTCGAAACCCGGTTCGGTTTTTGCGATATTTCTCCATTAAAACATCATTATTGTATATACAATTCTATGCTAATGTTATAGAGAATGTAATTTCCTACAACTTTCATTTGAAACAATTTTCCATAGCAGTTATTGTTTAGGAATTACTTATAAATAATCGGTTTTTTCGGGTTCCGTCAAATGTCTCCTTAATAACGTAGGTATTGGTCATCTTCGTGAGGACCGAAGTTGTAGAGAATAATATTTCTTCCAAGTTTTGTTTGAAACAAATTTTCGTAGAACCATCCATTTCGGAGATATTTTGCTTTTTCTAGTATACAGCGCCACCACCATGTAGCGGTGAATTCTGTCAACATATTCAAAATATACCTAATTTACGGCAATAAGGAAGACTGTATTCTTTTACGATACGAAATGATAATTTTACCTCATAATGCTATTCATAATAATTTAAATATCTATACCCCAAATATGGAGAAAGTCATGTGTTGGCCACATCAGATTTTTTTCTTTTTTTGCCGCTCTGTTCCGTACATCTTTTCTTTCCTCTCTTCTTAACTCTCATTACTCTTCCCATCTTTTCTCTCCTCTTACCCCTTCTTAGATCGCCGCATACAACAGATGCATATTTGCGTTTCGCATTCTCCTGGAAGAGTGGAATCTACATTGAGGCGGACGTGTTAATACTGCGACAAGGTAGCCGTCCACGTATTTCTCCTGCGGCAGAAAAGACTTGAATTTCCCAATGTCTAACAATTCTTTCTTGCTCTAACGTGGCGGTCTTGAGGGTGGCGGAATATTTACTTTTAGGTGTGCGTTAGAAAGAGAACGTAAATAGTTGATGTGTGTATATTTTTTAAAAAATGTTTATAGTTTTAAGGAGGCCGCGAATCCAGCGTTCCAAAGGTGTTTTGCATTTATATAACGGCGGTGCTTTATCAGTTACATAATAGAATCGCTAAGAATGCACATAAAAACGAAGAGGCGGATCTGTGTGTGTGCTCTTCCTTCTCGAAGAAATTGTATTACTCATTTTCATACTTAGAATTGGCGCTGGAGCATGTAAGAATTTCTATTCGATATTCAATGAAAAATATTTTTTTTTTAATCTTCAGCATTTCAAAACGAATATATATCTGATAAATCGACCGGATAAAATTTTTCCATGAGGTTTATATGCGAAAGCAATCATGAAGTTTTATTAAAAAAAACTTCACACGGAGACCAAATTCCATTTATCAAATTTTTTAAACAACGGCAAAAAAGATGCTATATAAATCTTAAAGTCTAAGAGGAAGGTCATTATCAAGGAATTACGTGATTCGTTTCGCGAAACGATTCCAGCATTAGAAAAAGTGGAAGATTACCGTTTACCGTTTTAAACTCTTTGAATTGATTTTCATTCGCAATCTAGACCTCGTCTTTAATCAGCGCGACATGCCAAATAAATGAGCATCGAAATAGTTCAGCTCGAAAACGGATGAAGAAATCATCGCGATCTCTCTACATTTATCCCCTCTGGGGATAATTTGATAAACCCCTCACACCCTTTCTCTGTATCTATTTTTTTACGGTCTTTTCAGTAGTGATTCTTCCTGCATCGCGGAGAGGTAGCCATGCGGAAAGAGAGAGTAAGAGAGACAAAATAATCTCCTTCAGTTGCTCCGGGTGATACTAGCGCGGAGAGGTGACGCTCTATCGTGATTGGAGGGACTAGGTCACTGTTGCCCAAACTGCAGATCGCGGACCACATCCGGCTCGCCGTAAGTTTTACTATAACTCTGTGTGGCATGAAATAAATATAGGAAATTACAAAAACAATATAGTTCGTTTTTACCTCTCTATTCCAATAATAGATAAATTTAAAACAAGTCAGATTAACCATTCCTTAGATTATCCTTCAGCAGTATTCTTTAGTACGTGTGACACGCGACGTGTGAGAAAATGGACCATGAGGTCCTCGATCCGAAAACTTAGGGCACCACTGGACTAGGTTTTTTTTAAAAGTAAAGTAGGAACTAACAACCCTTTGCTTATGGACTTGTGCTGTGACTTGGGACATTTTTCACTCTTCACAGTTTTTAATGGAAGTTTTGTCACGGAGAAGCGCTGTTGAATTGTCGTGTATCCTCTCAATCAGGAGCCGTTTTTATTGTTAGAGCAGCCCTAGCTGAAAATTTGGGAAAATCGAGCATTTAACACATGTGGCGCCACATTTGCTTCGCCCAAAAGTGGCCCGCGTGCAAACGCGCTAAGAGATAAGAGTGGGAACAATGAAGAAGAGGCAGGGAAGGGAAAAGCAAGAACGTCAGGATGAATGGTATGTAATAATATCTCTCACTCAATATTCCCTGTCTTTGTGTTTTCTTAAATGGCTTAAAATGTCGAGACACCTTCGGAAGCTGTGTTTATAACGCGTGTGGCGAGACGGATTGCTGCGTTCCACGAAACTGACGGGTCGCACCCTGCCGCGCGCCGCGGTTATTCGTTTGTTCGTGTCTCCGGGTCTCCCGTTTTTTCATCGCGTCTTAGCCATCGGATGTTTAATGTTTCTTTGTGCGCGTTAAAAAAAAACGTTTTTCAGGCTGTTCGAGTTTTTGCGGATCTTTAGAACGCGGTTTAAGTCCGTTATTAATGGGACGAATTGTAATATGAATTCGTCAATAGAACTAGCATTATTTTTAAAACTTTTATTATTCTCGTGATCTTTCTATTCGTTCTTTTTTAACGAACCTCTGTTGAAAAATATTCCTCCACGCCATTGCTTTCGCCGGAAGGTACTTCGAAAATAATTAGCATCTTACCTATTATCTTTAAAAAATTGAAAATTTATTCAAATCGAATAGGGGAATTGAAAAATAAATTTTAATAAAGAAAATTATTTACTACTAGCCGAACCCGCCCAATGTTTACGCGGTTTCTTTCAAGTAATTTATAAAAATGAAGGAGTGTGTAAAAAAGTTTATCTCAATAACTCACATTTAATTATACTAATGCATTTTCCTGGTATAGGTAAGGTTCGCGGGTTCGAATCTCGCTGAGGGCACGGCTGTATGCGCGTATTGACAATTTATTATGCCAAGTCAATCAGAAATCTCCATTTTAAAAGTCATATTAGAGAGGAAATTAATGCTACACAGTAATTGATTGAGAACTTCTATTTTTTAATTTTCTTTGTTTTTTATATTGAATTATATGTCCTTTCTTTTTATATAACAATCAATGCAAGTAAATCGGTCCATATTTACGTATTTGGATGAATGAAGGAAAAAAACCTTGCACTCTGAAAAATCTAAAATCCCGTGTAAACTTATGGGAAAATATAATTGTCTTCTGGATTCTAACCCGGGACTTTATGAAAATGAAAATAGTTTTCTAGAGACCTCCTAGCTTGTAGAAACCAAACGCAATTTACCGCATATCTCTACAACAAACGGCTTTTGAGATACGGGGGGGCAGGGGGAGGGGGCGACGGACACTCTCAAAATTGTATATAGGATTATTTAGTTTTTTGACAATGAAAATTTTATTTGCGAAATATACTTCGATAAATTTGGTAAGAAATTTCTTGTAATATCGACAAGTAAAACTTTTCGTAAGCATTTATCTTCCTAAACAACGATTTTTTTGCTTTGTAAATACATAGGAAATCGAATGCTTTCTATTTAACAAGATCCTTCAACGGAAAAGAGGACACTTTCTTTTGACAGCATAGCTACTCCAATTTTGATAGAGATAATAATTAAAATTTTATCGAAAAGCTTTTTGTCTACATTAGCTGAAATGCGAGTTATGTTTGAGGATACAATGGATGCTTTCAGTCTTACTTTACCTAACGTTAAAAGCCATTCTTTTAACTAGCAGCATATTATAACCGCTTTATGCTAGTTAATACTTTCGGTATAGTACAGCACACACTTACTGAAAACCTTTCTTTAAAAATATCTGATGTGGCCAACACATGCCTTTCTCCATATTTGGGGTATAGATATTTAAATTATTATGAATAGCATTATAAGGCAAAATTATTATTTCGTATCGTAAAAGAATACAGTCGTCTTTATTGCCGTAAATTATATTTTGAATATGTTTACAGAATTCACCGCTACACGGTGGCGCTGTATACTGGAAATTTACGAATAAATTAATTATCTACTAAACGGAAGGTTCTACGAAAATTTTTTTCAAACAAAAGTTGGAAGAAATATTATTCTCTACAACTTTGGTCGTCACGAAGATTACCAATAACGACGTTTTTAAGGCGATATTTGACGGAAACCGAAAAAACCGATTATTTATAAATAATTCCTAAACAATAACTGTTATGAAAAATTGTTTCAAATGAATGTTGTAGGAAATTACATTCTCTATAACCTTTGTATCGAATTGCATATACAGTAATGATGTTTTAACGGAGAAATATTGCAAAAACCGAATGGTTTCGAATAAACCTCGACTTCCGGTTAACCGTTATTGTCCAAAAACTAATCAGCTCTTCGTACTCATACCAAAGTTTATATATGATATTTGGTAATGATATGGCAAGTACTTTTTAAGTTAGAGCGCCCACAATCACACACGCACACACATCATTCCGAAAATAGTCTAAACGTGTTCTAGGGAACATGTATTTCCGTGAAAACTCGAAGTCGATTTTTTCACGAAAGCAATACTTTCTCTGTACTACGTATATGGAGAAAGTTAGAAAAGAACTGCGAGAGACCCGAAACGATTTCCTCCGATGACGAAACCGTTAAAACCGAAAGAAGACCCATTCGAAGTCGTAAAGCGTAATCTAATTTCCTCCCTATCGCTTCTGCTCGCGTAGAGACAGTTGCACATATTTCAGCAAGGATTAAACGAATATCCATCCTCTTCGAGATAATTCTTCCGTTAAGAGCATTAGCGGCGAATAAAAAAAAACCACTCTCCTTCCTCTTCTCGTAGAAAAATATGTAAGGATGTACGAGTGCGTTCAAGCAGTTGGAAAGGGGAGGGTGCGGACACCCGCATCGCCCGGGTGTGCTTGGCCTCGCCCTCCGACCGCGCGAAGCCGTATTTCTTCAACGGCGTATACAAGATAAAAACGGTGAGCGCCCCATCCGGACAGGGAGAGTGGGGGAAGGACGAGAGAGGGAGAGAGAGAGATAGGCTAGAGAAAAGGGGGGAGGGAGAAAAAATAAATAAACAAAAACAAAACTGGAGAGAAAGAGCGAAGTGGTTCCATTAGCCCCTCGGGGTCATATTACTTATTTTCACTCGCGCGTCTAGTTCATTCCGAACGTCGTTCGGGCGCTAATATTTTTCAAAATTTATTTTTCTTTGAAAAATGGGATTTTTTTGTGTGTTGCATTTGGCTGCGCATCCTCCTTTAGGTTTGTATGTTTCCGTCGCTTAAGAGAAAACCTCATCCTTTTTATTAAGTAGGTTCTCGGTGGAAGTAATGGTTGGAAAAAAATTTTAAAAAAACTCCTTGATTTATGGATGAGATTGCACGACGTTAATGTGTGTAATGCGTATCTTACTTTAGTAGGGTAAGGTAGTATATAAAATTAATTGAAATTTTTTAAATCTTCTTTTTCGGGTACATCGAAGGTGTTAAATGCCGTGGATTTTTAGGGGTAGTGTCTTTTTTGCGGGTATTAACGTCTATCTCGGTCCCAATCTTTTCGGCATAAATGTTGCTTTGTGAATTACGTTTTATTACTTCAGTAAATCAAGTTACGTTTTTACTGCACACGAATGATTTTCCAGAAATAACACTTATTCTCACCAGCGGCGATGCTCGGGGACATGTGCTTTAGGGGAACAGCGAAAATTTTTTAATGCGTCCTTAATATTGGCAAGCTGACCCACACAGGTACACCTCATTTTTAATTATTTTTACGAAATATAATTAAAAACGAAAAAACATGTAATATGAAATTAGCCGCATAAAATATTGTTTTGTTGTTTTATCCATGATAAGGATATCAATTTTACCCTAAATTTCAAAGACCCAAACGTAAATTGAATCTTTACAATTCTTTAGCTCGAAGTTTTTGCATCGAGTAAATTCGGCACAATGTTTCTTGAGTTTCCTGAACTGGTGTAGAGGGGAGATGTAAGAGGAAACGAATGATAAATCTTCAGAAAAATGTTGGAACCTTCCTCCGAGAGAAAATATGGAGGGCACAGAGGGTCATCAAAAACTCTCGAATCGGAAAGCCTTTGAGACCGCCTCTTCAACAAGGAGACCGACGCCACTAACACCGAAATCCACTCAACGCTGAGACAGCCTCAAGATGTTATATCTGTTCTTTTTAAGTTGGTGGGTGCCTGTCCTTTGTTTTTTTCTCTCGCTCCCACAAATCACAAATCACTTAGATTCAATTATAGTTATCGCGTAATTGCTGACATATAAACTAATAAGTCTTTGAATGTGCCACTGCTGACACTTTTCCAAAAATTAATGGACGAGTTTTTGATAGCTTAAAATGAATAATCGCCAAAATGTTGTAGGAGTGCTGTACTCCTTTGTAAAAAAAACGAGAAGATATATTTTTTGCACAGTTTTTCGTATCAATTACCTCAAAAGCTTTTAAATTAATAATTTTTGAGAAATAACCGTTATATTTAACATTAACTATGAAAAACCATTAAAAATCTTTAGTATGTTATTTCACATTATAAAAGATGGATTGATTATCAGTTTCAAAATGAAATAACCGGAGTTTCAATTCAGGATCGGCAGAAATAAACTTTCGGTATTTCATTTAAAATCTATTTAATTACAAACGCAAGAAGTATTCACCGCTAAAAAACCTTTTTTTATCGTAAACTGTCTTGCATGCACATCAGTTAATTTCTCATCGCATAATAATTATGTTCTTAAGTTAGAATTTTATAATTCAAGTAAAAGCTGGACACCTTTCATTTTAACGAAACGCCCTTTTTATTAAACATTTCAATTTAATTTCGCATAATGCAATGTTCATAAATAAATCAAATCATGATAAAATTAAAACAATATTAACGAAATATTGATGCAATAAATTTAATTGTAAAATATCTCAAAACTATTTACAAAAGAAAAAAAATGATAAAAAGTACATTCTATATTAAATATGCATTTCAAATATTATAGGACGTATTTACTAACTAAAAGTTTTTCCTCTAAATGATTAGCGTGCAAACATTTGTAAAACTTAAAGAAATCATTTTCGTTTACTTTCTCAGATCCTGTTTGCCTTTGCGTCATCGTAATAAATGGCTATGATTTTATCTTCCCTTGCGTTGAAAAAATTCCTAAAATATCAGTCACACGCTATGCGTATGTCAGCATCCGTTTTTTTGCGGATATATTCTTTCGATTTAATGCCAGGAAGAAAAATAAGAAAACATATATTTCTTTCCGAAGAGACTTCCGTAAAACCGAAGATTTAAGTGCAGTAAATGGTTCACCTGCCAAAGCATTCCTCCACCACGTTTAAAAACGGGAGCAGTATCTAAAAAAAATTAAATGTTTTTTTTTAACTCCATCACAATGAACAATGTCCTGGACGCAAGAGCGAGCGTTTTTCGGCCGTAAAACATGAGGAGCGAGAGTCTTGCCTTCCTCTTAATGCCTTAAGATTCCTATGATTCGCCTCTCTGAGTAATTGCGCAACGCTCTATAAAGTAATGCCTTTGAGGGAGAACAGCATTAAAATATAAAAAAACCACATTTTTTAACGGTCACATCTTGACCACACCCATTCGTCGTCGAACACACGCATGTGCGCACGCAACCACATGCATTTCCTCCACCCGGAAGGTTGTGATTCAACTGCCGTTAAAAAAAATATAGCACTTGCTTCTCTCGTGCAAATCTGAGGGGAATAAAAACTGAATATCACTGCTAGAGCACGAGTTGCAGTAATATGACTGTTTGCATGGAAAGATACAGGCTGAGGACGTCGGATTCGTCAGTCATCTTTTTAAAAGATGGGTCCGAAACAAAGGGGTAAAGAAAACACTCGTACAAGATGGCTCTTTAAATGGCGTGAAAAGCAATGATGTTTAGGATTGTGATTTGTGCAGAACGGTAGAAATCTCTTCTTGTTGTTTTTTAATGCTATGGTTATTTAAAAGCTTAATATTTCCCCAAAGACTGAGATGCGAACACAATTGTTTGGCGTGCATTTTTGTCTGCCTTTTATTTCTAGTTGGCTGGATGCAAATTGCATTTTAACATTAAAAGGGAACTTATTTTATTTCCTATGATCAATACTGAAAAAATAGTGTGATAAAAAGCACTGTTAAAAACTTCGTATTTTTTCTTTAGTGGATTTACATTTACATCAATACCCTGCAAGCCGCCAGTGTTAGCCTGTCAAGTTATGAATTTAATACTCAAGTTTACCGAAAATACCTTTAGCCCCACCTGTTAAAATTGAACGGTAAAATGAAGAGACACACACACGCGCACACACACACACATATACTGTTTTTCATATAACTAAATGGAGTTTTTTATATTTAGTGTTATATTAATTGGTAAGTTTAAGGTTTATCTAGTCGTTTTTAACTCCCGCTACAAAACCAATTTCAGAGTATTTTATGTCGTTATCCTTGTTGTTGCGTCTAAGATGATTCTATTGACTTTGCCGTTGTTTTTAATTACAGCTAAAATAAATATTTTTATTAGCTGATTATATACGGAATTTTCTTTTGATAATGGTGATTCCTAGGGTCATAGTGAACTCTAATCTAATCCTTTTAGATAATAATTAATGTCCGTTATTTCCGCAGAAATAACGGATATTATAAAAGCGAAAGAAACTGTTTCAACATCAAAACTAATTATGATAGCCGGACATATGACCTAACCTAATTTTGAAGTAGTTCATTGCTAAAGAATTATAATTTAATGGACTTGTGAGATTGGAATTTTAGCCCGGGCATTTTAAAATCATTATGATTATTTTTACTTAAATTACAACAAACCGTCAAATTTGAAGAGTCCAAAAAAATCCAAGTTAATGTAGTCAATTATGAAGTTCACTTAATTGTCGTTCGTTTAGCTATGTTTCATACTTTTAAGTTGTTAAACTGCTTAATATTTTATCATGATTAGTAAAAATAAATAAAAAATAATACAATAATACTCCAATTTTGAATACAGATGGCATTTTCCTTGATAAATCGAAGAATTAAAGTAACTGCTGCATTTATGTAACCAATAAAATGAAATACTTTCACGAAATTCAACACGGATTTCTGCATGGTTGCGTTTTCTTTTCACGAGCGACTGAAAAATCGCTCCCGGATATAATCCGAATTTCGGAAATAATTTTCGGGGAGTGAAGCCGGGAATCATGCGTGGGATGTAGTCATCTCGCATAGAAACGGTGGACGCCGGCTTTCTCTTCCGCCGCCCCCGTATATTCCGAAGCTGGAATCCCATCGGATTCGCAATTAGGAGGACCGTATAAAAAATAAATAAAAGAAGGTCGAATTGCTGGAGGCGGCTTTTACGTTTCTCGGATGCAATTTACGCTGATAATGAATCCATGCGCATGCGTAATCGAGTCGAAACGAATCGTGTTACACGACCCGCTCGATTCGCCCTTTGGCATCCGTTTTTCGGGAGCTTGGAATCTGTTCGCGTCATAACTCCGTGAGCATTCTTTAAAAAAAAAAGCCTCGAGGAAGATCCTCTTGGAAAGAGGCACCACGCACCTGGCTCCAATCTTCTCTTTTCTCGTCCAGATAACGTTTTTTCGTGAACTTCCATCAAAAGGCCCCCCCTCTTTTTTCAAACTGCTTCCCTTTTGATAGCATTCTTCGCTTTCCTCCATCTAATTTCTCGTCCACCTGTTATTCAGCCTGGAAAAATAACCCCGAAATCGAAGCGACCTTCGAATGTTTGTCTGCGGCGAATCGACACGGAAAAAGTCGTCGTTGATACGTAATATTTTCTCACGTTTATTTCCGTGGTGCTTCGTCACCTTAGAGCAAGTTTTTCCAATTACTGACGGGTGAAAACTTCACACCTTTTAATTTGTTATTTATACGAAGAAATTGATGTTAATTGCCATGCTGTTTATGACTTTAGGCGGTAACTCGCGTTAAAATAGAATTGTAGACGAAATGAAAGTCTTCGTTTCAATACAGTCCTCGTTTCGCCGACCTCAGATAGCAAAACGTACGCTGAGAAAGACCATTAAAATCACAAAAGGTGTCTTAAATTTGTTGTATATAATTGAATACGATGAAAATTTTACTTTAAGCTAATTGGAATAGCGGTTCGGTAACGTCACCTTCGTAGGGAACGAAGAAATAGCTCGTTACTTTCATTTTTATTGTGCAGCATCTCCCTCGAGGCGATTAGAAACACTTCCCATTTTCTCTCAGAACTTTGTTGCATCGATCCTCGTTAACTCATTTATAATTGCAACCCCGGAGCTCGTTAGAATAAATTAATTTCGTTACTTTCACTAAACGCTCGTTACAAAACAAGCCATCCGTCCGGATCCCCATCCATTCCGAACCTCGTTCCCACAACCCGTTCCTTAGTCCTATTCTCTCGACTGACCAGCAGTGCCAGCATCCCTTTCCTCTTCGTCACTTAGTTCTCTCTCTCTCTCTCTTTCTCTCTCCCTCTCCCCTCACTTCTTACTCCATCCTCCTCTTCCTCAAATCCCCTTCTTTTTCCTATTTCCCATCCCGCTTCTACCTTGTTGCATTCCTTAACTACCCCTCTGGAGTTTCTTGTGCTTCTTTCACATTCTCTTTCTCCCCTTCCACGTGTCTCATCTCCCTCTCCCCCTCCTCTATCCCCCCCCTCCACTCTCTTCCCTTCCCCTCCTACTCCTTCCACAGTTCCCGTTACTCCGCGATCGTCCTTGGGGTTTGCGGCGTTCGAAACGGGAAGGAAGGAGAGTCAGGAATGGCAGAAGAGAGAGAGAGAAGGGTGAAGTGATTCGTAAAGCGAGAGAGGGAGGGAGAAAAGGACGAATTTGCGGTGTGAAGATGGGTATTTTTTTTTGTTATAAAGAGGGAGGGGGGTAGTGAAACAAACGAAGACCGAAGAAAGTTGATCGGCGGAGGAGGAAAAAGGCGAATTTCTTCGACTCACGTGTCTCCGAGAGATTTTCGTATTTTTTTCCTCGTTTGTCCCCGTTTAAATTTAACGTGCGAGTGATATTTTCGAAATTTGGTAATAATTGAAACTGCGCTAACGTGTGGACATTTAGTTCTGTGGAAGAAGATGGCGATGCTATATTTTTAGGTGCTTTTGTTTTTTGTTTATCGTAAAATAAATCGTAGGAAGTTTTCATGAAAGTGACAGGAAATCACGTGAAGCAACGCTATGCTTGTAAAAGAAGACTTTTAGACTAGATATTATGAAAATAAAATATAGAGCATCTAGAAAACATTTCTTTTACGTGTCGATCCATTGTTATATTGTCTATAATAAATTATAGATTTTGGTTTGCTATATTTTTGCTGAACATATGTATGACAAAAAATTTTCGATTAATATTAGTATATCTAGTTTAAATTTTATTAGGCAACACCCGCGTGAAAAACAATAATTCATTCGCAAAACGTCCTAGTTTCCTTACAGCCAGTAATATAAATTTATGAAAACTTATATAAAAGCGAAAATAACAACGTGCATATATTTATTTTAGTGTTAAATTAAAATTCGATTACAGCATTTTTTGTAAAATTTTTGAAAAAATATTGAAGTTGTCAAATTTCATGTTTAAAATTATTTATTTTAAAGGAAGAGTTAACTGATTTTGTGTATGTTAATTGCTTTAGACGCTGAATAAGTGAATGCTTTTTGCTTTTATTTGCACAATAAAAATAAATAAAAATAGATACATTTTCTTTCGAATCTAGCACGTCATTCCCGTAGCTTTCAGTGAACAAGAGTGATTATTAAGTTAATTTTCGGCATCCTATAATTTTGTCTCACGCGGAAAGAATTTCATAATGGCTTGCGTTAAAATTGAACTTATTAGTTAAAAATACGAACGTAAGAGGTATTTCGAAACGCTCTGACCTCAGAATCACAAACAAGGAAAATCACTTCCTATGTATATTCCCCGGGAGGCATTGATTGGAAAAGAGTAATATCGAGTCGGCGTGTCTATGATTTCGTATTTCCGCTAAATTGATTTCGAAACGTGTGAATAAACATTAACAAAAAAAACGATGGAAATATGTTTGTGACTATGGAAATGACGGAGGTTGGAAGGCAATTACCACTCAGCGGCTGCCGTATTAGGCGTTAAATCACAGCTCTGAGATTATAATCAAAATCATAACGGAACGTAAACAAGCACGGTTTCCTTTTTTTCTCCCCCCCTCACCTCTTCCGAGGAGATAGTAGTCTAATTACCTGCGCGAGGAAGGCGACGGTGTTTTTTTAATGGGACAAACGCAACCCCCCCTCTCGGGGCAAAATGACACTTATCAAAAGAAGTTCCATCCTCGCCTCCACGGGTTGAAAAGACAAAACAGGAAGCCTCGAGGCTTACCGAGCCCCATTGCCCGCGCTTTTTCTCCTCCTCGCGCTTATGACGCGTCTTCCGCTTGCGAGAACTCAAAAGCGCAAGCACTCTAATCTTTACGTTGAGTTTGTGTTCTTGTGGAGGAAAAGTGGCGAGTATTTACAGTTCGCCGTGCTCCAGGCAACGTTGGACTCGGCGGGGATTTCATTGTGGATTTGCCTGCATGACATGAAATCTCTCGCTTTGACCGGAGTGGTTGGATGAAGATGGAACGAATAAAGCCAAGGGCGTCGGGATTAATTCAATTCAAAAGTTATCCAAGAGGGATGATGCGTCGTGCAGAGAGCGGTCATAATGCGGCTTCTGTGTACACGTTTATTGATAAATTTGCTTATTTAATCTTTCTACATTAGGAAAGGTTGCCGTTTCTGTCATTGTATTTTGTGATTTTAAGATCGTAACACGCACGGAGCCTTAGTTACCTATAGCTCGCAATTTGAGTTTTCTTTTGTTTGAAGTTTCAATTTAAAATTTACAGAAAAATACGTTTTTTAATTAGAATTCTGTTCACACTATCATTCTAGATCTAAGTTTTTCGCCCCTATTATAGAAGTAGATTGTGTAGGGCTAATAAAGATGATGATTTGATTATATGTATGCAAGATCTTACAGAATATATCGTATAATATTGTGCAGTGTATTAGGATCGATATTATTAAGATTATAACAGTGAAAAGAACGCGACTATTCTTCCCTTATGTATGAAATAACTTCAAACAAATAATGGTTCCATTATAGGAAAATTTAGAGAGTAAAGAGTCATTCAAGCGTTTATAATGCGCACATTATTTTTTGAGTCGGGAAAAAAATGCTACTACTTCGATAAGTCGATGCCCGTGCATAAATAACACATTATAATCCCCGTGTATAAACGTCTTCTCGAAAACAAACACGCGTGGAACGGTTCTTTCATCTAACTATTAACGGGTCAATGATAACCGACAGATAACGTGCCACTGTTTCACAAACCGATTTTCCAAAAGCCGACACGAAATTGACCCTTCTTTTCTCCTTAGCACAACGTTACCATGGATATATATTCAAGGTACGTGGAAGGGCTCTATATCGTCTTCGGGAATTCACGTTCATTCATTTTTTTCCCGTACTCGCACTCCGGGTGTCCATCACGGGATTAACATTTCTCTCACGAAACTCAAAGAGGTCGTCTCCTTGTCTAGAGGCAGATAAATTCCAGGACGACGTTTTAAGTGGTCTAAGGGAGAAGGGCTATTTTTATGCGCGCGCAGGAGTTGGAGGGGCAGAGGGCAAAAGGTGGGGTATTAGAAGGTTATGGGAGAAAAAGGGGGCGGTGGAGGGAGGGGAAGTGGGGGGAAGGAATAATATTCGTTGGTTTACAGACCCGGATGGGAAGGTCTTAATGTACGGATCACGAGAATTGCAGTAAGAATTTATGTAACTTATTCACGCTTTAATGTCGAGGGTTGTTCCTAACCATATTTTTTCCTGAAAATTTTTTTTACGCTCCCCTAAAAACGTGGCACGATAATGTGCGCATGGGAATCACTCGGTTTCCCGTTCTTCTCGGCACCGGTCGAATATTTACGTGACGCAAGTTTCGCATGAAAAAAATGAACAGGATTTTTCCGGCGGTCTTTGTTCATTGGTATTCGCGCGCATGATTCTTAACGTGGCGCCTCAGGGCACCACAAAACAAGGAAGGAATGGAGATGATCGCAGGTGTATCGCTTTCATCTTGTCTCGCGAATCGTAGGCGTAGGATAGATTTTTAAAAAATTCACATGACTGGTACTTTTGCTGTCTGTTTCAAAAGCGATTGCTTCTCGGCTCGTACTTGCGATGCCAAAATTTATTCTATATTGAATTGCAAATTCGAAGCGAGGAGTGCCTGAATAAATCTCGATTTTAAAAGGACGAGGCTCACCTTGATCAAATTTACCACTCTATTTCGTGTGTCGACTCGCTTTAGAGCTAATGTTTGACTTATTCTGGGTGCCCCACTGCGCAGTGCTAATTGATTAGATCATATCCGGTGCGGATCTTAATTTGATGCATCTTCATTTATTCTCAGGAGAAATGATGTAGAGATTGATTTATATCCGTGTTGTAGTTGCGCTTTGGCAGTTGTTGTGATTGTGTATTATATCAATAGATTAAGAATGTCGCTGAATGTAAAGATAATCTATTATTTTATGCAGTGATTTATATAATCATAATTATTTTTTTCGGCAAGAATATGTTGTCTTTTTTTAAATATAGTTATCCAGAAAAATTATTCCTGTAAAATATCATTTTCGGTCATCTATTTAAATAAACAACCTAAAATCGCTAAATATTTTAGAACAATCTTTACGGAAATTTGTATACTATTCAGTGAGGTATGTTAATAAGATGCACCCAAGAGATTTCATTCAAACAGAGAGATCCTCGCGTTTCCTCAAACTGCAAGAAAACACGTGCATGAAACACACAATAAATCCGCGTCGCACTCAAGTATTCTTCGAGCGAGCTTAAAAATCCCCGAAAAATAAGTCAACTGCGAACTTGCCAATACTACGACAAATTTTTTCCAACTCGAGGTCGGGAAAAAGAACAAAGATTACGCACGCAGATGTTTTGCGCTCATGAAAAAACTATCAAACCATTAACTCTTTCAAAGCGGAAAAAACAACAGAAGGCCGAATAGCGTATGCGAGGAGAAAATGACAAATGACTCCGGTCACGGAACTATTCCCCGCCTTTAGTGGAACGCCATCATACTTCGTGCTCTTCGGAGCGTGGATAGGGAAAAAGAGAGAGGGCATGTGTTAGTTCGGCGCTTATGCGTCGCGGACGGGGCGAAAAAAATCTGAGTCCCATTGGCGGGGGTGGAAATCAAAACGGGCCCTTGGGTGCCCATCATCAGACCCACTTTCTCCCGTCTTGCGCTCCGAAGTAAAAAATCGGTACTTCATACATTGTACAAACTTTCTCATATACTAATGCGTCGTTTAGTTATCTTTGGAAAATGAAAATCGTATGAGCCGGTTTTGAGAAAATCCTATTTTTGTTAAAGTTGACCAAGAATAAACTATCCTTGTATTCATTCACTGCGAAAAATGAAATACGTAGTATTATTGTAGATGTATACTCAAGTAACTATATGAAATTTGATCAAAATCGTTCGAGCCGTTTTTGAGAAAATCGAATTGTTGTTAAAGTTGCGTAGAATAAACTAGCCATATATTCATTTTTTGAGAAATATGAACTATGTAGTATTATTGAAGACGTAAACTCAAGTAACTGTATGAAATTTGATCAAAATCGTTATAGCAGTTTTTGAGAAGATCAAATTGTTAAAAATGCATAGAATAAACCTCCCTTAATTATTGAGCAATGTCTACCACTTCTTCGTATACTCTGCTCAGTATGATAAAATGCCTAAGTACGAGATTCACTTCATTTTCGCTCTACCGTTTAGGCTCCAGAGCCAGTAACAGACAGACAGACAGACGGCATTGCAAAAACCACTTTTTCGGATTCAGCGACACCTAAAACGTATATTTCGGTAAAAATCTCAAGGTCGAATTTTTTCGCGATAACAATACTTTCTCGATACTTCTTATGAGAAAGTAATAACAATACTTTCTCGATACTTCCTATGAGAAAGTAAAAAAAAACAACGAAAAGTCAATCATTTTGAATAGCGAATGAGAAGGGAGTGGACCTTCATTATACTAGTTGCTATTATAACATTTTTCGCCCGCACCTTAGAAAAACTGCGAAAGTTACTTTTATAACGATGTCCTCGATGCCATTCCTACATCGCCGAAAGGTTTTTATTTTCGTTGTGAACCTTATGACAAGAAAAAATAATGTAAACGTAGCGTATCATTTGGATTCATTGCGTTTTATTTGTATTTTTTCTCCCTCAATAACCCATTTACGTTCCAAGGACCGTTAAATCGAATTTTAAACACCCCTGCGCGCGCTGGCTAACTACGATAATTAGAAAGAAATAAAGAAGCGAATGAGAACATGGGTAAGGAGGATATGATTACTTGCAGAGGACGGCAACGGAATGTTGATATGTAAATTTACAGTATGAAGACATAAATAACTCATTTATAAAATCTATTTTTGAAGAGAGAATGAAGCATTTTAAAAATGTCTATATTTTGGACACACCCCGAGTTTAAAGGTGCGATCAAAGGAGAATTTGAGGGCAAATGAAGGAGAGAAAGGAAAATAATACGACTTTAAAGGGAAACAGAGTTACATACCAGTAATTGAAGAAAGTTACGAAGAATAGTGATAACCTGTTTTAACATATAAAATGGCCATGTCTATGAACAGGTTGTTAAAAATGATGATTTTTGATATATATTGTCATCTTAATTGGTAATTCTTATGTTTATAAAATATTTTTCAAGGAAAATTAAGTTAAATTTTAATAAAAAATATTCAAAGCTCCTAATACAAACTCTCTTAAGCCTCTTTCAAACTTTACTATTGACTAAATGGAATGAGCAAAGTTCATAAACTTAAATACGCTTTTCTTCTTATTAACCACATTATGATAATAGTACATTTTTGACAAATAAGTGTTCGTAATCTTAAACGGCTCAATTAAAAACACATTTCTTTAAAATTAAAACACTGTGGCACCAATTTCGACGACGACAGTTACCGTAATTGGATCTTCAATCCGTGATGAATCAACGCTCCCTCCATTTAAAAAGCCTAATGAAATAAATGCAAAACGCCTCCTTTGGAGATTGCATCAAAGACTCATAAAAAACTTTTTTAATTATAATATTTATTTCAGTATTTTGTCGAAGAGCCCGAACGTCCTTGTTTCCCGACCAGAGTTAACAGAGAGCTATTAACCAACGACATATACATTTTAGCTCATTGTCAGTCCCCAGTCTCGTAGCATTCATCACCGTTGCTAACAGATCAAGTCAACACAATATAGAGGGATAATAGAGGAGAGAAAAAATAAGAAGCGAACCGAAGCCAAGAAAGGTGTAAGCCTATTTGGAAAACGTTATTAGAAAGTCCGATCCGACCAAAACGGATTTGTAAAGAATGAGTTGATTGGAGAAAGATAGATTTAGAAGGAGAGGCGGAGAAGGGTAGCATGCTCCTGATTGGCTGAGGCAAGAGAGTTATTGTCTATTTGTAATAGGATATAGAGAACCTCGTTCCGAAGGGATTTTGAGATAGCTCGAGTATGCTTGGAGAGGAAGGAAAAGCTTTTAGCTTTGGAGAAAGAAAAATAGGTGAAGATAAAGCATCTGTGGGAAGGACTGAGTTTGTTAAAAGTGCGTTGGAAAGAAGAAAAAAAAGGGTGGATTAGAACCAAAACAAATAGAGAATAGGAATAAAATATGGCGGATGAGTGGAAGCGGGTTATAGAGAATAGAAACGGGAGGTAATGGAATGGAAGATGAGGGGATGGCAGGAGGAGGAACGAGAGGAGCAGGATTGAACTTAGAAGTAGGAGATTTCTATTAGATAAAGGATTTACGTACAAATGAAAGAATCATGCTTAAACATCGATCGAGATCGAGAATTGGTGAAATATGGCGGAATAGAAATGCGATTATAGGCTTTAAAGGAGAACTTTAGAAATAAGGGTCGCAAAGAAAAACAAGAAGGGAGAGGCAAAAGCTGAAGCGGGAAAGGAATAATCTGAAATCTGAAAGTTTTAATTAAAGATTAGTGAATATTTAATGTATCACAAAAAATATACCGACTCTAATTTTGAAAGTAAAGCCTAAATTTGGAAAACATTGAGAACTCAGTAAACTATTCATGGTAAAAATAATTAAGAGACTAAAATCGCGTTAAAACATGAATGTTGTAGCGGATCAAGTTTTGACCGTGATAAATATTCAGAATCTCAATCTATGTGGAAACTATTAACTTTTCGTAAAACCGAGAGTTAAACAACAACAAACAAACTGATCGATGCACAGTGGAAGGAACAGGCATGCACATTCGAGCCCAGTTACTTAAAAATCTATACCTACTCAATAATATATATATATATATAGACTATCAGAAAGAGGAAGGCGAACTGGATTGGGCATTACCTGAGGAGAGAGTGCATGATTAAAGAAGTGCTAGAAGGAAAACTCGATGGAAAAAGAGAAAGAGGTAGGAAAAAGTTTCAGCTAGTAGACGACTTGAAAGGGAAAGAGAGCTATCAATTCATGAAGAAAACTGCGGAAAATAGGAGTATATGGAGAACCAAGTTTAACCTAGAATAATCACGGACCTGTCAATGGACAGACTACCTATGATGATGATATATATATATATATATCATCATCATCATCATCAGCCTTTTTCAGTCCACTGACGGACGAAGGCCTCCCCCAGACTCTTCCAGTTTTCCCTGTCAACTGCCTCCCTCCTCCAAGTTTGCCCCAAGAACTTAACAAGCTCTCTGTCCCACCTGTCTTTCGGTCTTCTTTTTGGTCTCTTGATGTTTCTTGGGATCCATTCGATGACACTGGACGTCCAACGCTGGTTATTTCTTCTAGCAATGTGGCCTGCCCACTGCCATTTTAACACCTTCACTCTTCTAATCACGTCACAGACTCCCGTCTTCTTTCTTACCCAGTCGTTCCTCTTGCGATCTCTTCGGGTGATCCCTAACATGCATCTCTCCATGCCCCTCTGTGTTGTTTGCAGGCGCTGTATCATTCTGGCATTCATGGTCCATGTTTCACAACCATATGTCAGAACAGGCAGAACACATTGGTCATACAGTCTCCTTTTTAGGAAGACTGGAATATTTGATTTAAAGATGTTCGCATTCTTGCCAAAAGCACTCCATGCCATCTTCACTCTCCGGTTGATTTCTCCAAGAAGCGAACCATCAGTAGTGATGAGTTGACCTAAGTAAACATAGCTGGTTACTTCTCCAAGTTCTGCTCCGTTGATATGTATCTTCTCAGAATTTGTGAAGGAGTTGTACATAACCTTTGTTTTATTAAGATTCATCTTAAGTCCAGCTTCTCGGCTTGCTTGCTCAAGCTCTTCAGTTCTTCTAAGGAGCTCTTCTGGGCTTCCTGCGAACAGTATGATATCATCTGCAAAGCGCAGGTGACTCAGATATTCTCCATTTACCTTTATGCCTTTTTCCTCCCAGTCTAGCGTTTTGAATACTTCCTCTAGAGCTGCTGTAAATAACTTAGGGGACATAGTATCTCCTTGTCTCACTCCCTTTTCGGCCTTAAAGGCACTCGTCTCTTCATGCAGCTGGACAGATGTTGTCGCATTTTCGTAGATATTCTTGATCAAGGTTATGTACGTTTCTTCTACTCCTTGTTTCTTTAGTGCACGTAACACCGACGAAGTTCGGACAGAGTCGAATGCTTTCTCGTAGTCGATAAAGCACATACATAGAGGTAATTCATACTCGTTGGTCCGACTGATTACCTCTCTCACGACTTGGATGTGGTCCATCGTGCTATACCCACTGCGAAATCCAGCTTGCTGTCTGGGTTGGGCAGCATCAAGATGGTTTTGAAGGCGCATAGTGAGTATTTTGGTGAATATTTTGTAGACTGTTGGGAGTAGGCTGATCGGTCTGTAGTTATTCAAGTCTTCTTTGGAACCTTTCTTGTGCAGAAGGATAATACATGCGTGGTTCCATGTTTCTGGTATCTTTTTCTTCCTCAGACAGGAATTAAAAATCTTAGCGAGAATTGTTTCCGTATGATTCCCCATTGCTTTGAATACTTCCGCTGTGATACCATCCATTCCAGATGCTTTTCCATTCTTCATACTTCTGATTGCGTGTCTCACCTCTTCCGGAAGGATACCTGGGACCTCTTCGGTGGGCATGTTTGCATCATCATTTACTTCATCATTTCCTAGAGGATCCTCATACAGCTTGGTGTAAAATTCTTGTACCCGTTTCAGGATCAGTTTCCTACTATGGGTTATGGAGCCGTCTTCTAGCATCAAGGCCACCAGCTGTCTCTTTCCGATCGAGAGATGTTGCTTCATTTTCTTGTAACTTCTATTGTTTTCTATGGCTTTCTCGATTAGTTCATAATTATATTTTTTCACATCTTCCTTGATGCACTTCCTTATAGTTTTGTTTAGTTCTGCAAAATGGATCATTTCTTTAGGATCATTAGTAATTAACATTTTCCTTCTTTTTTCCATCAGCAGTCTTGTTTTTTCAGTCAACTTTTTCTCTGGCTTTATTTTAACTGTTCCGCCTATTTCTTCAGCAGTTTCCTTGAGTATCTCTATAAATTGGGATTCAACTTCTGGGTCTTCCAGTGCACTGAATCGATTTTTCAGTTGGAGCTGAAATTCTTCTTTTCGTTCTTTTAGCACCTGCGTGTTGATAATAGACTTAGGCTTCTTCTTTATAAGCTTCTGTCTTTCTAACTTTGAGTTGAATTTTATTCTGCATCTTACCAAGCGATGGTCGCTTCCAGTTTTAAACTGGTTGAGGACGGAACAGTCTTCAGCCAATTGCTTCTTATTTACTAGTATGTAGTCAATTTCGTTTTTGGTACCATTGGGTCCTTTCCAGGTACATTTTCTATTGGGATTCTTTTTGAAGAAAGTGTTCATTATATATAGACTAGTACATTCAGCAAAGTCTACAAGGCGGTCCCCTCGTTCATTTCTGTCTCCATAGCCCCATTTTCCAACTGCGCTGTCGTCTTCCTTTTGTTCTCCTTGAAATTGAAATCACCCATGACCACTTTTAGATGGCAGCTTCCTTTGTCGTGCAGTTCTCCAACTTCTTGGTAAAAATCTTCCACTTCCTCATCCGAGTATGATGACGTTGGCGCATAAACTTGGACTATTTGAAGTTGATATCTTTTATTTATTTGAAGCACTAGTCTAGCTGCCCGCTCGGATGAACTTTCCATTTCCACGATATTATTCTTCAATTTTTTGTTGATGATGAATCCAACACCTCCTGTTCTTCCTGTGTCAGTTCCCCTGTAATAAAAAATATCTCCACTCTTCAACTCCAATAGGCCTTCACCTTTTCTTCTCACCTCACTAAGTCCTAAAATGTCCCACTTGATCTTCTCCAGTTGTTCTTGGAGCTCTTGAAGTTTATCTTCACTGGACAAAGTCCGGCAGTTAAAGGTAGTTAGGTTGAGGTTAAAGGAATTGGGTAAGGATGAGAAAGAGTGGCAGTGGACGTTTAACCTCCGGGGATTCTTAGCACCCTCTGCCTTCCTGCCTTGTTCCTGACCACTGCCACGGTCAGAGGCAATTCAGCCTCCGGAGAATGAGGGCCGTTTTTTATGGGTGTACATGTCATGGGGGGATTGTGGGCCTTAAAACACCACGCTGGCCCAGAGCGGGTTGGTGAGTACCTCTTTCACTTTGGCCGGAGATATTGCAGAAAGACTTCACAGCATGGTTGAACCTACCGGTGTCCGAGGACACCACTGTTCTTCGCCCTTTAGCCTCCGTTTACACCCTTCCGCCGACTTTGAGGCAGTGAACTGAGGCAGTTGGAAGGGATATATATATATAGGTATATATATATATATATTCAAAGTTTAGAATTTTACAATTTCGTATTTTCTCATCGGTTTTGTCAAAAAATATATAACAGTGCCAAATTTCAAGCTCATTTGAAAGTGCCTTATTATTTTTATCCTCGTATGGGCAATAATTGGGCACAAAAAAAAATTTAAATTTTTAGAATTTCGGAGTTTTCCCTCGGCTGTGGCCAAAAACCTAAAATTGCGCCAAATTTCAAGACCCTAAGTTCCATCTGGAACGGTCTCATAATTATGATCCCCATGTGGGGCAATAATGGAGCAAAATAGCCACTAAAAGTTGGAATTTTTATAATATCGTATTTTTTCCATCGGTTGTGACCAAACACATACAGTATTACCAAATTTCAAGTCTCTAGTTAATCTGGAAACGCCTTATAATTTTAAACCTCGTATGGGGCAACAATGGGCAAAATAGCCCCTAAAAATCGAAATTTTTATGTTATGGGATTTTCTCCATAGATTGTTACCAAAAACCTATATCGTCTTGCCAAATTTCAAGTCTCTAGCTCATCTGAAAGTGCTTCATAATTTTATTTTGCAAAAAATGGGACAAAATTGGAATTCATATAATATCAGATTTTATCCATCGGTTGTAACTGAAAACCTCTAATGGTGCCACTTTTCAAGTATGCACCTCATATGGAACTGACTCATAATATTTATCCACGCGTAAGCAAAAATGAAAAAAATTTTGAATTTTTACATAGAATTTCTTCCATTGGTTCTAGTTTAATATTAATGACAATATATAATATAAGCCTCTGATTTCCTTTAAGAGTTTACCCCTTAAAAAAGATTGAGCTCGTTGCCATGAGAGTCAATTGTTGGGATCCAGAAAAAATCCAATTTTTTTCCCAGATAAAAGCTAAATATTTACGCTAATTCTACTCGGATTTGAATTCGGTCTTCAAAAACAATAAATTAAAATGATTAGGATTTACGACAGTTCAAGTCCCGAGTTCGAATCTTGACGGGAAATAATTTCAAAATGCAAATATAGAAACCATTACACCGATTTACGTGTTATCTTATGGAGCAAAAAAGGGTCAAAAATAGCCCATCAAATTTGGACAGTTTTGGATTTTTTTCTTTCGGTTGTGACCAAAAACCTATTAATCCTACCAAATTTCAAGTTTCTAGCATATCTGGAAGTGCCTCATAATTTTGTATCCTCCTCCTGTATCGTATGCCAGAAGCATCTATATACTATCATAGATGTACGTATAAACATTAGTTTGGGATACTGGGCATCTAAAATGCTACGTGTTGGGGGAGAGTGAAGAGCGCTGAAGGAAGTAGTAAGTGGGGCATGACTAAGATGAAATGGGAAGAGGGCAGTGATTTCGGTTGAAGGGTTAGGAGGAGGGGTGGAAAGAGAAAATTGTGAAAGAGACCACTCTTTGAGGTTGAGTCGTGAGTGGGAGTAGGAAAGAATCTGCAATGTGTGATGTCCGAACGAGGCGGGAGAAGAAGGGGGGAGAGGTCTCGAAGGGAGTTGGAGAGAATGTGGAAGGAGAGAGAGAGAGAGGAAGGGGTGGGGCGACGAGGGAGGAGGTGGATGGGAGTCGGGAGGCGCCGAAACGACCGGAAGAGGAGAGAGTGGAAGGGAAAAATGTACGTGGAGAGTGTGATAGAGGGAGAGTGAGGAAAGGAGTTTAGGAGGAGGTTGGTCGAGGAGGTGGTCATATATATAAAAAAAAAGCGCTGATTCACTTCTCCGGAATCAGGTCGATGTTTCCAGTCAGGCGATTGTGGCTCCATCCCACACCGGAGCGGAATGGACACGAAGCTGAATTAATGAGCTTTTGTTGGTCACGTTGAGGTGTGTTTGCATGTGTGTGTGTGTGTGTGTGTGTGTGTGTGCGTGCGTGCGGGAGCTCGCAAAGTGCAATGACATTAGGTACCGTACGAGGTGGGCGGTGTTTTTTTGATTTTCAAAAAAAATCCGAGGGGAATTAATTTCTTGTTTTTTTTTTCGAGTCGACGCCCACAATCTTATTCCGGAGATTCAAAAAATAGGAAATGATTCCATTTTTCCTTTTTGGATGAAATCACTCGACTTTCTTTCCCGCTAAAAGATTTTTACGTGGTCATTATTATTTTTTCGCTTTCCCTACCCCTTTTTTACGACGTCGAGTCATTCACGCCACCAACCGTGCCCGGGCCGCATCCTATAATTTCCTACCTCTTTCCACCTTTCTTTTTCGTTGCCACAAAAATCTTCGGCGCAATTTGCGTCCGCCCTCGAGTTTCGAGTGGTTATTTTTTTGGAAAAGTCGCTGTTGTCATGTAGTAGTTAACACATCTTTCTCACTCTAATAGGGAATATTAGACTCGCGAGCTATGATTAAGGTTACTTATCTCGGCTGAGAATGAAATGCGTCAAGCGTTGTTCACTTATTTTTCTCCCGTTTCCCCTAAAACGCTTTTGCGTAAAATAATCAGTTCGGGAAACGGAAGTCTGTTGCTACATATGTCGAAATTCACTAAATGATGTTAACCTATAAAACGAAGAATATCTAGCTTTTTCCGTAGCCCAGCATTTGTGAGAATTGTGAATCATCACAGCTAAAAGGTTTGCAAATAAATGTTATTTTCTTTTAGTAATGGTTCTAGTGCGGTAACCTTAGTTACTCAAGACACTACTCTAATTTTAAATCTCCTATTTAATTCCGATCTTAATTTTTAAAAAGCGATTTACCGCTGATGAATTGACTACCTACATTTTATTTTTGGAAATATCATAAATACGATCAGAAAATACAGGGATGCTTTAAGTCCACGGCGTTATCTAATTTTATGGATTTGATAAATCGAAGTCCCCATTTTGTTCAGAGCGCCATAGAAAATATAAAATCGAATCATTTTTTTCGACACTTATATTCTAAAAATGAATGCAGATAATCGTCGACGTTGATTTATGACCTAAACTGGCCATAATCAGAGTTATAATGTTTCCTGTTCACACCGGCCGCGGTAGGAGTGCCGGAACCCATCGTGGGTAATAAAATCAGCTTTTTAACGCTGCCGACAACTTGCGAGGCAGATTATTTCGTGACGACGTTGCGTTACATCACTAGGGGGGATTAACTGCCACAAATATCATTTTCATACACGGAAAGGCTTTCAGAGCTTTAAAATCTGCCGAAACTCCAAGTCATCCTTTGCATCCTTTTTACCATATATCCTCGTTACCCTCTTACCCCCCCCCCCCCCACCCTCCTACTTCGACACAGGCTGGTTGGTTTCAGTCATGGTTGCGTCGATACGCTTCCCGAATAAACCAGCAGCGAAATAAATAAACTACTAGGCGCTATAAAATACCTGGAAAGAGACATCCTACAAGCTACCGAAAAAGAAAAAATGGGAAAATTTCCTTCTTCGCAAAAATTACTTTTTTGTGGTCATAAAGCCATTTCGTTTTCCACCGAATAGATTTGAGAAAAACATCGGATTTTTTGTTTATTAAAATGTCTGTATTCGGGTGATTTTGAGGTTTTTTATGGACGTTTTCCATTAAAATAACTGGAATTGTGAATTTTCGACTACAGCGAGCGATCAGGGAGCGCGGGAACGTAATCAAGTCTTCTAGTATTATTCTCACGTTCTGTTTCCATTTTTTAAAACGGGAATAGAAAGCTTCGCGACTCCTGTCTGCCCAATCATATTTCCTCTTCGAATTAAAAGTGAATGAACGAGATCACCTGATATCTTGTGTTGTACAGGAAACTCCAACTATAGCATGAAATAGCCAAGAATTCCGCCGTATTGAGGCAAATTTCTCTTACATAGAGAATATTGAGGGTTGATTTCAAAAGTGAATGTGTGGTAGCTTATGGCCGAAGAATTTCACTTCGAATACGAATAACTCGTGATAATAATGTATTTTTCAACCATATCGGGGGTATATCGGATGGAAAACATTTTTTTAAATTTCAGTAAACGAAAGAACGTACCACAATAAAAAAAATCCAACGAAAAAGATAGAGAAAAAACTGATCTTCATAGGGAATCGAACAGGATCTTCAACTTGCCAGACGGAGACCAAGAATCCTCAGGCCCATATTTTATCTCAAGCTGGGGAAATAGTTAAGTGAGCAGTAAACTTTGATGATAGAAGAGTCGCGTTCGACCCCCGCTCAGGGTCAGAATTTTTCTCCTTCCCCTCCACTGGATTTTTCCCAAATAATTTTTTCTTCCTGCAAGAGGGACCGAGCTCTCTTATCCTCATTTCTGTGGGAAATGGGTATGGAAGACAAGGTGTGTTGATCAAAAAAAAAAAAACAAAAGTCTTGCACAATTTATAAGGAACGCACTCACACAACACTGTGGTCTCGTTCTGGAATCCAAATGGCATCCCGTGCAACTTCGGGAAATCTCTCTTTTCTTTAGAGCGCTTTTTGGCTCGAAACGCGGCTTTTTTTTCGGTCGCGCATTCCGTTCGAATTGCGCCAACGACGCGCTGAAAAGTATCGCAACGGTACTTCTCCTTTTACCGTCTGCGCTTACTCAAATTCAGAATTTCTCTCGCCTTTGACGCACCAAGCAAAAAAACCCCTCTTTCTTGCTCTCCTGTGTTGGTTTCAGGTGTGGTCGCGAATGAGTCACCTTGGTGTTGCACCGGGATCGCCTCGACAGTTAGAACAATTTGTATGTACACATTTTTATTTACGTGTGTACGTGTCTTTAAACGAATGGACTACTCACTGACAACGTTAAGAATGTTTACATCAGGAAAATATCATTTCCTTCGCTTTGGTCTCGTTAGCTGGTAGTATTTTCTCTGTATTAATAATGACATCAATAATTGTGTATATGTTATTTTAAGATGCTTTATTTCGAAGAAATTATCACCAATTTAAAAATGCGAATTAGCTGGTTAAAATGGCGGATAGCTAACTTCAGACTGAGCTGCGTATCATCTTGCCGATTGAAGTGAAGTATACGAAAATTATGCGTTTTAATTATTTCTACAGATGTTTTTTCCATTGAGGTAAGACTAATGGCATTTACGTTGTTAATATTAGGTTAGGAAAAAAATGAAATATTTATCAGTGACGTCAATATTGCTGCTACTGCGTTTTACATCGAAAAACAGCCTAATAGATAATACCGACAAATAGAAAAATAATCGATCTGTTGATTCATCTAGCAAGGCTGCCCCGTCTCTACTGATATTTATTTTCAAACCCTAAATTACTTGTAAATCCATTAAAGATTAAACAAATCCTGCACGAACAAAAAAATAAAATAAATCTTGGCCTAAAAGAAACCAGTAGTCCTTGTTAACATCGAAGACAGATAGATAGATCGGAGAGGAGAGATCAAAAGATAAAGAAGCGGCCGATGACTGACGCCATATACTACAACTTCCCCACCTCTTCGTGACCGAAGAGAGTGATCGGTTGAGTAACCCAGAACCGTGTCTCAACGGTTCGTTGGACCGACCAAACTTTCGACCACGAAATGACAGCGCCATCTTAGGGAAGAACTTGGTAATAAACATCAACGCGTGAGAGACATCTCCGCGGCGTCCCGGTCCGAAATAATTTTATTGCCCCGTTTTTACCGAAAGTTTTTTTTTTAATTTTCCCTCTTCGCCGGTGACGTAAGACGGAGAGGACTCGGTTGGGACGGTCAGGATTTCTCCTTCCTTAACACGATATTTTCGTTTTCCTTTCTCGCAGGAATTCTGTCTAGTGTATCCGGCGATACACTAATTAATGCGGAGTACGTTAATCGTGTTTGTTTTTTCGGGCCATTTTGGGGAAATAATTCCACTCAGACCTATCATCGTAGGAACGGGAAAAAATTTGTTTCGACAGAATCGATGATCCACCTTTTTCCAGTTTTTAAAAATTGATCCTCGGTGGCGATTTCTATTCCCCCAGCTCGGAAAAATATGTACGGTCGATACAGCCGATCATATGTGAAAATTTCAAATCCTGAAGTTCGTAGCGTGAAACTACGCAGCCAAGAAAAATAGAAGCGAGATTCAACGTCAATTACTCGGACATCGCAAGTCATATACCAGTTGGTGTGTGGTCTTAGAAACATGACCTACATTACGGAACTCACATTCTCTCTCTGCGGCATACTAAATTCCATTGCGGCCCGAGGTTTTCTTTTTTTTTTTTTAACGACAACCCAAGAATAAGAAACGAAGTTGAATAATTATTGCCATTCTTTTAGTATCGAGTTCTGACGTAAAATCTTAATTCATAGCCGTGGACGGCGATACTACAAAATTAAAGCGTTCCGCGCGGTACTTCAACATTCCAAGGAGGCGCGCTGTGGGAGATTTTCAAGAGCGCGGACAAAGACTCGGGCAATCCCATAAATATTCTTAACATATTTAATAAAAACCAGTAAAAATCGTAAAACAGTAAAACCATAAAACGGTAGAAACTAAAAAAAATTGGTAAAAGTTCTTTTACCAATTTTTTTTAGTTTCTACCGTTATATGGTTTTACTGTTTTACGATTTTTACTGGTTTTATTAAAAATGACGCAGTTCCACCACATGAAAGCTTCTATCGTTGATTATAAATATTCTTAACTTTTCTACGCCGGATACTTTCGCCACCTTCGTTTAGCATGCGTAATTATCAATGACGACCTAGTTTTTCCCCTTATATATTTTTATTTATTTGCAGATTAATACATTAATATTCAATCGTTCAAAAATTTGCATTTTGAAATAACTAGTTTTTTTAGACTTTTGTCGTCATTTTGAGAATATTTTAACGGAGCTGTTTTTATCCTAATTATTTTTTATGTTGCTGATGAAATTTGAATAAGATTAGGTCATTGTCCGCGTATAGCTCTATCAGATAGAATCATTCGCCATTCGCCTTGACAGAATCTTTAGTGCAAGCGCGTTATTACCATTAGCTTGTCTAATTAAAATTCTTATTTTCTGAATTATAAAATGCATTTCGAGTCTAATGATTATCTAGAGGAAATTAATTCATAAATACGCTGATATGATATTACAATATAAATAATCTCACTATAGTATTTCCCTCAGCTATTAAAAATAATTCCTTGAGGTATATCCGTCATGTGTTTATAACCATATTTAATGAAAATATTTTTCCAAGAACAAAATTGGGCATCCTAAATTTTGAATCATTGCTGCTTTACTCTGAAACAACCAAGAAATATGACATGCTTTAAAATGAAATCGAATTCAAACGATCAAAGGAAAATTTATGCATGAAGTTTTAATTGATTTAGAGAAAGTTTAGGCAAATTGTGTTATATTATTTACTAAAATACAGAGTAGGAAGGGGAAAACGATAAGCGCTTTCTTCTCTTTTATGCAGGTAATTTAGGGTAAAAGTTCATATTCACCATTTAGTCGGTCATAAGCTTCAGCATGCGGTCGAATTTGTAGGAAATTCCACACCAGAAATAGTTACTGACCTGAAAGCAAAGAAAACAATAAAAGGGAATCATACAATGTGTAATAGGACATGGTCAATTTATCTCGCAAGTAAATTAACACCTTCAAGTACTCGACCCTTTGGAAGGGCAAACTAGGCCGCCTCGCGCCACCCCGAGGGGATCATGGCGGAAACTACCACTACTTTATTAACAGAGAGCAGTGGCACGTGAGTAATCGACTCGTCGGTTTCCATGACTACCGTTTAAAACTCACGGTTCATATCGGAGAGGTGATTAAGTTGACGCTGAACTTTAGCGGGTCGTCTCTTTACCTGAGGGTTTTAGAAGGGGAGGAGTGAGGCCGGGTGGCGTGTCCCAGCGGCCCGTAATTGAGGTCAAAGGTTCGAATCTCGCCTGTGATGTGGACCTCCAATGATGCGTGCAGTTTTTCATCGCTACGAACCAACATTTCATGTAGCCTCCCGAATAGCTTAAGGGAGGAGATGAAAGAGAGAGAGAGGCGGGAAAAGTGAACCGGTGGTGGGGAGTCAGGTGTATTACGCCAAGGAGTCATATACGGAGCTACAAAATGCCTGGAGTATTACACTATCAAGCCCGACCGTTTCATCTTACCGTGATGAGGAACGAAAATGAATACATATTTAAATTCCTGACCGTTAGACCAGTGAGGTAATTCATTCGAGGGCAATAAGTCCGGGATGTATTTTTTTTTCTCATCTCATTACCTTAACCCCGCGGTTAGTAAAAAGCAGCGGCGCCAAATAAGATTTGCTTCGCCAAAAAGTAAATTCGGCTAACGTTTTAATATTGTAATCAACAACGGTTGAGAATGGTGTAATAATCCGTTAATATATCTGAGTGTTAATGGTTGCCGTAGAAATGACCTAAAATCAGATAAATTAAACGCTCTCGCTTAGAAACTGGGAAAAATTCCTGGTTTAGATAGGTCTAAAATTAGCTGTAACTGAATAGAAAAACCGTATCGATATTTTTTATCTTTGAAGAGTTATACAGATTAGATTGTACGCTTGTTTCATTTGGACTCGGGCGTATAGAGACGTTTGTCATGCAATAACAATTTCATCTTGTGAATAATTTTATTTGTTACCGTATTTTATCTATAACCTGTATAATTATTCTAAACTTGTATATGATCTCCTATGTCTATTCAGCATTAACTACATCGAATAGGTGTAAGCACTGTAAAAAATAGAATTTTGCAGCCTTCCGTGACTATAGTAATTTATTTTTAGTTTGAACCTTGTAGTATCATTAGATTCGCTACAAATATTTTATAGCTATTTTCCTATTGTTTTGAGGATTAAATTGGTCATAATGAATTATTAATTTTCTCTTAAGACTAAACTAAAATGAAGTAATTTTCAGGCAACTTCGTAGTGAAGTTTAAAACGTGGCCGAAAACGTCAGGTTTGCATAAATATCCTCCATGCTTCTAATCTCCGAATTTATCTCCGGCAACCGTGCGCTGATGGAATTATTTAACGCGACCCTAGAATAGGTTTCAAAAGAATTTGGGCGTCACCGGCACAGATGTGGTTAAAAAATTCGCGGATTGGGTGTTAACGAGCGAAATTTTTCGCCATTCACCGAGGCCTCGGTGGCCACTTTTCCGATGCTCCTGGGCTTTTTGATGGTCACCACTAACGCAAAGCACGCGCTCCGCGGTCGGAATAGTTGCTCACGTAGGGGAAGTTAGACTCGATCCGACGGAGGTAAAAAATACGACCTTCCCTTTTTTGGCTGGTCCATTCCTCTTGCCTTCTCCACGACATTAAATTACCCCCACTCCTCCGTCCGGAAGAAAATCCGAGCCTTTCATTCCGAACAGCTTCTTTAAATCTTTGCACTTTTGGCCACCCTCCGGGAGAGTTAGCGCATGAATTTTTCTCTAATGAATCTGACGAAGAATCATCCTGCTCGACGAAAGTATTATCTTGAGGTTAATTAATGTGCGCGGGATTTTCTTTGATGTTTCAAACACCGATTGAAGGTAAGCTGAGCCCGGATTTTTTCTTCGCTGAGATGTATGTGATTCTTTACAGTGCCGATTATTTGTTGAAATAATAATAATATTATTACCCAACGCCTTTCTCATTTGTCATTTTAAAAGCTGTTTAAATTCTATACATGTACTGGTATGTCCTGTTATGCTGAAATTTAATACGGCGTCGTTATATTTTGTTTTGTTCGATTTCTCCATTCTCTGAGACAAATAAAAGCTACTGACTATTCCAGTTCATCAACCCTGTAAGGGCATACTTATTAAAGAGGGATAAAAGTCGAACAGAATCAAATCAATCAATGAAAACAAGACCAAAAAAACTTCAACTGAGCACCAAGCTTCTTTCATAATTTTCATTGATTCGTTCTTAATGGGACGAAGTGTTGAAACAGCGACGGTAATAAAAAAAAATATTTTAACACATACTCAGCTCCTTATAAATACTTGTCCAAGCGCACCTGCAAAAAACAACCTGGTCCTACGTCTCTTCAATAAAGGTCGCTATTCCGAATTGGGTCGGAAAGATCCACGCACTTAAAAATTTTCCCGAGGCTATAAATAAGAATTTATCGCTTTCGAATACCAATTGAATTTTCTCGAATCCACAAATATGCAAGAAGTTCGTTCACTCGCAACCATCCCAAATATTAACCCTACCTTAAGTCTGGATGGGTAACCAGAATTTAAAAAAAAATTATTACGGGCACCATTCCGATCCTTTCGAGTTTGAGCCGAATTTTACGAAGCTGGATTTTTGGTCATCTATAAAATGTTTATGTCTTAAACCAACTAAATTATACTTATAATTTATAATATTGCAGGAACGGTCTTTAGGTAGTCTTCATCTCTTAAAATTAGAAAAGCAGATTAAGAGTGAAGTGTACCTTTAGAGATACAGGTTAAAGAGAAAATAATCGATCTCTCCTTGTGGTTGAAATCAAATTGACAAGTATGTGTATATGTATGTGTGTGTATGTGTATGTGTGTATGACTATGTACCAATTATGTATATGCATTTCATTATTATTATTTACTTATCTCTATATTCTCATGTATGCCTATATTTGTAACTTATGTTAAATTCTCCTCTCAATCAGTAAATAATACTATCAGAAGGTATCGCAGATTTTTCACACCCCCTTCTTATGTGGGTCTTTGACGGTTAGTTTTTTTCAGTGGAATGATAACAAGCTAAATTAAGAGAATTCTCTGTACGTGGTATGAAACGTGCAAAAGGGTTATGTTTGCAACCGTTTAATTTACCGGTCATTTAGGAGCATTTTCATACGATTGAGCTCTCATATTTTGTAAATCTGTTCCAACTTTTGGATTATTTCTGACGCGATTTCGTCTGCATTTTTCGATTTGACAGCAATAAAATCAAGTCTGATACATATATACAGAGCCCTAGTGAGGGCGGGGCAACCGGGGCACGTGGGCGAAAATTCTGCTCGGCTAATGCAATGCGATAGGGTGCACGCATTTTTGGGGACGAGGGTAAATAAAAGAAATTACATTCAGGGCGTAAAGAGTAGAGGCAACCTAACAGCTGCCAATTAAGTTTGCACACGTTCACCTATGACTTGGTAAAGTCATGGCCCTTCAGCTGAACCTCAGGTTGGCCGTTATAAGTTTAGAAGAGATCGAAAAAACAAACTGTAACCACATTTTATCAAGTGCATAATAAGACTTTTATTTGGCGCCCCCTTACGAAGCTGTGCCCTGGGCACGTGCCCCGGTTGCCCCGCCCTCACTACGGCTCAGTATATATGTATCAGACTACCTAATGTGTCTTTTAATAATTCGTGTGTTTTACTTGTATTTATTTTATTTCAAGTTTTTGTTTTATTTTTTTTTGTAAATGACAATGGGCTAGCTGGTAGAAGAGACTTTATAGTCTCAATATCGCCCAAAAATAAAGCCGATTACTTACTTACTAGCATATCTTTTGTAGAATGTACTATCGGCTGAAGAAATGCACTTCTAATCTCCCCAGCCTTTTTTCGCTATTTCAGATACATAGTGTGTCAGTCGACTAATTGCAGGCAAGAGAATTGGTTTTTGGAGAAGCATTAATATTAATTTTTCATTCTTTTTCTACAATGATAAAATTAATTAAGAGAACCCCCTGGTTTAGCAGACCACTACCGGAATGTCCTCCGATACTTAATTGCGATTCCGTGCATTTGATCGACCCATCTCAAGCTATAAACGACCCGACCGCAGTATAGACAGATGTTCTAAACAGCATCTATCAAAGATACTGCTACCGGTTCGAGAGACTTCTATTTTTAACGCAACCCATCGACCACAGGTCGCTCCATTTCCGCCCGATCGGACTCCGTTTTCTAACCGCCAACGACGGCTCAGTCTTTAATCCGGGCGGAAAAAATCGTTTTGTTTCCTCTAGTATTAGTTTTCGTCCCGTCGGATGTGATATTTGTTGCAAGGGCTCTCTGATGTAGATTCTGTTTGGCGTGTTCATTTCTCCCTGTCATCTCGGCTCCGTCGTCTTAAAAATTGCTTTCGTGACAGAAAACAGATCGTCTCGTTTTGAGCTTAATTTCTTGTTCGTTTTTTTGTAACGCATTCATCGTCTGAGTTAGTTTTTCCGTAAGTATCAAATCTCGCCGATGGGAAGTGACGCTCACCCTTAAAAATAATTTAGAGTGATTTTTCCCCCTGCTTGTGTATCCGCTGTTGATGTTGTTTTTATTTGTTTATTTTAATGTAAATGTAATTGACTACAATGTAACGTCATGAATTCGTTAAAATGTAATTTAAATTTGAATTATATTTCGCAGGGACATGGTAAAGGTATTCATCCAACCGTTCAAATTAAGAAAACTACAATGATTCACCTAACAAAAGAATTTCCCGCATTTCTGCCATGGTTAATCGAGGGCATCTTCGGTGGTGGTATGTATTTCATAAATTTATACAATAATAGACTTAGTAGCTTCAATGATGCTTACGTAAAAAATTTGCCTTAAGGAAATTCTAAACTTAAATATTTTGAGTTCTCTTTTGTATAGATGTGAGTAAATTACTAGTTTAAAAAATCGGTACAGCATACATTGTACAAACTTTCTCATATACTAATGCGTTTAGTTATCTTTAGAAAATGAAAATCGTATCAGCCGGTTTTTAGAAAATCCCATTTTTGTTAAAGTTGCCCAAGAATAAACTAGCCTTATATTAATCCGTTGATAAAAATGAAATTTGTAGTATTATTGCAGAAGTATGCTCAAGTAACTGTACGAAATTTTATCAAAATAGTTCGATCCGTTTTTTAGAAAATGAAATTATTGCTAAAGTTGCCTAGAATAAACTAGCCTTATATTAATCTTTTGAGAAATATGAACTACACAGTATTATTGAAGACGTAAACTCAAGTAACTGTACGAAATTTGATCAAAATCGTTAGAGCCGTTTTTGAGAAGATCAAATTGTTAAAAATGCGTAGAATAAACTTCCCTTAATTATTGAGCAATGTCAACCATTTCTTCGTATACTCTGCTCAGTATGATAAAATGCCTAAGTACGAAATTTCATTCATTTTCGCTCTACCGTTTAGGCTCTGGCTCCAGTAACAGACAGACGGCATTGCGAAAACCATATTTACGGACTCAGCTACACCTAAAACGTATATTTCCTTCAAAATCTCGGTCGAATCTTTTTCGCGATTACGATACTTTCTCAATATACTTCGTATATGAGAAAGTGAAACAGCGTTCTTTCTCAATTCACGGTAGATGGAATCGAAAATTCACAGCATTATTCAATAAAACTGTCGAATTATCTGTTCTTTTTCTGAAAGATAATCTCGTAAAATGATCCTTCATTAAAATACATCACAGCAAACAACCTCGATTCTCCCTGAACGTTATTTTTAACGATCCCGTAGCACTTTAAATATCTGGTACATTCTGTAGCTGATGGAAAACGAAATAAATGTCGCATGCGGAGGAAAACGGAAATTTGATCGGTTATACGGACATATATTCTCCCAATCCATGTTCATCGAACCCGGATTACTCCTTAAACGGTCGGCGCGAGGAACTTGCACAAGTACACATGCACGCACGCAAAAGATTGCCCAGATGGCGGGGGGGTGTGCTATGGGAAGGTGGGGAAGACCCATTAACAGTGGAACCAAGGCGGCAAAATGTGTTTCTTGAGGAACAGTGGCGAAAAAAATTTGTCCTCCACGAAAACTGCGCCTGAACCGGTGTACGTAGAGGTGTTTTTCATTCGATCACTGAGTCTGCACGAGGAGGAATTCGCAGAAGGAAAAAGTGTTAAAATATAAGATGGTGGGATAAAATGAGAGAGGAAGGAGATAGAGGGAAAGCTGAGGGAGTAGGAGAAGATGGAGAGCGAGGGACAAGGTGAGAAATAAAAAAAAAACCCCCTCCCCCTTTTCCAATGGAAACCGCCCTTGTCCAAGAGTTTCCATCCTCTACCTGGCCCAAATATTTTACGAAACGAATCTTCATGGCCAAAGCTTCAATGAGTTTTTTTTAAATTAAAAAGATATGACGTGGTTTCTTCTCTTTTACGCCCGTCTTTTATTTTAATTATGCGCAACGAGATGCCGCTCCCTCAGACGACGCGAAGCTTCTCATTCTCCTCGTCTTGTTTCGTTTCCTTGTTTCTTTTTTTTTGGCAGCCCTCTTTTCGGAGGGAAAAAATTAGCCGAAATAAGATGAGGTGGGAGGACGAGAAATCGAAATAGTAAAAAAAAAATCGAAACTCGAAATTTTCACCCAGTTCGGATCGATGCCTCATCATTTTTTTAAGCAAGGCAAAAATAAAAAAAAAAATAAAATAAAACGTATCGAAACTCGCGTCTTGAAAAATTCATGCACCTTCACTTTCTCTTGTTTTTGTTGCTATTTTTAATTCACGGGCCATCCTTCGAGTTTTCCTTTCGTAGTTTTTATTTTAAGGGGGGAAGGTGATTAAGTTCCCTACAGGCAGGAGAAAAAAATATGGGAGGTAGGAGGAGAGAGATAAGTGCGTGCGTGTGTGTGTCTTTTACAACTTCCCAAAATGGGCCATCCGCTCCGTATTTTCGCCACGTAGTCCGGAGAGTTCGACCCGTATATCCTGCCGAGGAATGGCGTTCGGAGAAGCGGGGGGAGGGGGGGGGGGGGAGAGAGAGAGACGCGAACGGGGAAAATTAATACTTTGGGAGCGTGATGGGGAAAATGGGAGGAGGAATAACGGGGGAGGGGGGAGAGTGTTTGACCACCTGCCACTCCATCTTAGTCCGCTCCCTTTCTCAACTTATTTACGACTGTTCCGTCGCGGTGTTTCTCAAAACTTCTTCAACAAGAGGGAGGGAGAGAGGACGACTTATGTATATACTGGTCTTACCTACCTGGATTGTCACTCCTCCTCGCCCCCTCCTCTGCCCCCTTGCCTGACAGCTTCCCTGTCTCACTTCCTCTCCCCCTTTTACGAGTTCATTTCCCATCCTTTGGTATTCCGATACACCTCGTTTCCGCCACGTTTTTACTTTCTCATACGAAGTATCGAGAAAGTATTGTTATCGCGAAAAAGTTGGACCTCGAGATTTTTACGGAAATATACGTTTTTGGTGTCGCTGAATCCGAAAAAGTGGTTTTCGCAATGCCGTCTGTCTGTCTGTTACTGGTGCTGGAGCCTAGACGGTAGAGCGAAAATGAATTAAATCTCGTACTTAGGCATTTTATCAAACTGAGCAGAGTATACATAGAAATGGTTGACATTGATCAATAATTAAGAGTAGTTTATTCTACGCATTTTTAAAAACAGTCCGATTTTCTCAAACACGGCTGTAACGATTTTGATCAAATTTCGTACAGTTACTTGAGTTTACGCCTTCAATAATACTGTAGAGTTCATATTTCTCAAAAAATTAATATAAGGCTAGTTTATTCTAGGCAACTTTAACAACAATTCGTTTTCCTCAAAAACGGCTCTAATGATTTTCATCAAATTTCGTACAGTTACTTGAGTTTACGTCTTCAATAATACTATGTAGTTCATATTTCTCAAAAAATGAATATAAGGCTAGTTTATTCTTGGGCAACTTTAACAAAAATTGGATTTTCTAAAAACCGGCTGATACGATTTTCATTTTCTAAAGATAACTAAACGACGCATTAGTACCTATATATGAGAAAGTTTGTACAATGTATATTGTAGCGATTTTTTTTATTTACGCTAAGCACGCTCGTTTGTCGTTTGCGATTCCAAATCTCCGCGCCGAAAAATTGTCGTGTAATTTTATATTAAAACGAGGGAGAATATACGGTGATCTCTTCGTTTTGTTTGAGGTGGAAGAGAAAGTTATTTTTGCGGGTTTTTCCTCCTTTAATAACGAGCCGCCGCGGGGATATGCAGAGGAGGAAAGACGAACAGGTCGAGAGGGGAGTAATTTTATCAGCTGTAGTCATAGTGCTCGTTTTAAAATGGCTAATTATTGGTGGTTCCCGTGGTAACGTTCGAGGAAACGCTTTCTCTTCTTCACGACAAAATATATGCTTCGTTTCTGCGGCGTTGTTAAGGTTAGGAGAGGCGTTGCTATAGAGGTCCATTTTGTTATGAACGAGGTGACGAAAACCGTAGACCGGTAGGTTAAATCGTTGCCATTCGTAGTAATCTACGCGTGCCATCGGAGTTTGTTTTTACTAAAAAAAACCGGATTCTACGACTCGGGTGCTTCTCCTTAAGACTCCAATCGTACCTTTTAGTTTTACTGCGACGCTCGCTTACAGATTTTATCTTCCACTTCGCTTAAAATATAAACCATCTAGAGAATCTCCCAGTCGGGTAATGTTATAAATCATATGTCGTAATATGTGAAGTGTCGTACGCTTCAAATACAACGGACCATAGGCGAAGGTGTTTTAACATAAAACACGAATAGCTCCGCATATGAAAACGCCTTAACGGTTTCGTTTTTCTTTCCGCCCGTTCCCGAAATTACTGGATCGAATTATGAAGGGAATTTGGAGTTTTTCTCGATCGCCCATAGGAACAGGGCCGGTTAAATTAGATGAGTCCCCATATTTTTATTGGGTCCGATACGGACAGTGTAATTATAAAGAGGAGGAAGGGGAAAGGGAGTTTAAAGAGCCCGTGCCCCGAAACCACAAAATAACTATAATAACACGTTTATTTGAGGGGGGGGGGGGAGAGGAAGTCGATTTTTGCCTTACATAACGTGTTATGTATTACCTCGAAAGTTTTAATGAAATGCGTCGTAATGCTCTGCGAGATTATTATTTTTTGTTTCTCAAGAAATAAATTTATTGTTGGGAATCAGTTTGAGAGCTTGAAAAATAAATCGGTTGTAATTATTATTTTAATTTGTTTAATTGACTACAGAGAACAACATAGGATTTCAATTATTCATTGAAAGTTTCCGTAACTTACGTAACAGGTTGCTTTCAATCTCTTTTTTTTTACGCCGTCTGTGTCTTCATAAATAGCACGCCCACTGTTTTTTTTTTTGATCGATAGGATGAAGGAAGAGATTAGCATCGTTTCAGAAAAACTTTTCGAATCCACCTCTAACCAGAAGTTTACTGCTTGCACAACCTATTAGTACTTCGGGGAAATTTTAAATTTGGCTATTTTTCTCCCTCGGAACTTCCTTTTTACTTTTTACTCCGCCCTGCCTACTCGAGATTATCCCCTTTCGGATGAAAAATTTATACATTCCGAATTTTCCCCCGAAACTGTATCTTCCATTTTTTTCTCTTATCCCGGACCGTGTTGATTCTGTGTCGGAAAAAATCACTTTCTCCAAAAACCTTTTCGCTCGATTATTTTCGTGATATCCTACTTTTGGTCCGCGTCGGATCCTTTTTGTTTTTTTGAAAAAATGCCTGCGGAGAGACGGGAAGCGAAACAAAAAATTAATTTAGGCGATCTTTATTTTTTTTTCCTTTCGAGTCTCTTCTTTGACGTCGGTCGGGAGAAAAAGAAAGAGACGGAGGGAGAGAAGAGGGAGAAAGAGAGGGAAGAGAGGGGGCGAAGGAGGGGTGGTGCAGAGAGAGAGAGAAGGAGGAGGATAAAGTGATAGAGAGAGAGGATGGATAGAGGGGAGGAGGAAGGAATATTTCCTCCTCCGCCCGTCTTGGATGTCACGATGGGATCGGGTTATTTAGGAAAAGGATGTGGGTGCGGATGGTTCGAGATAGGAGAGTTTGAGTGGAAGGGGGTTGATGGAAAATTATAGCCGCACGCACTGAAAAGCAGTAATTAATGTGGGTGTTTGCCTGAGTGCGTGCATATATTTTTTCCACGGGCTATCAAGTTTAGGATTCGCTCGTGGATATTATTCTTTTCCTTTCCTCTTACCTCTTTCTATTCAGTGGGCGGCGTGAATCGTTGGGGGATGGCCCACTTTTTCATAATAGAAAACACACATTTTTAAGAACCCAGAATCTTTCACGATTAAAGTTTTTGTGTGCGTATTTTTTTTAGGCTCACGCGTTTCCGGAGAGGCGATCTCTTTGTAAATCACTAGCGGGTTCCTTAATGAACAAATTTAATAGTTTCACGACGATGGTAGCTTAGATTCATTATGCTGGGTAATCGCCACGGAATCTCTTTCGTAATGCGGTTTTCTGTATGCCACGAAAAGCGCATTTCGAGGAAGGCATAAGATACTTTCAGTGGAAATAGTCCGAAGAGAGTTTTTGTTATTATCTACACGGCAGCGGCATCAGAGCGAAACGTATGTTGCTTGTGCTATGAAGTGAGGGTATTCGCAAACAAACACAACCGATTGCATAATATTTGATTCTGTTGCATTTTATAGATCAACACTTTAAAGTCATTTACCGTGACCAGTGCATGTATATTCGGTATTTCCCAACTATTACCCCCTTCGATTTCGCGTTACTGAAATCTACATTCAGTTCTCGCTTTTCGCACGGGGCATGTAACGGACATAATAAATATCTCTGCTCTATCGACGAATATGTAACTTTTACCGGTGAAAGTCAAAAGTTTCGGTCTGACAACTGATCAACTCACGCGACATAACCGAAGCTCAATGAAGGGTGTGCACGGAAAATGCTAACAGGAAAAAAGTAATTTTTGCTTGCATAACGCGGTTTTTAAAAAACAAACTTTCCACTTCGTTGGAAAGGGACACTTTTATTTTGATCTCTGGAACGTGTTATTAAAGCACTTTTCTTTTATGGAGCACTTTTCGCCGGACGCGAATGGCGTTGGGAAATGAACTTTCTCGGACATAGAGAAGAAGCTTCAAAAGAAATAACTCCCATTGCCAGTTTTTTGGTTTTCACTCGCAAAGGAATCAAAAATTAATAATTTTACACTTCATTCTAGGCCGAGGTAAAATATTTTAATAATGCTTCCCCCTTGTATTTTAATAGTCTCTTCCTTCTATGTAAGATTTAGACTTGTTTTTAGTGCGATCGCTCGTATCTTAATTTATTGTCATTCAAATAATAATCACATATTTCATCCTCAAGAGCGCTAAGGAGGGAAAGTGGTTTAAATATGAAAATCGATTTTGAAGGCTGCTCCTATTTCTTCCAAAGAAGATAATTTGAAATCCCGAGAAAATCATGAAACATAGACCAATGACAATGAAAACAATCATATTGTCATCGTCGTTGCTTTATGTTTAATATTTTCTGGGCCCTGTAGACTATTTGAAAGGGATATCTGAAAGGACAGAGTCGCTGTACGTGTTGTAATTCGGAAAGGCAATGCCGATTTCAAATTTCCCTCCTAAAAAGCTTAAGACAAGTCGAAGCGCTTATGTTGGTACCTCTCACTCTCCCTTCAGTTTCCTTTCTCCCCCACCTTCTACCTCACTCGTTTCCTAACTCCGTTTATATGTATCGTAGAATTTCGTTAAAAAACGCCAATAATCAGCATTTTCACCGAAATGCAATAATGTAACGATTTATTTACAAAATGTATTGCAATTTTGCAATGATAGATCGGTAATTTCACCACCCTCTGTGAAGGTAGACTACACTGAGCTATGGTCGGTGACTGAGTCGGGGCTAGAGACCCTAATCTTCACTAATGACGGTCATACGCGAAGAGTAGGTAGTCTTCACAAACATGGCCCCGGATCTGCTACATAAACCATTCGCATTGTTGGTAGCGAGGCAAACACTAATTAAGAACTATTGCTGCGGTGGTCTTTTTGCAAATATTGCTTTTATTTTTCTCTTTAGGACTATAGTATTTTGTTGTTTTTATTATATTTTGTTGAATCATACCAGAAAGATTCGACAGTTTATATTCTTTTCCTATTATAGGTGCGACCAAAGTGATTCTCTATCTTTTTTTGTGAACTCGAAGATTCTTCTCGATTCTATTCTGCAACCAATTTGTTCAGCATTTTCATCTGGCAATTCTGCTATTTATTGGTGTGTGTCTGGTGGTTGTCGTTCTCAAGAGGATCTTCTGTCGTCGTGGGAAAGATCTTCCGTCGAGGGATGTTTTACCGCAGCCACGGTAGGTAGAAGTTTTTTCTTTGGAACAAAGCCCTCCAGTTCCCGTTTCCTTCCAGTTTCAATTGAGAGGGAAGCAAGTTGCGAGGAAAGCATCCGATCGAAACTTGTGTCGAACCCCTCGTAAAATGTAGGTTAGAGTCGGATAGAAGGATATTAAAGTTAATTAAAGAATTTCATATTTTCCAATGTGTGGTAGCACGATTATCCATGTGTGCGTTTAATATGTGGTCCATACCATTTGAATTCATATTTTTTAAAGCTGAGTAGGCTATTGAAGTTGACATACGTATTTCTCCATTAAAATTGAATAGCAATATATTAACTATTTATTACCCTATGTGACCTAGATAATGCACATTGTTTTAGATGCTTCTTATAATATGATATATTTTAATCTACTATCCATAATTATATCTCATGGCGAAACATTGCACGATTTTAGTTTCTTAAGTTGTTAAAAGTTCTACAGTTATTTGTTTTTAGATTTCTTTTGGTTACCCACCCTCCTATTAGCGTGCATCCAAAGTAATAGAATTGTTTTTTGCCTACTCCAACTTGCCTCCCTCTTGATTGTTTTTCGGCGTTTCAATTCTATACATATTCGATGAATAATACGATTCCCTATCTGTGTTTATATTCGCGAAACATGATTCCTAGTTCCTATGCAATAATCCCACACCTACGTCATTAGCAGGTTCTTATTGATTTCTCAACCACTTCAAATGTATACCGCTTAAGGAATACAAATAATCATGCATGTCTCCCTTTCAGCATGGTGTCAACATTGGAAAATCGAAGTTAATCAGAGCAAATGTTCCCTATTGAGTTTCTGGAAGAGTAAGAACAATGAATTAGACTCGGAGTACAGAATTGATAGATTGAATATCCAATCTGCAGAGTACGTTAAATATTTGGGAGTCACCATTTGTCGTGATCTATCGTGGAATATGCATATTCGAAGGATCGTAGGCGCAGCTAATAAGAAATTGGGCTTCGTAGGCAGAATAGTAAGAAGTAGCACAGAACAGGTACGAGAAACGTGTTATTTATCATTGGTCAGATCTCAGGTCGAATACGCTTCCAGCATATGGGATCCGTACGAAAAGGGACAGATACTTGAGTTAGAAAGAATCCAACGCAGAGCAGCCAGATTCGTTAAGCAAAAATATGAGCAAAAATTAAGCGTCACATCACTCTTGAAGGAGTTGAATTGGATATCGCTAGAGGATCGCAGAATTAGCGCTAGGTTAAGGCTTCTGGAGAAATTTAGGTCGGAAGTTCTCTTAGAGGAGGTCTCAGGAATATTAGAGGCACCTACGTACATGGGCAGGCACGATCACGAGAATAAAATACGAGAGATCGACTGTAGGACCGAGCGATATCAGAGCTCGTTTTTTCCAAGGACCATACGGGATCATAACAGGAGAGTGATTCCCACGAGGGACGTTATTAGGTAGGGCTTGGTGTGCTGCACCCCCTGCCACCCACCAGTCTGGTGATTTGCAGGGTATCATGTAGATGTAGATAGATGATGATGACCGCACATCTCCGCTGTACCTGGGACCGATTGAGAGGCGCTCACGTACATTTACATTTACATCAATAGCCTGCAAGCCGCTAGAAGCGTTTGGCGGGGGGTGTCACAAAACCAAGTGAACTCTAATTCCTCTGCTGGACTGTCTTATCGCGTCTGGAAAAAAGGATCTGTAGTATTTCTCTGTTCTAGCGATTATTTCGACATATTTTCTCTTGTACTCTGATCTAACTTTACGTTCACTAACACCGATGGGGACGACTATACCGCGTACGTCTTCAACGAATTCGGAGCTTTCGAATTTTTCAAAGAGTTTCCTTTTGTAATCAATTCTTCTACTCTTCAACGTCTGCCATTTCAAATCCCTTAATATCTGTGATACACTCGCATCATACCGATATTCTCCTTTTACAAATCTAGCCGCTCTACGCTGAACCATTTCGTGCTCTCTAGTTAGGCCCTCCTCGAAAGGGTCTCAGACGGCGCAACAGTATTCCACGACGGGTCGTATTAGGGAAAAGTATGCGATTTCCTTCACGTTCGAGGGGCATCCCCGCAAGACTCTAGAGGAAAGCCCTTGAATTCTGTTTGCCGATGCTATAACGGTTTTGATATGCTCTCTACTAGACAAATTGCTACTGAGAATTACTCCTAGGTATTTGTAGCTATTGACGTATTTTAGCTTTAGTTCAGATATTTGGTACGGGTAACAGTTGAAATTCGTGGAGCGCGTGAAGTTCATTGCGGCGCATTTCTTTATATTCAGATCGAGTTGCCAATCTTTACACCATTTCGTAATAGCCTGAAGGTCCTTTTGCAAATTCTCCTGATCGTGTATTGTGTTGATTTCTCCATACACAAGTGTGTCATCCGCGAAGAGTCTAACTTTACACTTTATATTATCCGCTAAATCATTTATATATGTCAAGAATAACAGAGGTCCGATTACACTTCCCTGAGGCACGCCGGAAGTCACTTTACGACGTCTGATGCAACTCCATCGAGAACTACTCTCTGGGTTCTATCGGAAAGAAACGAGGCGATCCAATTTACAATTTTCTCGTTAATTGAATAAGCCCTTAATTTTTGCACTGTTTTCACGTGAGAAACGGTGTCGAAGGTTTTCCTGAAGTCTAAAAATACTGCATCAACTCCTATTCCTTTATCCGCTGCTTTCACAATATCTTGTGTGAGTAGAGCTAACTGAGTCTCGCATGACCTGCCTCTCCGGAAACCATGCTGGTTTCTATTAAGCGCATCTTTGCTTTCGAGAAATCGCATTATTGAGCTACCGATAATGTGCTCAAAAACCTTACAGAAGATTGACGTCAACGATATAGGGCGGTAGTTCTCCACTTTTAATTTACTTCCCGTTTTATGTATTGGTGTAACGTGGGCTGTTTTTCATATCAAAGGAACTACACCCTCATCTAAAGATTTTCTGAATAGAATCTTAAGGTACGGAGCTAATTCGTTTGCTAACGAGTTTATAATGAATGCAGGTATGGCTTCAGGCCCTGGCGATTTTCTTTTATGGACCTGACTTAGTAATTTGACGATACCGCTTTCGGATATTTCTATGTCGCTCATATTTGAGTCTATGCGAGTAGGGAAATCAATGAAATCACCGCTGTCTATTGTGAAGCAATTTTTGAAGAACCGATCTAACATACTAGCCTTAGTAAATGAATCGTGTACACTTTCACCGTTGTCTGTACGTAGAAGAGGTACTGTGGACTGACCTCGAATTTTTCGCACGTACGACCAATATTCTTTCGAGTCGTTTTAGAGTGAATCCGAGAGTGTCGTGGATCGGTAGGCGTCAAATTCCTTACGCGCTTCGTCTCTTGCAGATTTACGACTATTTCTGTATATTAAATACTCGAAATATACGAACGCTGCTCGAATTTTCACTGAAATAGGCAAAACTTCTGCATGTAATAATAACTTTAAATTATATACTGATTATTAATACAAACACTGCTATCGCTCAACGTAAAGCTCAAAATATGTGTACCATTAAATATCTAACAGCTGTTATACACAGCCCACCGCGCTGAAAAAAAAAGTAGATGGGTTTATCAAGCTAGCTAAATGTTTACTTCCTTTGACAATATTTTCCATACGAAAGAATGAACCTGCTTGGCTAGTGACAATTTTACTGCATGTTTTCGTCTTATGTAATGAAAGATAAATAAAAGTTGGCCGTCCCTGTTTAGGCCTTGTATCCGTCACTTAACTAAAGAAAAGGCCGGAGTAAATAAAAATCAGCGTTATTTTTAATGGTCTTCTTTCCCGAACATATTCAAGTTAACTTAAGTATAAAGAAACTGATGATGTCGATTTTGAAAGGGTTATTACGCGATGATAAAGGTGATGGTAATTCTTCCTGCGTGTGTTGGCCAATTTCAGCGGCGCTATTATACTGCGAAACGAGTTGAGCTTTTAGGCTCCATTTAATGATGGTTTTGTTTATGCGCCAAGACCGAAATTGAATGCTCATCGAATATTTAAAAATCGATGGATTGGTATTGTAATGCAGCTTATAGAAGGATAGAGGGAAGAAATAGTGGTCGATTTAAAAATAATGAATGTAGCGATTAAGGAAAATATATTTTGTTTAAAAAGTGCATGACTTCGCCGTAAAGTGCTTTTACGTAATGATTTTCCATAGCTCTCACCATGTTCATTAATTTTTAGCGCAAATAATTATAAAGTTATAAGTAATAATGAAGTTGAAATACAGGTTTGTTAACAATCATACTGGCATCGAAAATTAAAAGTTAAACAACAAGGCTTTGGTTTCTATCTTAGAAGTGGTAGAATAACTTGTTATATTTATTTTATAGGTATATAAGAAAATTATCTGTACTGTTCACAAACTGTTACTGACGAATGAAATCACTATTAAATAAAGATGTTTTGATTAGTGTTTCAGTAAGTTTTAAGGTTTATACTTCACATTTTGAGCTGTAACGTATTTGCTAGTTTAGGACCGTGGTAAGACAGCGACACTTCAACAAAAATTCAATAAAAGCATGTGTTATTTAATATCTACTGAATATTTTTATGTATTCCGTAAAAGTACCAAAAATCTCAACTCATTCACGCGATTTTTCGATTATCGGCAAATGATAGTAAATATCCCATAAAAAGCCATTGAGAAGTTTGGAATAGGAGAGAAAGCACGATATAAGTATTTTTATAGACATAAAAACAGTTGAGTAAAGGAAACTTTTGCTACGAAATATCCGTTCTGTTTAATTTTACCGTTTGATGCTAAAAAGCTGAAAATTTAATCTACTGGAGTTATCGGGATCATCCAAGTATTCAAACTATATGATTACCTAGTTGAATGAAATTTTGACAATTTCATTTTTAGAATGCATTAAAATATGCACAACATTTAATCGTTTCAATAGTAAATGTAAAGACAGACTCGGAATGCAGTAAGTAGTGGATGTGTTCTGCATGAAAGATATATATATATATATATCTGCATAGGAAGACTCGCGCCCCTCTCTCAAGAATCGTAATAGCGTAAACACTCGGACCGTCCCACTTGAAACCCAATGTGCTAAAAAGCCTTAAAGTTTCATGCATCGGGATGTTTCGTTAAGGCTTTCTAGTTTCTGACACCAAATCCTATTTTCATCCACACGCATGTGATTGGGAACAATAACTGGAAGTGATAATGCTTTGAGGCTTCACTTAACCGATTATTATAACCATCTTGTGAACAGAAATGATGAGCCTGAGAAATAATATATATATATATATATATATAAGAATTAGTATATAATAGATGCTAATAATATAAACAGAATTTTAGATATAATAAGTACGTATGGTTTGAATAAAGAGATATAAACCTTAATTTTGACATCATATAGGTACTAATTAGATAACTAACAATAAGACCTGGGAACAAATCACGAATAAGTGTATATTAGACAACAGAAAATAAATATCTCCAGTGTGTTGGGTGACGCAGAACCATTTGCCATAAGCCGATCCATGTGGATTTTATCTGATTCCCCTAGATTCCTTTTTCCTAAGGCTCTAAGGATAAATTATGAAGTGAATTTCCATTCAGTTTGTAATCATAGAATTTTCATCTTAGAAAAGCTTTACAATTTATATTCAGTGGAGAGTAAAAATATGTAATATATTCAATTTAACCCTATATTTAACCCTTTGTAGAGAAAGAAGTCAAGAAATGAAAATTACTTTATTTTCATTTATAACTGCTAAATATCATATTATATTACTAACCAAAGAAATTTACAATTTAAAGAAGTGGTACACTATTGTACCAGTAACCTATAAATGGTTAAAGTGTGTCATAATTACATGTAGGCAATATAATATAATGGCTAACTGAATTGAAAAATAATATCTCTTGAATCCAAATCGCTATGTTCCACATGGCAGTTTGGTTTTTTATGTTTCGGAAGTACTTTAAAGTAACTGAGCGTTGATTTATGGGCGCATATTGACATCTAAAGACGACTTTCAACCCAGGAAGAGCACCAGGAGGGTATCGATAAAATCGAAGGCAGTAAAAGTCACGAGTCGCAAGGTGAGATACGAATAATACACGACTTGGTCCACAGAACTGTTAAAAAGACTTCCGTAGTCAAACCAAGTCGCATTTTAAAGCTTCACTCCTGTTAGTCACGTAGATTTTAAGGCTGCGTTCCTTACCTTTGTAAATTCTGTTGTAATATGTAGTAAATTCTGTTGTAATATGTAGTAAATTCTGTTGTAATATGTAGTTGTATTTCCAAAAAATCCATTCTATAAGCGAGTTTTATGTAGCAATCAGTCAGTAGACTTTCATTATTCATACGAATTCAGCGCTAGCTAGAAAATGGGGAAGGTTTATTTTAAAGTAATTCTAGTTCTTGGCAACATTTTTCTGCTGCTGGGATAATAACTTTATCCGAATAAAAATTGGATTTAATTTACAAATAATTACTTTATTTGGCATTATAGTTTTATTCTTAAATGAAATAATATATCGAAGGAAAAATCACTAACGATAAATAATTACCGAATTACACAAATGTGAACGAGAACATTTCCACCAAAACATTTCTCTTAATTTCCTCTATCAATGTGTAAGTGCCGAATAAAAATTACGAGCGATAAAATGCGTGGCATCGAATTCCGATGAATAGGTTCGTCGTTTTTTATTCAAAAAAACAATACATGATCAAGGTCGGGAGGAAAAATATCTGCCACGCGACTTCTGATTTCCTGGTCTCCTTAACTCGTCCATTAACTGCGTTGAGAGGCGTTTTTAATAAAAGTCGAAGCGGAATGCAAAAAGTGCAAATCCCGTACCCGAGCAGAATATTACTTGTCGCATCCATCAATGAAAGCTGTATTTTCGGCGAGCTGGCACTCTCCCAAAAACACTACGGACGCTGCGAAGAAAACAAAAAAGGGAAAATTCTCACTACTCACCGCCGCGGGACGCATTTTAAAAACAGCAGAATTTCTTTCGTGTCAGATTTGCGACGAAAAAAATAAACCATCGCGCCGTTTCGAGGGAACCACTTCTGCCAAACCCGTGGTACCCAAAATGACTGCTGCACAAACACCCTGCCTAAAAATGTTGCGCGTCCACTCCTCTCTCCGGGGTCAGTGATCGAGGAGAGGGGTTGTCTTCACGCCGAAGTTTACTGACCTCCGCGGCAATCCTTCCCGGTGTAACGTGTGGAGGCGGGGAGGAGAAGGGAGTAGGAGGTAGATGGAGAGGGGAGGGGGTAAGTTTCGGACAGCGAGAAGGGGGTTGGTTGTCAAGGAACAAGGCGTCCGGTGCTCGGAGACTTCCAAATCTCCACGGCTATCAGGTTTTTCTAGGTCACGCCGGGAACGTGTGATGCGAATGGGAGGAAAAAAAGGAGAAGGCGTACCAACCCCGTATATAATTTTTCTTCCAACCCTCCTCCTCACGAAAATTCCTCCTCCTTCGCCCTCACCCTACCACAACATCCCCCCCCCCCGCCCCCTAATCCTGCTCATTCTTCCTACGACCCGGACACGAAGTTCTTGTGTTGGGATTCGCAACACCCTACTCTCTCCCCCTCCCCTTCATCGCGTTCACAACCGCACCAGAGGGCTCTCTCTCTCTCGTCACAATTGAAAAGTCTTCTTGTCGAAGTGTTCCCAAACCGAACGACCCAATGAAATCTCTGATGTGTATCGGTAGTCCAGATCTCTTATTCGTCGTTCGGATGGTAGTTAAGAGTCCGGTCGTCGCCCCGGAAACTCATTGTCTTGCGAAAACGAGCAGATTTCCCCCGAAGTGGCCTCCGCGCTCGACTCCCGCTGGCAGAGGGTTTAGCAATTTTTGGGGAAACTTCAGTGTCGATGCTATTGTGCGCGCGATTTTCTGACACTGCTTAGGATATTATATTTAAACGGGGAAAACTATTATGAGGCTAATTTAGTTGCAAGGAATCCGAGAAAGAATGTGGAAATCGCTTAATGTGCTGTCTTTAAGTCATTCTTCTACACGGATTTGAGGTTTTCCTGTGAGAACTAGGAATAAAATTTCTCCTGCTGTCGAGAAGAATTTTTTGGCGTTCTAACACTCATCCGTCGCGGACATTTATATACATTTAAACTTTTGCAGGAAGTCGAAAATATCCGATCGCGTGATTTTGATTGATCTAATAATGATCCTTCTAAATAAAATGAAACAATAAAGCAATTTTTGTCCAGCTTCATAACAGCCATAACTAGTTATGTGGATGATGCTGTTTCCTTCGACTGTAGACTAATTCTATAATAATTTCCGAAATTTATTTAAATTTTATTTATGGTACATAAAATCGGTAGCCACGTCCTTGCTCGGACCAAATTTAGCTAAAGCAAGTAAAACTAAAAAAAATGATCTTAATATCCCACGCGGAAAAAAATTTATATAAAAAAGACAGATGACACTAAAACTTATTAATGTGGAAGCATTAAAAGCCCCGTTATGAAAAAAACTGGAGCAAAATAAATCTCGGGAAAATCCGCAACGAAATCGAAATTTATTCCATCCTTGACAGCCAACAACTCTGACTGCATAGCCATGGTAATCATGATCCATTCCCATTCTCTCGAAAAAGAAAAGAAAAAGAACCTCTCCTGACGAATCAATCGTTTCTTCGGCGATCCAGTTTTAACCTTAACACCCTACGCGAGCCCCTTCTTTACATGCACATCGTCCCTAATCACCATAAGATTTTTTTCCTACGTGTTTTCGAAGTGAAATACTTCGACCAACGCCCAACGGGATTAAAAATCGTCTCTCGCCTACGAAGAAGTATCCCTCTCTTGTTCTGTCGCAGAGGGATAAAAAAAGAAAAAAGGAATTTGGGTACAAAGGAGCACGAATATCTTGTCGTGACCTTAACAGTGACCAACCGCCCAAATCCTTGTTCTTGAGTTCCCCTCGCGATCGATAGATGGCTCTGCGCCGTGGCTGGAAAATATAAGGGTAGGAATTGGCAAGGTCTGAGGTACGAAAGAGTCATGGACGGATGTTTAGACTGAAGGATCTCGCGCAAAGATAGTTGTTACGATTCGGTGATCGCGCCTTGCATTATTGGAGGAATATAACAGAAGGAAATTATACGAGCACGAGAAAACTGAATTAAACTTAGGTAATTATGTAAAGGTGTCCGAGTTGGAGGAATATAACAGAAGGAAATTATACGAATATGAGAAAACTGAATTAAACTTAGGTAATTATGTAAAAGTGTTCAAGTTTTGAAATTTATTGGCATAATATACGCATTACGAAGAATAGTGTAACGTTTTAAGAATCCTGAAAGTTGCTGATCATGAATAACGGCCCTGCGCTTAGGGTCCGAAATTGTCGTGGACGGGTCCCGTCTCATTCCCTCGAAACCGGCGTCCTTGTACAACTTACCGAGCGTATGCGAAGGTGCAATTTTTCGCAGTTTCAAATTAATGCGCAGCTGCTTATTACAGACTATCATTGAGAGGTTAATTTATTTATTCTATCCACTTACTTTGTATAAAGTGGGTAATTAAGATTAAAGTATTAAGTATCTAAGTGACATATGTTGCGTTATTTCCTGCTCTACTAAGATGGGGCAGGGGAAATTAATAATAGAATGAATGAAGGCTAACTGGAGCCACAACATCGAATGAATGTTTTCCTCGACGTAGAATATAATTTGTGATTAATATCTCTGGATATAATAACGGAGTGACCTCGATTAACATTATTGGGATTAAAATGATGGAAATGATGATCCGAAGATCCTTATGCGACAGGCATAAGCTGAAATGATGAGAAATATGGAACCAACCCAAAAAATATTCCCGATCTGAAACAGGAGAATTAGTCCGCTACGGTAGTTCACTGGTAGAATATCCGCCCGGCAAGTGGAATGCCCGGGTTCGATTCCCGGTCATAGCAGATTTTTTCACCTGTTTCCATATTTACCATTATTGGGATTAGCCATTTTTTTCCAATGGTGAATTTTGATGTCTAAAGAAGATTTAACATGAAATAGTTATTTCAATATTGCAATAATAAAGCAGAAAAGTTTGGAAAAAATCTTTTATGGCAAAACTTCATATATTTTTTTAGATATGCAAATTGAAGCAAGCTGGAAGAGGAATGGAGATTCAGATAAATTCACGATAAGAAGTGCCAGCCGAAGGATGGTCCATGCGTGCAAAAACTCGAATCGGACAACCCGCGTCATTTGTGCCGTTCCTTTGCGTCGTTAATTTCTCATTGGATTGACACCTGCTCCCGACTAATCGATGCATAAATGACAGGGGATTTTCATCCGCCTTCGACCCGTGTCTCCGATCGATGCGCAGATTACGAACTCCGAACTCGAAAAGAACACCACTCCTCGATTATGCGTCCGTCGCATGGCCCTGGCGCGTAGGGTCCGAAATTGTCGTGGACGGGCCCCGTCTCATTCCCTCGAAACCGGCGTCCTTGGACCATCCGGAAGTCTTTTGGGGAAAAAAGGAGGTGAGTGACCCACCTTACAACAAATTTACATTCCAATCCGCGTGGAGCGATAAGATGGAGGAGGAGGAAGAAATCAGGTCGGTCGCCCGATGACAGTTTTCTCGAATTGATTACGCCTACCATTCGGAGGAATGGTTGTTCCTATTTTATACGACGTATACAATTCATATGAAACATGAAAGATTTCACCATGGTTTTTATGTTCGGAAAAAGACGAAGGGATGCTAACGTGTTTTGCCAGAGTTCTAGTTTTAATTTTGACGTCAGTGATGCTTTTATGCGTCGTAGTTGGTGCGAGGGAACCGTTTTTATGTACATCTAGATAAAGAACCGAAGCAAAAGTTCTTCCAGACGCAATATTTTTAGTCCTATGTGAGGGTATTTTATTAAATGATACGTATTAGATCTGCTAGCCATTACCCACCCACTATCGACTAGAAGCCTACAAATCGACGACGGCATAGGTGATCATAAAATAGTAATTGCCGACTTCAAATACACCCCTGCGACAATATATAAGCCAACGCGATTAGTCTATATCTTCAGTAAAGCAGATCTCCCAGGTTTAAAAAATTATGTTACAAACCAAATAGCGACATTTATCAACTTTGCGAATAGTAACAGCGTAGATGACTCTTGGACGGAAAATTTGCGAATCATTCGAGAAGGGCTAAAAACGTTTATCCCAACTAAAACAATTCGTGATCGCAAGGACCCGCGGTGGGTGAAACCGAAACTCCGTGCCTTGATCAAGAAACAAAGACGGTATCACGCGCGCATAAAGCACCTTAAAGAAGTTGGTAGGGACCACGCGAACGAGTATTTAATATACAGAAATAGTCGTAAATCTGCAAGAGACGAAGCGCGTAAGGAATTTGACGCCTACCGATCCACGACACTCTCGGATTCACTCAAAAACGACTCGAAAGAATTTTGGTCGTACGTGCGAGAAATTCGAGGAGGTCAGTCCACAGTACCTCTTCTACGTACAGACAACGGTGGAAGTGTACACGATTCATTTACTAAGGCTAGTATGTTAAATCGGTTCTTCGAAAATTGCTTCACAATAGACAGCGGTGATTTCATTGATCTCCCTACTCTCGGTAGTTCGCTGCAAAATAAGACTTTTCGCAGATGACACCGTTTTATATAAGGAGATAACGAGTCAGGATGACCAAAAATCGCTCCAGGAAGATTTAAACGCCCTTTCAGCATGGTGTCAAGATTGGAAAATCGAAGTTAATCACAGCAAATGTTCCCTATTGAGTTTCCGGAAGAGTAAGAACAATGAATTAGACTCGGAGTACAGAATTGATAGATTGAATATCCAATCTGCAGAGTACGTTAAATATTTAGGAGTCACCATTTGTCGTGATCTATCATGGAATATGCACATTCGAAGGATCGTAGGCGCAGCTAATAAGAAATTGGGCTTCGTAGGCAGAATAGTAAGAAGTAGCACAGAACAGGTACGAGAAACGTGTTATTTATCATTAGTCAGATCTCAGGTCGCATACGCTTCCAGCATATGGGATCCGTACGAAAAGGGACAAATACTTGAGTTAGAGAAAATCCAACGCAGAGCAGCCAGATTCCTAAAGCAAAAATATGAGCAAAAATTAAGCGTCACATCAGTCTTGAAGGAGTTGAATTGGATATCGCTAGAGGATCGCAGAATTAGCGCTAGGTTAAGGCTTCTGGAGGAATTTAGGTCGGAAGTTCTCTTAGATGAGGTCTCAGGAATATTAGAGGCACCTACGTACATGGGCAGGCACGATCACGAGAATAAAATACGTGAGATCGACTGTAGGACCGAGCGATATCAGAGCTCGTTTTTCCCAAGGACCATACGGGATCATAACAGGAGAGTGATTCCCGCGAGGGACGTTATTGGGTAGGTTTTGGTGTGCTGCACCCCCTGCCACCCACCAGTCTTGTGATTTGCAGGGTATCGTGTAGTTGTAGATGTAGACTCGTATAGACTCAAATATGAGCGACATAGAAATATCCGAAAGCGGTATCGTCAAATTACTAAGTCAGGTCCATAAAAGAAAATCGCCAGGGCCTGAAGCCAGACCTGCATTCATTATAAACTCGTTAGCAAACGAATTAGCTCCGTACCTTAAGATTCTATTCAGAAAATCTTTAGATGAGGGTGTAGTTCCTTTGATATGAAAAACAGCTCACGTTACACCAATACATAAAACGGGAAGTAAATTAAAAGTGGAGAGCTACCGCCCTATATCGTTGACGTCAATCTTCTGTAAGGTTTTTGAGCACATTATCGGTAGCTCAATAATGCGATTTCTCGAAAGCAAAGAGAGGCAGGTCATGCGAGACTCAGTTAGCTCTACTCACACAAGATATTATGAAAGCAGCGGATAAAGGAATAGGAGTTGATGCAGTATTTTTAGACTTCAGGAAAACCTTCGACACCGTTTCTCACGTGAAAACAGTGCAAAAATTAAGGGCTTATTCAATTAACGAGAAAATTGTAAATTGGATCGCCTCGTTTCTTTCCGATAGAACCCAGAGAGTAGTTCTCGATGGAGTTGCATCAGACGTCGTCAAAGTAACTTCCGGCGTGCCTCAGGGAAGTGTAATCGGACATCTGTCATTCTTGATATATATAAATGATTTAGCGGATAATATAAAGTGTAAAGTTAGATTCTTCGCGAATGACACACTTGTGTATGGAGAAATCAACACAATACACGATCAGGAGAATTTGCAAAAGGACCTTCAGGCTATTACGAAATGGTGTAAAGATTGGCAACTCGATCTGAATATAAAGAAATGCGCCGCAATGAACTTCACGCGCTCCACGAATTTCAACTGTTACCCGTACCAAATATCTGAACTAAAGCTAAAATACGTCAATAGCTACAAATACCTAGGAGTAATTCTCAGTAGCAATTTGTCTAGTAGAGAGCATATCAAAACAGTTATAGCATCGGCAAACAGAATTCAAGGGCTTTCCTCTAGAGTCCTGCGGGAATGCCCCTCGAACGTGAAGGAAATCGCATACTTTTCCCTAATACCACCCGTCGTGGAATACTGTTGCGCCGTCTGGGACCCTTTCGAGGAGGGCCTAACTAGAGAGCTCGAAATGGTTCGGCGTAGAGCGGCTAGATTTGTAAAAGGAGAATATCGGTATGATGCGAGTGTATCACAGATATTGAGGGATTTGAAAGGGCAGACGTTGAAGAGTAGAAGAATGGATTACAAAAGGGAACTATTTGAAAAATTCGAAAGGTCCGAATTCGTTGAAGACGTACGCGGTATAGTCGTCCCCATCGGTGTTAGTGAACGTAATGTTAGATCAGAGTACAAGAGAAAATATGTCGAAACAATCGCTAGAACAGAGAAATACTACAGATCCTTTTTCCCAGACGTGATAAGACAGTCCAAATAACATATATATATATATACTATATGTATATATATATGTATATCTATATACTATATGTATATATATATGTATATATATATGTATATATATATATATATATATATATATATATATATATATAGACTAAGGCGCATTTATTTATATTTTTCATTCACAATAAACTATGCCATCATAGGTCACGACGTTAAACTGGCGGTATATTTTGACAAAATCATGTATATACATACACACATATATGTGTATATATATATATATATATGAAAAGTATAGGTAAAAGCGTATTACTTATATAATTATGAAGTATTTATTGAAACTGGAAAATTATGTGTTTATTGCAAATTTTGGAAATTTCCCTTTATGTATGTACCATTTTTATTTCGTGGATGCCGAGTTGGCGTTTCTCTAAGTTTAATCCAAAAAACGTTGTTAAAGTTGATGGATGGCGGTAGAATAAGCAAAAATTACTTTCTAGTCGTTGCTGAAAACGGATGTCTTACCTTACTAGGAGCATGGTATTAGTCTTATTGTTAGATTTATTCCTTCTAAGAAAGTGGTATTAGAGAAGAACTTTTCAGACGTAGCGTAAATAGATAAATTTTAATTTTAGAAGAACAGATGTGGAAGTGAGATTTGAAGGTTATACAAGTGTACATAATGCGAATGAATATAAGAGGAAAGAAGAGCACAGGGATTTCCAACAGAAAAGGAAGGAAATAAGAATAAACATCAAGGAGGAAAAAAATTGAAGCATGACCTCGGAATAATCCGACCGTTTTTCCAGTGACGCCATCTCCCGTCTTTGCCTCTTAAATTTAAAGTTTCTTTTTGCTCCTTTTGATGTTATTCTAGCTCTACTTCGTTCAGAATTCGAATGACTTATCATTTTTGCTATTTTAATTCTGATTTTTTCCTCTCTTGGCTACTATGTTAATTGGGAGTAATGCTAAATTTTCTGGGGTAAACGATGGCCAGCTCAAATTATTTACTCGGATAGTTGTTAAATAAAAAAAGGCAAACAGTTTTTTTTAGGTACTGCGAGCGTAGTTATTGTGTTTACTAGAAATTTTGCCCGTTGTCCGAACACCTTATGCTTCCGGTCCACTTTGAGAAGCGTGTTCCCTCTTTCATTGCAAATGTAGGACCTTGTGATCGAGTTACGCAGACATTTTGCAGAAGGAGTTATAATTGCGCGCTTCCTCCGAAGCATTGTCGAGTGCATTTAAAAACTATTATTAAATTCTTTGCTCACTTCCACGCCCTGAGGGCGTCCCAGCTACAGGAGGAGCAGACATAATCTCACGAGAATTGCTTCCTCCGTTTGTTACCTCCATCTCTTTTTTTTTTCGCCAAACGGAAGACCTTGGAAAGCAATAACGGGAACATGCGATAATTTGATTAATATTTCGTTTCCGAGTTCGGAAATTTTATAAAAAAATAAAAATAAAAACTTGTGCCTTTCACAATCAAGGGACCTAGCCCGAAACGCAGAAAGTAAATTTAAAGGCGTAGTATATTTTTTATGTGGACCAAGGTCTTTGAGCATTCTAAATGGAAATTAAAAATTCGATCCAAACTCGATACAAACGGAATTGACGTTTTCCGTTGCGCGAAAGGGAATATATGAGGGTGCTCTAAGCCCCAAAGGCAAATTTTAAGAGGGGATCGGGCCTTTTTCCCAAACCAATGTCTTTTGCAGATTTTTTCTTTCGAGGTCATTGCATAAAGTATAAACCACGTACTGCTAGAATGAATACTTGAAACAGATAATTCGCGAAAATTTCGTAACATGATCCCATTGCATGTTCTTGACTTCTATATTTACGCATTGTATGTATAATTATACTAACCTAAAATGTGCAGATCACTGAAAGCTATGGATACCATGAATAAATAATTTTATATGATACTCCATTAGCAACGATTGGCAATGTGATTCATGGAACGTTAATCGCGATCTTGAATAACAATCTTCCTAATGTGTGTTCGAATAATTTTGGCGTAATTATCTATTCCCTTCCTTAATTCTCAGGTCGGGACCATTTGTGAGTCTAAACTGGTTTTAACGTAATATCCTAACGAGCGAGCTATTACCTCGTGACAAATGAAAAATATCGACTGTGGCGGAAACCATGATATTCCCATACATAATCGCGCATTAGAGACGTCAGCAGAGGAACATCGGTGTAATTATGATAATTATAAGCTAGAGAGGTATCGCTGTCACGATTCTCGTGGTTATAACCTTAAAATAGTTTGGAGGGCGGCAAATGGGACTCCAGCATTTTATTCGCATGAGGTAATGCGTGGAAACCCGTTAACGTAGCAATTTTTTTCAGCGTTCTTGTTATTACAGGCGTGTTTTTTTTCGCGCCCGATAAAGTGATTGATGGAGATAAAAATCAGTCCCTTTGCCATGATATCTCGGGCTTAAGACCGATCGTTGTCGTTTATTCCACATGTTCGAAACATTTATTTAAGCGTGCCTTAAAAATCTCGGAACGTAAAGAGGAAATATTTTTCGCGCCGCTGAATTCGATTCGTTATAAAACGTCGCGCTGTTTCTCAACACCGGCGATGCATTAGCCATCCAGAGGAGTAGGGAAGGAGGCGATAAACTTCTTTCCCCTCTTCCTATCTCCGGAAGGAATTCCAATAAAACCATTATTTTTCTTTTTATCCCGATCCTCATTACCATGCCCCCCTCAGTACCGTTACATCGATAACCCTTGTTTATTTATTCCCGCGTATAGAAGTCCGCGAATCCTATGGCCACTTAAACCACTCGGCGCAAACATCCTTTTTTCCCCTTCCACCCTTCTCCACAACCCCCTCGGGGCGCTCCTATCTCGCTGCTTCACCATTGGAGATGGGCCAAGGTCACAGCATGTATGACCTTCTCTCTCTCTCTACTCCCCCTCCTACTCCCACATAAAATTCCCTCCATCTCCCCCTCGTTACTTTAAAGCCAGTACTCTTAAAGCTACGCCCACACATTTTCTTCCGTCTCTACGGATACGCACAAACACACACGCGAACGGAGTCCGCGAACGAGAAATATATATATAGGTATATATAATTTTTTTTTGTTGCGACACGGATGTCTCGAGGATCTGTTTGGATGTAGTGGAAAAGGGACGTCTCTTCGAGAGACGAGCGCCGTTGCGTGAGATTCTTTGCTTCTCGGAGGGAGATTTTATTGAGAAATCTATCGGTCCCGCATTTACACGGAATTTAACCCGGTTCTTCGGAATGGCGGGGTGAGTAAGGGTATAAATAAATATGTGGTCACACGTGAGCACGAGGTTAGAAGTGCGCGAAAAAATATTTGAAAAAAAAATTAACAAGGTGAATGCTGACGTCAATGCAGAATCTATCCTTTACTCAGAGCCACCTAACGGTCGAATTTAGGTCTCGTTACGATGGAAAAAGGCGAATTGGCTAAGTGAAAAGTACTGTGGTAAAGTTCATTCATGTTTTACTTTGATGAAGAGTGTTGCATTCATAGTTGAGGAGAGTAAAATTTTAATTTGATGTCTAGTAGGTAATTGACAGAGAAAAACATTTCGAATCATTAAATATTTTACAAATAAATTGGACGAGAAATGCGTAGAGAAGAGATAATTCATTTATTTGCAATTTTATACCAATGCTCACACAAGCGTATTCGCGTTTAATGTTTTAACGTTTCACAGATAATCACAAAACTGGGTAGCAACGATGAGTATCTCATCTTTTTGGACTTACTGGAATTTATGTTAGCATTTTTTTGCATTTGTTTAATATTGTAAGAATATCTCGGTATTAAATCATTCGTTGAGAAGTGGTTTTATAGTCTCGAAGATAGTTTAGGACACGTCTCTTAGCTAAATTACTTGATGTATCGCAGTAGTGAGGACGAGATTCAATCAGAATCACAATCTACTTTAGGAACAAATCGGAAAGTCTCTATGGGGAAAATCAGTGCCGTAGAAGATTTAAAAATATTTTGATGCTGAGCGCATGACGTTCTTCTCGGCATCACCTCTAATTTAAGAGGAAACGTCATTGGAAACTTCGGAGAAATATCAAAGAAATAGCAATTTATTGAAAAACTGGCAGTACCGTAATTATAATTGGACGCAATTTAAACCTTTTATTAACCATTGGGAATCCGGAATGTAGTTATATGCCGGTAAAGATAATGAGTCTTTTCAGCAGACAATTGTAGCGCTCTCTTCATATATTTCTTTGTGCAGACCGCTGAGAAAACGAATCCGTACTATAGTTAAGGTAACGGTATGTCGTCGTCTTGTTAGCTATAGGCTATTGATTATTACTGACGTATGTCTCATCTAATGCCAAAAGGTGATCTCAAAATAGCTTTAGAGTAAAAATCTTTCCCATCGAATATTGTTGAACTGGAAGGAGTGGACTGCATATTATGTGGAGTAATAAACATTTACTTCTATGTCGCTTCGGAACCTAAAGGATTTTGTTGTGTTCGCGTGTTGAAGTAGCTGCTTTGATCAATGGATGTTTTTGGTATCGTTTGAGAAGCGATGTTTACACTTGTTCCAGCGGAACCTGTTATCTAAATAGCCCTCTCTCAGGTTGAAGACGAAGATTGCCTTTGTCGGCATTAGCGCGGACACACTTTGTGTAAAGTTCGGAAAATAAATCAATTCACTGGGAGAGAGTACCAAAATTTTGTTTTCTGGTGCGTACTTGTTTCTTTCAGACAATGTTAGTTGAATTATGCTAAAACAAATACTAGGAATGAAATCATTTTTGAATTATTTAGGTATCGTTTCCTGTCGTTTTGAAGAGTATTGGCGAACTTCTTGAGATAAAGAGAAATGAACAGAGTAATCGACACAAGTACTGAGGAATATGTAGAAACGAAATTAATGTTAGAAAAAAAATAAAGCGTACATTTTCTCTTGGTTTATCAGATTACAATAATCAATGAAAATATTAAGTTAGTATGTGATAACCCCAATATAAACCATTCCGATGAATTTGAAGGGTTAATCTTTAAATGGCTAGATTTCCTAGAATCACGATTTCCCAGACACGCACAAAGAGAGCGTATGTGGAGGAATGGCCATGGTAGAGGGGCATTTTTGGTCAAGGGCGCCTAGTATGCTTAGTGCATTGGGTTGGAAATCCTTTATGCATAGAAGAACCGTACGGAGAATTATAGTGAGTCTAACTCAGTGAGTATGTGATACGCATAGTTCACCTTAATGCTGGAAAATATAAATCAACGCTAGGAACGGGAAATTCTTTGAAATAGTCCATACGCTTGATTGATTTTGATATAATTTGTCACTAATTTTATTATACGCTTTAGGAGATTTAGGAGAATTTTATTTTCAGAATATCTATATCCAATAGGAAAAACAGTGAAATAAAACTATTGCAAAAAGTATTCATCGATTCAGGGATTTTTCCATTACAAATCTTGTAATTTATTAAAAATATTATGGGTGATATTAATATCAAGAGATATGGTTTATTATGATGTTCTGTTATTACATCACAGAGTAAATTATATGCAGCGCGACAAAAAAGTCTTAGGTGATATAAGGATAAAAGAAATAGTCTTAAGAAACTCTAACATGTGCTTATATGTATCCATGCTTATGACAGAAACATTAATTTCTTAGTAATTCATTCAAACCTTTTTCGCATGAATCACCGTCACTTAATTCATATACTTGCTAGTATGTATTTAGAAGCGATTTCAATCTTCGTAAACGTACGTATCATTTGTAATTAGAGAAACGATTCATTAATTATGAGATGCGCTACACTCAAAGATGGCTAGCAGAGAAAACTATACAGAAATTGAATTGCTCGAAAAAATTATCCAGAGCTAGAAATTCAAGTTTTAGGCGACTTCTTCGCATGCAATTAACATTCGAGAATTACCGGCATCTTCCATTTCTCTCGTCTTCCCTGACAGCTTGTTTGGTCGGTTTGGCAGTAGTATTCATCCGCCGCCACTCGACTTTCCTCGTTCACTCCTCTTCAGTTCTATAAATCACGTGCCCTGTAAATTTCGCAATATGCAAATACATCCACTTTTTTTTGGAACGGGATGAAAAAAGACGCGTGTTGCCATTGCGCGGCCATGATGTACTTAAAGAACACGAGGCAAGGAAAAACAACCTTATGATATTAGTAGCTTTCAGATATTAATAAATTGCTCGCCAATGCTTTGCTTTATGTTAATGGAATACAACTTTGACAAAAATATCATCCAGAATCTCCCACAGCTAATGAATAATAGGAGTTTCAGAGTCAAGATTGTGTCAGTTATTCAGCTCGTCTATCGAAAAGGGAATCGATGTAACTTCTTGTTGGAATAATCCCGGGAAATAATGACGTCAGGTTACATATCAGTCCCGGAAGATTGACTTCCTTTAAAAAAGTTACTGCAATGTTTCTTCTTCTTCCTCGGACCACTCCCAATGTGGAGTTCATGCATAAAATATCGAGATATCCCACTTTAAAAGCCGTCTAACCGCGGTGCTTATATAACGTGCTAAGAATCGTGCCAAGAAATCTTGCTTGGAATGCAATGGAACAACAGCACGACTTCGCGTTACCTGTCAGTCGGATTCGTCCAATCGGGATAGAAATGTTTCTCTGGCATATAACTCATAGTATCCCACGGATAACGGCATATCCGATATTTTATGTTCGTAGAGATTCCGTGGGTCATAGGATATGGAAATTGGATGCAACGCATGAGAGTTCACCTCTTACTGGGTCAATTCGTGTTAGACGGTTCTAACTTAGATCGGCTCTCGTGTCGTGATCTGTTACTATTTAATATTTATAGTATCGTCAAAAACAAACATAAATGTTTAAAAGTGATACGGAAATAATATTTATATATTATGAATATAACTTTTGGATATACGCAACGTCATTAGCATATGTGCATATGAATTATAGACGGATTCTCAAATTTTAAATAAAATCGGTTTAATTTTAGATTTATTGCGGAAAGTTCCATCAAAATTGATAAATGGTGGCTGATTTTTTTTTACTGTTTATTAGCCGCGGCACCCAACACGTCAGTTAAAAAAAATAGAAATGAAAGGTTTGATAAAAATAAAACGATGAGTGGAATTTGATATAAGGTTTAATTTTACGGAAAAAATGGCACCGGGTCAGTGTTGAATTCTCGTAGGAATTTAGGGCGCCCTGGACTTGCAGTTTTCCTTAAAACCGTCTCGGTGCATCTCGCGTGACTTAATCCAACCCCGTCGCAGGACATCGGTAGACCGCAATGTATATGAATGTAAATTATTTGTTTTCTTTTACGAAATCTGGATATTTGGAAGAGACGACACAGGTTTTTTGTCCATTCCGCTTTCCCTCCCTCATCTTTTCCCGTTTTGGGATGCGTGTCAAGCGACACGCGTTGCGGCACCGCTCTTGTGGGCCCGACCGCGTGAAATCGATAGCCCCTTTTGGTTTGTAAAACCTTCCTTCCTGATGGATAAGTCACGCAGGGATCAGTTTTCTCCATCCAGCTCGACGGGTTATTCCCGATTAACTCGCTGCTTTCCCGAAGAGAGGGTCTCGTCTACCGCGGGACGCCTCTTTTGAGACGCGTGTGTGTGTTTTTAGACGTGTGTGCGTGCGTTTCTCTAGGTTACGTAAGCCGCCCATCGCCGGGAAGCTGGATTCTCCTTCCTCCTTCACCTCCTCCTCATCCTCCGCCACTCTCGGCGACGAAGGCAGAACCCTCTCTCCGTTATTAAAAACTCATTACGCTTTAGTGAGGGGTCATCACTCACGAGGTTGATAAGTTCACCCGCGAAACCTCCGATCGTGAGAGTATGTCTCCCCTCGTATTTCCTGGTATCGGTCTTTTTTTCCTCCATTCGGTTGTTTTATGAATTTCTCCGCCGTACGCGCGCGCGAGGGACGGATTCCGTCTGGAGGGAATTGAAAAACGTAAATTTTTCATAGTTAAAGACACCTGGCATCGGGCACCTGTACTTTTGAAGTGGAGTAGGAATGACGACTGGTATGCGCGTTAAAAACCACGAGGGTAGGGTTTTCAACCTTTTTGTTAGGAGCGAATACTCCGGATTTGTCGTACAAATTCCGTTTCATTAAAACTAATTTATGTGAACAAATTTTTGTATACAATTCCAAATAATTACGCAGCCAACGTAATGAGGAAGCCTGTAGATGGCATTAAAAAATTAGCTGACAATTTGTGCGTGCAAAAAAAGAAACACGAAATTGATTTTATTCGTAATTTGGAAAATATGTACAGGACAATTACCTGTAGTTCTTTTTTTAACAGACTTCTTTAAATTTTGAAAATATATGAGATGATACAAACGCAAATTATTACTGATTTATAAACTTACCCTTTAATTGTAACGGAATGTTTGAAGAAATTTTTAATGATTACTTTAGGCAAATCTTAAAGTCACTTAAGCCGTACTTTCTTGAAGCAGGAGCTTCATTTACCTGTAAATTTAAAAGAAATAGATTTATTACTACAGTTATTTGAAATAGTGCAGTGGTATTTTTATTAATTTATTCTAAATATTCACATATAGCCTTAGATCGAGGTTGATGCAACAATTAACAATATTCTACACATAAAACATACGCATAGTAAATACATCGTTAATATAAAAAAATATTTTTATGGAGTTTTATAGGTTAAGGATAGACCTTAATGGCTATCGTAGCGTTCATGGTGCTGACGAGGTCCCCACAGTACTTCTTTCCATCAAGCATTCCTTCAACTCCATCGTTATATTTTATTATACAAGATTCTTTATAACCAGCCGAACATCCGTCTTGAAAAATTTAGCGCTTCTTTATGTTAAGGCTCAAAGAGTACTCCATGTAACATATTCCATTCCCGACTCTCCTGTAAATAGAATCTTTGGAAGTATTTTTTTCGAACATTTTTCTTGATGAATTTGGAATTTTCTATCCCTCTACTTAAATCCTCTTATGTCTCATTTTCGCCAATTTTCTAAAATATACCTCCTGTTGCACCATCTTCTGTTCTTTAGTGTTTCCCAATCTAGCATTTTTATAGTTCTCTCCTTTGAAATTTCTCGAGTTTCTTTATTTGTCCTATGTCGATAATGTTAAATGTATTGACTAGACACATAAACGTGTAATGTTGCTGAAGAGTTTTTAAAGATATGTTATGGAACATATTATCAAGAGAAAAATTGTAATCGATATAATACACAGAGTTTGCTTTGAAGAAGCTTATCAATTAGTTTATTGGAGTTGAATTTATAAAAAACAGAAGTTAGAGAGTCTTTCGGTTGAAAGTGTAGACAAAATTAATTTTATAAAAAGAAGATACAGAAATACAAAATTGATTTCTGTGGGAAAAATTTGAAAATTTGGAAAGACAATGAAGGGAAATGAAAGAGGTTAACGGAAGAGGGAAAGCATTGGGAATCCATTAGCCAAATAATTAAGAGCAAGCGCTCTAGTTGGTATGGGCACGGGGAGAGGACGAGAGAAGACGGATGTCGCTCTAATGCTCTTTAAATTGGACGCATCCTGGGTGAAGAAAAAGAGGTCGGAAAGAGGAGGGGATGGAAAGCGGGAGACATTCTTAGGGAGGGAGGGATAGAGGTCCGGTGGTAGGTGACTGAAAAAGCGGTGAAAGGGGGAAAAAAAGAGGGACAGTCAACCCGAGAGAGAAACCGGAATATGAAGCTGTAAGATTTTTTCAATTTATTGATTCACGCGAATTATCCACCGAGAAACAACGGATTGAAAAGTTCGTCGACTTAGGTTTCCGTGGGGTGTAACATAGTCCATTCCGACAGGGCCGCTGAATTTGCATTGCATACCTATCTTTTTTTTTCATTCTTAGGTTCTCTTTAAATAGAAAAAAACGTCCCTTTTCCGCTAGGCTACCGTACTAGCCTGGATTGCAATTAATTAGTATTCATCGCAGGCGGAATATCTCGATGGTGGGTGTTTGTATAGCTACGCGATTAATTTTCCCTGACCTAAATTTTAGGCTCTGTTGACCGAGTATTTTGCGTGACCGCCTCCGCTCCGTAGCAGCGGGCCGAGGAATGATGTGCACTGTCCTTTTTTTTTTTGAGGAGATATCATCTCTCCGGGATACAGGCGCACCGCGATAAGACCAATAAACCGGCGTGCGAGCTTTTTATTTATTCGTGTACATCTCGCGCTTGTGATGGATTTGTTCATTCTTTTAATTTAATCTGATCATAAAGTAATGTGTATACATGGCATTTCGTTTATATTTTTTTCGTGCCATTGTGCGTCATCATTTTACGTGAAAATGTTAGCGTTTTTGTAGAAATACATAGTACACTGTCATCGTGCTGTGCGTTTTGATAGAGCGTTAACAAACTTAAAACTCTCTCAAACTCTTCCACCACAGTATTTTCGATTGTAGAATATTTTATACTTACGTTTCTTTGTGCTAAGACATTCCATTGACAACTTTTGTGCGGTTAATTTAACCGATCGAAGTTTCTTAGTATCTCTACATTATACATGTATAATTGCACTCGAAATTTGTTTTTTTCTTTATTCGCTTCAGTGAAAATATTACATTCTTAGCCGTAAGATAAAATCGTGCATTGAGCGTATTCATCAATAACACTGTTATGAATAATTTTTCTTTTGGACGGCTCGTCAAGCTCGCTTCATGACATTAAATAAACGTTTCACAGTATACATTCGCCCATGAACTTTCACTTAAACCCGGACAAATTACTTCCTCTTTTCTTCCTCGGTCACGGCTCTGCAAAAGTCTTAGCACTGTTCAATTTCTTCGATAACGACTCGATAACTTTCTATTCGGAGACATGTTGTCGACTTATAAGCCAGGCCACGAATAACTAGAATCAAAAGTTAGTTCTACTAATCTTTTCGGTTGACATTCAAGTGGGCGTTCCGACAATCTTCAACCATGATAATCCGGAGGACAGCGCCTGCTCTCTCGGATGAGATAGCATCACTTGTTTCTGGGCCAAATGGAAAAATATTCCGCATACCTTAGCAATTCTCCAGCAGCGGGAGAAATGCCTTGTTTTGCTGGTTTTGTCTAGTCGAATTTCGAAAATTTCACTCGAATATCTCGGCGAGTTTTCCTAACAGTTCGTGGGAATTTGGTTTATTTGTCCACCCAATAATAAATGTTTTCTTTCATACGAAAATAGAACGGTAGTTGACGACATTGGCAATTTGCTTTGACGGTGTCCATCAAAGAAGTTGAAAGCTAATAAAAACAAGTTAGGAAAGTCTACAACGTATCACAAATGGGCGCGTTTCGTGCAGTGGAGTATTAGAAATAAATGATAGTATACCTATACGTAAGGATAATAGCGTTTTAAAGTTCTTTTCTTCATCATAAATAATCCATTTTCTTCCTATTTAATAATACTGCATGCACACGTAAGGAAATTAAACGTTTGTTTGTGAGGTTGTTTATGTTAGCAACAATGAAGAAGTAACCATGCAAGAAAATTTCAAAGTTCAACTCGAATTAAGACATTTTGGTTTGATTTTCTTGATAACGGCAACTCCTACGATAAAAATGTATAGGAAAAGAAATACTCTAATTTAATAGTTCTACAAGTTTTATTCGAAAAATATTTTGATATGTGCAATACTTTACGAGATATGACGGAAAGTTCATTTTTGTCACCAGTAAAGTGGTACTCCTGATTGGCGCACGTGATTCATTTTTGCGATTTTCGTATTATAGGTATTTGATTGTAAGTCCTTAATGTCAAATTCCATGAAAATCCGTTCAGTAGAAGCCGAGAACAAACATGCGGACGGACGGACAGACGGACGGACCGACCGACGATAATAGGCTCTCACGCTGTAAGCGAAACGCGCCTAAAAACCCAATGGAAGGAGCTATATGACTTTAATACGGAAATATTTATTTAAATAATTACAGTGTATGGTGCAGTAGGAAGAGGCGTACAATCCTTTCCTTTTATCTCTATTTACTGAAAGAGTTATTACACAGGAGATACGTGATTTTGCTGCATAAAATGTTACAAAATTTAGAAAGGTACTGATATAAACGAAGGAAGCTGTTACGTATGTAAACAATTTGTACTTGAACAAAGCAAAAGCAATAAAAGTAATGGGACGACATTAAAAAATACATGGCTAAAAGCTCAGTGCAGCCGACGTGCACATCTTCATCGTAAAATATAAAATAAAACTAGTTTTGATGGTGCATTTGAATTCCGGTACATCGTTCAGGTTAAGTACGCTGCAGCGCGGCTTATATTTTTAGAGAAATATTACAAACATTTTAATAAAATAAACGCTTTATTACCATCACCCTATTTGGGTGAAGGCCAATGGATGCATGAGAGGCCTTTCCAGAGTGGACTGGAGTGTCCTCTGCCTTTGTCGCGGCATTACTTTTTTGATAATGAATTGTATGTACGCAGCGGAGAGATTAAAGAATTTTCTTTGCTGCGTCGATTTTGAGTTTAATGGATGTTTTTTAAGTGCTACATGAAAATTTAAATTTGTTCGCTTGTCCGGTTTAACTACTTAAACCAAGTACTAAAAAAATCGAAAGGTTATCTTATCTTTCAAAAAAACTACATCGTTTTATGGTGTCCGTATCTCAAATGAGAATTTACATATACAGTTTTCCTCTTTGACCTATCCAGGATTAGGGGCAGCTGGAAAGCATATTACGATGTTTCGATCCGCATTTAACTTTTTAACGCCTTTGGAAGGAATGGAAACTGCTACATTCTCTCCATTTACGCGGTTGGGGCTTGGTTACATAAAAAAAGTTAATTGTCCCTACTCCTAGGAGGTTTCCGTTTATAATTGCATGTGTCCTGCGCCGCCGGTGTGGTCGCCAAGTTCTTATACAACTCTGCTACTCTCAGGGGGAGAAAAATCCAAAAAATACTCTTAATTGTACGGTGTTAACCCAGGACGTGCGGTGGAGGCTTGCAAATTGGGATCTGCAGTTAGCATTTGCGAAGGTTCGATATCTTCTCGTTGTCCGATACGTGTTATTTACCCGGCATGAACTTTTGGAGAGCGTGGTGGCATTTAAAATGTAAATTTATTCCAAAAAGATATGAAACACGAAAATAAAATCGCACAACCGGTTGTCTATAAACGTGAAAGATAACTCAAGATTTAAATTTCGAAGAAAACATTAACATTATTACTTTTCTTAAGCGGAAAACTACTTTAAAACTGTTTCTTTTCGAAACTCTGACTTTATGATCCTCAGGTTTCCGTTACAAATCGCTCGACTTCGTATATTTTTGATAATATTTACAATCATCAGTTTGTCAGGAAGAATTTTCAGCCCTTATTTTTTTCCATGGTTTAAACATAACAACTCAGCATTAAGGCAATAGTTACTGTTTGTAAATAGGCAAAAATTAAATTTATTTTTGAAAAGGTCAATTTTCAGAACGTTTTTGCTTGGAAAACATTGGTTTTAATTTATAAATAAATATATGCTCCAATTCCTGCCGTTTTTAACGGCTTCGGCGGAATATTAGTTAGGAATCAATTCTTGGCAGTCCTTTGGACGCGTGCGAGCGAACCGCCCTCAAGAGCATTGCACATGCGAGAGATAAAGCCGATAATTGAACAGCATTTTCTCCCCATTAGTCACACCTTTAACTCTTCTAGGAGATAATAACTCACATTAGTGGGGACGTCAGGGAGAAAACCCATTTCCCCACCCATCTCGGCCGGGATCTCTCGTCGAAAACGAATTGCAGAACTCCATGATGAAACAACTCGGGACCCGAGTCTGAAATCCAACTCAAACTCCGTTCCTCTTCTCTTAAAACCCTTTCACGAGAGATCCTGAACTCCATCCTTTCTCTCAGCTCTTTTCAGATTATGATTCCTCGCGTCGCTCTCCTTTTGTGCATGCAGGCAAACATACAAAATAAGTAGGTTTGTACGCATGTTATTTTTATATACGTATACCGTCCTTGCCGGTGCAAGGCGCCATTAGTCCTCCGCTCGTGCATAATGCAAGCACGGATGGGTGTGCGTTGCCACGGTAACCTCTCTCGCTCCCCATTTGATTTAACGCCCACGCGCTCATTCGTCGGACTGAGGAGGAATGGAAGAGGACTGACAAGAGGAAGCAAGCGGAGTCGGACGTGATTTATGCAGAAAAGAGTTTTTCTTTCATTTTTATAAACTCCGAACCCACCACCCAAAGAGCGCTTCCAACTCATTACGTCAGCCGTTTAAGTATTTGCGAGCGCGAAGGGATGGGGATATCGCATCATTTCTGTTATCCCTGCGCACGCGTTTGGATATAATACGTTTGCATACGTTTTTTAAGATTTAATTTTGGCTTTAGGTAACTCAGAATAAGGGGAGATCGCATGTTGTTGATAAAAATTGCGATAAGATTAAAGTTAACGCTATAACGTTTCCCCGCTTGATCTCAAGTAACTATATTACATGAAGATCGCTATACTCTTCTCAGATGTCAAGAACAGTTGTCGAGGTGGAGTTCGTTGCCGAGAATGCATAACTCGTAATAGAACGATGTAATCAGTAAAGATATGAGTTATAACGAATATTTTTAAATACGAATACAGCAAGAAATGACCACGTAATGATCTAGGTCTATGCCCGTGTCAGATAAAAGAAAAAATGGACGGGAGGAGGATTTCTAAATTCGGAAAAAAACCTGAAAATTTTGTTGCTGTAGAATTCAATATACAAAAAGGAAAGGCTTGATAAATATTAGCTGAGTAAAATTCCGATTTTCTTCAAAATGTCGAGCGCGAAAAGGGACCATGACCTGAAATTTAAAATGATGAAAATCTACATCAAAACAGGATTCCAAAAATGAAGAAAATATAAAAATAATACCGGCAAAGAAACTGGTCGAAGATAAAAAAAAGCGGAGAACCGGATCTTTTCATCGAAGAATCGGCGGAGAGAGAGAGAAGGAGATCGTTTTGCCGGTTGAAAATCAAAAACGAAAAAACACAGAAAGAGTTATCCTGACAAAATATTTGTGGAGCAAAAAGTATAAGAGAAACGCTTCTGGTGACTTGTAGGGTATTAATTTAAAAACGGAAAGGAAATACGAATCTGTCTAGATTTCACGAGCGGTGAGAACAACAAAACCTTCGAACAGATGAACATCAAAAGGCTGCCGGCAAAAAAGAGAGGGTTTTTTTTTTTTTAGGTGACCCACATCTCGGAGGCTGTAAGGGGTCGCTGGACCTCATACCGAATCTAGTTTCTCCTCCAGCACCTCTGGGACCGAAAATATAGGCGTGTCTCTAGTCGGTCGGAAAACATAATCCGATAGAAAGAGAGAAAAATCGAGTCTCTCTCTCTCTCTCTCTCTTCCTATCTTAGGGTCAAGATACGAGGAAAGGAGGATATCTTAACTCGGACGTGGACAGAAAGCGTTAAGCGATAAGGGCTTAGAAAGGAGGAGGATGGGAGCGAGCGACAAGATCTTCCAGCATCGCAGAGATGCCGGGATGTCGAGACGTGCAAGAGGAATCTCTTTACCGGAGACTTTTCCTCCGGTTTAATTTACGGCCACTTTTGTTTCTGGGTTATGAGGAAGAGAGGTTGAAGGGTAAAACCGTATCTACGGCAGAGAACACTGAATCATATACTATACCTTTTTTGCCGCCTTTCTTCAGCTCGACCCGAGGCTTTCGAAAATTCCTTTCGGAGACGCAAAAAATTACGCGAACCTGAGATTTTTTAAAAAGGAAATGAAAGCTGCATCCATGCTTGGAATCTTTCTTTCTCGTATAATCGAATAACTTTTGAGTTATACGATTTATTTTTTATTTACTTGAGGGTTGTATATTTGGGCGGTATAATATCCTATCCATCCACGTGTTGCGATTTGTTGTATTTTTTGGACCTTTTTAAAATTAAATTCAAAAAATTATATAGGTAGGTGATAAGAGTTTCTAGTTATATTATTATGCACGCTTAATGATCGATTGCTTGCCAGTGCTGTAAATATTTATTCAGCGAGTGATTTCATTGGAGTGGAAGTTACTGAGGTCATTTAGAATGTAATCACGGATTTTGATTTCTTCTCTTCCTTGTGCAGTGCGATGAACTTAATAGTGTAGATCGTGTCTTCGCGGTATTTCCAGTAATAAAAGGCATAATTTAAACACTGAAATAAGATCGTGATCACATAATGAATACTTTCCAGGCGAGAATAACAAACAGGTTCCGTGAATTTCAATTTCATTTTTAACACTCGTTCCGTTTCAGTGAGATTTTATTTATACTGTCCAGATAATTTTCTGATGACATAGGCTCGATGTTCCTATTGCCCTTCCAGATGCATAATTAAATTTATTTTTTTAAAGTTTTTTTTTTTGCTTTTACAATCCAACAATTCAATATTTGTCGGACAACTCCATGATTGCACTATTAAAGCGTACCATAAACTATTTGTTTTTCTCCAGGAAATACGTTAGAAGCATAAACACGCACAAAGATAATATCGCAATTATTGAAAGACGAGAGGAATAAACGGCATAAAAACTCATTAATTTTATTGGAAGGCAATAGTTATTATATTAAAATTTTGTATCATGATAATCTTTCCTCGAAATTACTGCTCCAGCAATTCTTCTAAATTACTATGTTATGGTTATACATGGTAATCTCTCGTATTCGCGTTGTTCTTAAGTAGGAGCTTAATTCCACTATTTTCATGATATTCTCTACGCCTGACGTTATTCATTATTATATTATTATTTAGCAATTCTTCTTTTTCATAATACTAGCTAAAAAAAGGCACATTAAGCTCTAAATTGTTTAATTTATATGAATCGTTGCACACATGATTTATTTAAGCATTAACAAGCTTTTTTCTTTGTAAAAAATCAGGATTTATAGCGTTTCTTAAAATCCAGAAATTTAATATTGAAAGCTTCTGATAAAGCCCGCCGAAGCATTTACATCTACGTGAAAAGCCCTGCTCTATAGATATTACTCCACTCTTCCGATGCCCCGACAGATGGAATTGCATCTAAATCTCCTGTGTTCGATGTAATCCTTAATGTTCGATTTAGAGCGTGACACACACACACACCCAGCATCGTGACACAGTTTACGCTCATCGGTACAGACATGCACGCACGATGTTTTCGCGATCGTATACGAACACGAATTCATTAAGGCGCGCGCGTGACACTTCGCAACCGCGACGACATTTCCGATCCCATGGGATTGAAAGGGAAGGTGCGGTGATCCCTTGTGTGTGTGAGTGGGACTGAAGGGCGGGATATTATTCGATGGGCGTACCGTAGATCATAAAGTTAAATTTCGTGCCGTTCGTCAGAATGGAAGGGAAAGTTGATCGAATCCGTCTTGCGATTTGGCAGATGGAGCTGCGCATGCGCATTATTTAATCAGGTAATAAAAGTTGGAAACGACGGAGCGTCAACCTTTTCCTTATATTTTGCTCATCCTAACAGCTACATATGTGATGTTTTGTTCCAAAAGATACTCGTAAGAGATACATTTAGTTTGTCACCCATAAATTCTCTAAGTCCGTTTCGATGTTATATATAAAACGAGTATTGTAATCAACGGTTTAAATGAAATATTGATAGCAAATATCATTTAGTTCTTATAATATTTTAAATTCCACAGCATTAAACATTTATCAAATTAGTAACATTTTATATATTGATAATATTTCATGGAAATCACTCTGTCAGCCCTAGAAGTATTGGTTGCATACAATGAGAATTAAAAGTGGAAGTAAGCATGGTTTATTGTTTTTTATCAAATATGTTCATAGAAAACATTCTTCTCTAAAACAAAATTCAGCGAAATGCCATTATATCCGATTGTAGCTGTAAAACTACACTTAATTACAAACAATGCTAATAATTCGTAAATTATACCCATTCGTGGCATGAAAATAGTTGCACAGTTTTTCATTCGTACGTATCATTGGATGTCACAAATGCAGCGGACTGTCAGTTACTGAATAAAATAAATTTCGCCCGAAAAGATCATGGAGGTGAAAGTCAATGAACCCATAACATTCCACCATCACATAAAATTCACTCGTTAAATAAGATAAAATCTTCCAGAAACCCGGGCGTATGTGCTTTTAAAAAAAAACATTTTTTACTGACCGAATCACGGAATATAAAACACAGTGAGTTATAATAAAGGAAAGATGTAAATACACTTGTTTTCGATGGAAGCTTTCGATTGCCTCATACAACCATCCCCGTGCGGAATGGAGTAGTACGCTTTGAGGGAAATGAACACCTCCGGCCCTTTCCAAACCGCCTACTCTTTCGTTCTCTCCCTCCCTCTCTCCCTCCCTCCCAGCCTCTCAATAGGCGGTGTGTAGCCCAAAGGGAGGGTTGAGGCGGGATGGGCAACGTTTCCCGGGGTTGATGAGCGAGGTGGAGGAGGGCCGGAGAGGAGAGGTCGAACCACACACACACACACACTCAGGTGAAACCGGATCTGCATTGGAGGCAATGAATGCTCTTCGCCCGGGTCAAAAGAGGCCTCTCCCTCCGTCTCCACCTCCCTTTGCTCCTCAGATGCTGCTCTTATAGAAGCTCACGCCCTTTTACGTATAAGCGTACCGAACGCTATTTTCTCCCTCCCATCGCTTTCTCTCCTCCTCTCTTCTATTCTCTCTCCCTTCCTCCTCCCACTTCCTCTCTCTCCGCTTCTACTTTCCCGCCCTCTTCTTTTCTCTGGAACAGGCGGCGCCACCCATCACCACGACGACGCCCACAGCACGAGGAGACCCGACTCCCTTACTCGCCTCGCTCCCTTCCATCTCTCCGTATTATAAGACGCAAATCCCCGCCTCCCTTGCCTCCTCCCACCCTATCGTCCCGTCCATGTTCCTCTTCCTCTTCTGTATAAGGGTTCGTATCCAGGTTGTACCTTCCCTTCCACGACGGCGTTTCGTATTTCCCTCGCCTTCTCTCATTTGTCGCGTTCTTTTTTTTTTTAGAACGTCCGCCTCTCCGTCTCGCCCCGTTTCTCGGAAATACTTTCGCGATCTCCGTGATGTCAAGCGCGTCACGGCGATGTATGCAATTACGAGAAGGTTACATCTTATTGGCGAGGCACTCTTTGTTTCCTCGAGAGTTTTTTTTTTGCTCCCGGCTGTGGGACGAATGGGGAAATTGGTTGGAAAAATTTTGTCGATCCTGTGATTTAAAATACTTTTATTGAAAAATTAGGTTAAAAATGCGAAATTTACACTCTAATTATCTACGCCTCGGTTTATTCGCGATTAATCAAAATGTTGCTATATATTTCTATTATATTCGCTGAATCCCGACATAAAGGATTTGACAACCATTTAGGTACGAAGGCAATTCCTGTTTTCTAAAATTGTTGACATCAGAAATTCTTACTGTATCTAGAAAGACTTCCATGCCAATCATTTCACGGAATATGGATCTTAAAGTTTTACGTTTATTATTTATTTGTTAAGTCTGATTTGAATGGTCCTCTATAATGTAATGAAATTTAGGGAAATAAAACAAAAAATTAAGCTCAATTAATATCTATAATGGTTGTTATTTGCGTGAACTGGAAAATATATTTTAATTTGAACTAGAAATAGAAAGTATAAAACTGAATTTGCTATACAATTATATCATAGAATAAAATTTTGCATATTTATGCTGCTATTAAAATTATTTAATGAATGAGTTTATTTAATACGTTAATTAAAATATTTTTACCTGGGTTTCTCTGCAGGAATATTTTTAATCTCAGTGATAGGGTACCGTTTGTCACATACGTTTTGTCTGAAGCATTCAGTTGTGAAAATGAAATGTTAAGTAGCATTAACACAAGACGATCAGCAGTTGTCTTAAATGTCTTTTCTAACATTGTTTCCAGAAACTTTAGCTCCCAACATTTCACTTAATATTTCGAATTTATTTTCTTTTCACCTCTGTTCACATTGTCCGAGAGACTTAAATAATGATCGGATCACATCATTTGAACTCGATATCAAATTTCAAAATATATCAAATACAAATACCTCTATTTGAATTCCTTGGCCGAGATAGTAAACAGGTTTAAATGTTTTACTTCAACGTTAAGGAGACATGTAGACACGCGTACTAAACACTTGTCATCTATGTTTAATCGACTTCGATCCCGAATCGAGCGAATGATAAAAATGAGTATTGTAAGCCAAAAGTCGTAAAAAATGGACATGATACAAGGACTTGAGTCACAATTTAGCGAGAAATGCGAGACGCGTATACGACTACGTGCCCGTAATATGAGGCGGTAAATTAATTCCTGCAATCGGCGCGCATGCATCCGGATCTGAACGGCTAACGGTTTCAACATCTTTTGTTCCGCGCGTCTAATTAAGTGAAGTAACGTATGATTCCACGGTGATATTTAGTGTTGAAAAATGATTCCGGGCACAACAAATGCTCACGTCTCGAGTTGACCCGGTGACCTCCGGCTGTCTAGAAAACTACCTCAACTGCTTACGTCAGCTGTCTAAACCAAGGCCATTCAGAGCATGTATAAATAAAACGGTCGTCTCCGAACGATTCGTCATGTAGTAAGATGAAACTTGTATGGAAAACTTAAAAGGAGGGTCGAGATAAGACCATCCGTCAAAATAGCGAGTACAAGGATCATTTTAGACATCCTTCAATTCGCACCTGCGTTCACTGTGTTTAAAGATAGAAATCTCCTTTTGGTCAAACTATTCAAATCGCTGCACGTGTCTTTCCTCGTGCCTCGTAATTTGCGTTATTATTAAAATTCCGTCGGCATTTTCCCTTCAACTATCCTCTATATCTCCGTAATTTATTTATAAAAATAATATTTCTTCGCAATGCAATGTTCCTATCCATTCGCTCTTGTTTTAACTCTTGAGTAGGAGGGAAGATCCGTTAAACTATCGGACGATGCCAAATGACCCAGAGGCGTTCCTTCAAAGTGCTGCCCTCTCCCGGAGATGCACGGCTCCCGCACGAGGAGTTAATTGCAACCGGCGTGACCTTTTCCGAGTTAAAAAATCGTGGAAACAAAATAATAATTGTTTGCCTAGGAGAATTCGATTAATTCGTCGCTACGAAAGAAATCATTAGGATTGTCTATCAGGGGAGAAACGAGCGGTAAAACACTTTCAACGCCGCGAGTAACAATGCGTTTCAATTCATGGGACGATTGCGAAATAATTATTCACGCTTCCGTATCGCTGAGAGAGAGAGAAACAGATTTTATTTATGCGGCGGTCACTATTATACATTATGCGCATATGCTGTCTTATATCCAAATGCGAACTTGAAGTTCGCATGAAAGTAGGTCAATGACAACCCAACTAAACGACCACCTGATACTGAAGGAAAACTAACAGTAACGCTCCATATTTGGATTAAAATTATATATAGATTCAAAGTAAACAATTTCATTTTATTACTTTCTCCATATACGTAGTATAGAGAAAGTATTGTTTTCATGAAAAAAATCGACTTCGAGATTTCAACGGAAATACATGCTTTGAGGTCCCTAGAACACGTTTAGACTTTTCGGAATGATGTGTGTATGCGATTGTGGGCGCTCTAACTCGAAAGGTACTTGCCATATCATTACCAAATTTCATATATAACACTTTGGTACGAGCACGAGGAGCTGATTAGTTTTTGGACAATACCGGTTAACCAGAAGTCGCGGTTTATTTGAAACCCGATTCGGTTTTGGCAAAATATCTCCGTTAAAACATCATTATTGTATATACAATTCGGTACAAAGGTTATAGAGAATGTAATTTCCTACAAATTTCTTTTGAAACAATTTTCCATAGCAGTTATTGTTTACGAATTATTTATAAATAATCGGTTTTTTCGGTTTCCATCAAGTATCTCCTTAAAAACGTCGTTATTGGTAATATTCGTGAGGACCAAAGTTGTAGAGAATAATATTTCTTCCAAGTTTTGTTTTGAATGAAATTTCGTAGAACCTTCCATTTAGTAGGTAATTAATTTATTCGTAAATTTCCAGTATACAGCGCCACCATCTAGCGGTGAATTCTGTAAACATATTCAAAATATACTTTACGGCAATAGGGACGACTGTAGTCTTTCACGATACGAAATAATAATTTCGCCTTATAATGCTATTCATAATAATTTAAATATCTATACCCAAATATGGAGAAAGTCATGTGTTGACAGATTTTTTTTCAATTGGCCTGTGTTTCATTAATCATTTTATAATTAGTTCGGTAGTGGCCTTGATCGTTTAAAATAAACCCTAAATTGCTTTTTAGCAACGAAGATAAATGAAGTGTACATGCTTCGACGTTTTAGCTACGTAGCATCCTTTCTAGAATAAAAAAATTTAAATTTCGATTTAAAGTATTTTTGCGAATAAGAAAACAAACAATACTTTGCAGGGTGTAGAAAATTTTATGACAGCTAAATTGTAATGCGAATTTATCTTTATTTTTGTTTTAAATAATCTTGTACGTATAGGTAATTGCATTTTTCAGACTGTAATGTCAATTAGTAACATTGAGCATTTGTTGAATTTGACGAATTTCATAGGAGAAATAATCATTTATATTCTTTCAGTTTTGTAAAAATGCATATAATTTGCTTACATATAGCTTTTATTGATAACTGCATCAAGTTGAATTTCGCTTAAATTTTTTAGACGTCTTTGAGAAAATTTTTCGTTTTTATTTAATCTTCTGAGTTACAGATGAATTACGCAAGTTTTTGTATAATGAAAATAAAATCACGATATGGTAGTTATTATCTCTATATCATTTGTGATCATTCTGGCTGTGAATTAAGATGTAAACATTGTATCACTAAACTTATTTTGCGCAAATACAACCATACGATGGCGACTTAAATGCATCTGCATAATTTAGCTTATATGTATAATAATCCCAACCTTATCTTCCGCGTAAACAGACATCTCACTTTCGCGCCTTCCCATAGAATAAAGATTCATCTGTTAAAAGAAGATTTTTTTCCTCCGCATTCTTCTACGACGTCTCGTGTTATCTCTCATCCTCCAACCTCCCCCACTTAACTCCTCCTATCCTTCGGCAATAAGCTTCCTTATCTGGTTAAACTTGCAAAAGGTTGTTGCGAAAGTCGCGGTGATTGATCACTCTAAGCGCAAAAGGGAAGACTCGAGATGGAGGGAGGGAAGAATGAGCTAGGGGAAGGGGGGCTACCGATGAAAAATTGGCGCCGCGTCAAGATGTGTCTCCTATGCCGCAGCCATTATCCCTCTTGCGTTTCTCCGCTTCTCATTCATTTCTCTTTCCACTTGGCGCACCCGCTGGTCCTTTCCTCCCGCCTAAGTTTTCGAGGTGCCGCCTGCAATAAGACCCTCTCACTTGTTGAAGCGTTACTCCAAGTACTCTTTCCTTTTCGCCCTCTTCGTTTCATTAAATTCGTACCGTATCGGGGGATCATCTGTTCGTAGATTTTGCGAAGTTTCCTCGGCCGTTCTTTCGAAAATATTTCTAGTTTTATCTAGGGATATATCGTCAGAATTGTGTGTCTGTGTATCTTTGCAAAGGCAAACGAATTCGTAGAGGTTTCAGTCGTAGAGATGATTATAACAGTCTCCGAGTAAAAAGAATTTTTTATTCTGCTTCATTATTTGCTTGTATATCAGTGTGTTTGAAATCTTACAATACGGCTATTTTCACATAACTCATTCATTATCCTTCATTGCAACCGTTTTTGTAAAGAAATTATGAGCAACTCTATTTTTGTAAAATAGAAAAAACTCGAACTATTGCCGTTTAATTTGTCGGGATGCTTAGTAATTCACAAAGAACATAATTACCGAGGATAGTAATTATCAGTAAGTAAATAATTAAATTTAATTGTGTTTATTTTTTGCGGAATTGGCAATATATCTTTCTTCAACATCTTTATAAATATATCTTCATATTTCATTATCGTTTCGACGTTAATAGCTTAATCAACTCTTACTATAGACATGGAATTCCTGTAACTGAACAACGAAGTAGTAGAATTTAAGATCAAAATTATGATCGAGGCGGATAGAGAATATAAAACTTAAGGTATTTCTAGATGGACTACATATATTAAATTTGGCATTATGATAGATCATTGGATGCAAACGACTAGAAAAGTCTGAAATTAAAAAAACTTTCATTTTTAGGGAATTTTTCCAACCCCATTATTTCATTCCTACCTCTCACAAGAAAATCTCGGAAATTAATGCAAGGTTTTATAAAATTGCATTTTTAAATTAGTTAAAATCGAGATACAATCTCGGAACGTGAACATTTCCATACCTGAAAGAATTAAGTTTTTTCTTTTATGGCAAAATTCAAATCAGCATAAAAAATTTGCTTTGTCGTGAAAAAGAGAAAAGTTTCCTGTTTTTAACAATGAGAAATGTTAAATTGCAATGCCTTCAAATGAGAACTGATGATGTCTATTATAATACCATTTATTTAGTATTTATAATGGGAATTAACAAAGTATAAGTACTAATACAGTTAGTTTCGACCAACGACGTAAACATAGGATGTCGTCATAATCCGAACCCGAGAAATATCCTGTTTATTTCTAACTAAACATTACTCTTTTTGTATATTGTATAAATTAGGCAATGAAAATGTAGTTTATATTTAAAATACTTATTTAATTTATGTAAATTTAGGTTGAAAATAACAGGCGAGCAGTCAGGCGGAGCTTGGGCCCCAGTTAGGGACCAGGGCCCAGAGCCTTTAGTATTATTAATTACTCTATTATTGATTGGAGATCATTTAGTAGCTTTAAATATGATTTGTATTTTCGGAGGATTTATCTTGCAGATTTTTTATTTAAACCAATATTTATATGCAGATAATACTAAGGTACCGTGTGAAAATTTGTTAGTTTGTAGTAAAATGTGGTGAATCATTAAAAGTTGCGTTTTCTTTTATTTCATATGCCTCGATTTAAAATAAAACTCTTGGGTACTATATCCGAGTCAATTTTAAATGTGGATCATAAAGTACAACCTTTAATTGTAATATTAAAAACAAAATATAAATTTTGACGCGTGCTAAGTAACATGCGGGCACACTTAATGCAGTGAATTGCGCTGAAAATGATATATAGCGTTCGATTTTCTCAGGCGCAAATTCACGTTTACACTTTTAACTTTTACCCTTAACACACTTCACCCAGCATTTCGTTACTGGCACCCCAACAACCCCAGCATTGCCCTCCTAGCCTCCGCGTAATTCATCCACCTTTTCCCTTCCTCTTATTTCGCACACACGCAAGCCCTCTGCGTTTGACCCCGTAGATGATGGATTACAGGAGATATGAGGGTGCGGTGGTAATAGCGTTGTCGTGGCGACCTCTCCTGCACCATCTTCCTGCCGGGGGGTCTCCTCATCGACCTGGGGGCGGCTGCTGCGGCGGCCCACTAGGGTGGGCCGCCAAAGACCGAAGAACAGAGCGAGAACAGCCATTTGCCATTTGTCTCTTGGGCGAGGTCCAGGCGAGAATGATTGTGGAATACTTTAGCGACCTGCAGATTTCAACGGGCGTGAGATTTCAACGAGCGGGAGACTTTAACGGGCGGGATCGTGCGGTTTGAGCGATCGGATATCTAGCTCTTTCACGACGCATATCAAACATTGCGTTATGAAAAATATATGGGTTAATGTTTTCAATATATCACCATTTGTGACCGCTGGTTGCTTTAGAATTTTTTAGAAATTTCTAAGAGTTTAGCCTGTTTTTCTCGAAGATATTCATTTTATATTGAATTATAATTTCAGTTAACCAAATAAAATGTTTAAAATTTAGTTATGAAAGAAATGAGTTTAATTGCATATGTTTAAGGTTGCATAGGCTAAATAGGCCTTTTAAATGAGTTTAAAAAATATTTTGAGCACTTACTGAAAAACTCAACCCTTTTAAACACATTAAACTTATTACAAAACATCCGAAAATGTTGTAAAATCTATTGATGGTGAGAAGCCCCTTATTCTTCCACTTATACACATGTAATAAATACCGCTTCAATGCCGAGTCGCAACCAAGTATAAATCGATCAAGTCCGTACCCGATCGGCAACAGGCCTGATACTTGTGTAATATACCTCGAACTTAATGCTCTCCGTTGTTGATTTACAGAGAGGTGCCCAAAAAAAACTGGAATGCTTGCTGCACTATCAAACCCAGTGGAGCGCCTATGCTCTACATCTATCTCATTCTCTTCTCTTAACTCTTTTTCCTCTCCCTCTCCTCTCTCACTTTCCCGCGATCATAGGCGGCGATAACACCCTTAAAGGAACGCGTGCAAGGCACACATTACGAGAAACTGACAATGCGTTTACTTACGACCGACATATCCAGCTCAATGTTTTAAGCACACAGTTGTTCTTCGAACAGGCTCTTTTTTGTAACCTTCTGAGTCAGCGAGGAATATAAATAATTGAGTGCCCAACGGTCTTCCTCACCATCTTCGAACCTTAAATAAATTATGAATGCGTTGATATGGCGTTAAATGTAAAAAATAATGATAGATTAAAATACGCTAAATTTTAATTGCCAGTTAAAGATGAAACATATAGAAAGCTAGTCTTACGCGTGTAGAAGTATTTCTCTGAGAAAATAATCCGTTAAAAAAAGAGGGACATTTAAAAAATATGTACTCGTAAAGTGGCAAAAGTGTTTGGTAGCAAAAATTAAAAAAAGAGAGCCTAAGTATATTTTTTTGCAATAGCTCGGATGAAAGATAAACATTGTTATGTAGGACCAAAATAGAAAATTATGACAATCTGAGAATGATTAAGGGATAATACAGAGTGAGCTTCAAAATCAAGTATGATTCTTAGAAACGCTGAGGCATAACAGAAGTTGCCGAAACCTTTCAACGACGCGGTGGGAACACAGAAAAAAAAAAGATCTCCGAGTCGAGGGTATTTGGCGTGGGCGTCATTTTGTTGGTTGATCGAATACGGCGGAACGAATGACGAGTCAAGGTTGCGGAGAAGGGGGTGACGCTGGAGATAAAAGGTGGATACGTGCAAAAAAAAACGAGCAAAGCCGCTCGATGGACACGTGGTCCTGCGGACAACTCGCCATCTGCTCTTCGCGTCCTCTGCTCATAAACCCTCCCCCGTTGAGTCAGGGGTTCCTCCTGCATCGGATGGAGTTGCACCATCGACTTCTTGTGTAAACTTGTACCGCGCGCTACATTTGTTTCGGGGAGAGTGAGGGAGGAAGTAGGGAAGGGGGAATAGTCGGAGAGCATGTTGGAAGGCAGCAAATCAGACTATATTTTTTTAAAGGTCGACCGGGCTTATAATAGTTCCTTGCCTGCGGAATGTCGTCATTATCTGGAAGATATTGTACTTTAGGTAGAGGTTAAGAAGTTTTTATGCGAGGTTACGGCGCGTTTTTTTAAAAATTGGAGGAGAGTTTAAATTTTGTCGCTTTTCACCAATTTAAAATTCATTTAAAGATTAAAAATTTAATATTCATTTCTACCCTTCATTTTAATCTTTATTTCACACATAACAAAATTTTGTCAAAAATCCAACGAAAACTTTGTTGCTACTTTTGTTTTAAAATTATTAATATTTTTAACCCGATTATGCCTACAAATTTCAAAGGATTTTTAGTTGTAACAGAAACGTCTCAAACTGTCAATATGATTCTCTTCTTAAACGAAATAATTTAAATAATTATATGGAACTTGTCATTTATGAGTGTGACTGACTATTCTTGGCAAAAGTGCCATGTGCGTAACCTTTACCCTTTCTTGATTTGTGTTAATAGTCTCTCGTTTGAACAGTTTTTGAGATCCTTTCCTTATAATTCGTAGGGAAGTCAGTTCATACCACTTCTAGAAAACATATCATTTTCGTGTTGTGAAGGGGTTGAGAAAACAGAATAATGGCAATCAAGGTTTGAGAACCATACACGGAATCCATTTGTAAAAGGAAATCGCCCATTTTCCGTGCAGATGTAGTATCTTTCTCTCGGTTCAGCACGCAAAACCGCAAGAAAGATTTGCGCAATCCTGAAAAGGCTCCTATGGTAACTCATTCCGGAGGGGTTCGGTTGGTAGTTGTGGTGTATTGTGGGATGCGAAGCAGTATCACGAATTCAATCAGCGTCGTGTCCGCCAGTAATCACCTTCGTCAGCGACCACGAATGCGAGCCTACCAACTATTGTGAAATATGGCTCCAAATAGAGCACGCTGATGGCATTTTGGAAGTTTTGGTTATAATAATAGAAAACAGAACATCTATATTCATTGGCTCGTCTAAAAATGGATGCGTGGCCTCCATAGTTAACTAACTGCGTCACTCGTGGGGAGATACTTGAATAATCAGAAGAAAATAAGATTCGATTTTCTATCATTTTTCACAATGGATGGTCTCTGCTCATAAGTCACGCCGTAAAAATTAGAAAATATTTATTCACTAGATACTGAGTCAGCTAATGTATATATTGCACCTTGAGATAATTTCGTAACGCACAATCAGGGGGTACACTTCATCGAGCACTAATGGGAAGCTGATATGATCATCCGAATACCAAAACATTCTTTTTTATTTAATAAAATCAGTAAAACCGTAAAACAGTAAAACCATAAAAACAGTAAAACCATGAAACGGCAGAAACAATAAAAACAATTGGTAAAAGTTCCACATGTGGAACTTTTACCAATTGTTTTTATAGTTTCTACCGTTTTATGGTTTTACTGTTTTTATGGTTTTACCGTTTTACGGTTTTACTGATTTTATTAAGTATGACGCAGATCCACCACATGAAACTTCTGCCATTGATTATATAAATTACAAAACATTCTTTTTGGTGCCATGAGGTATAATAAGTTAAGAGACTAATATTAGGGTGCACAGTTTTGTCTAAATATTGGCTACAGGCATATGAAAGTATTGAATGCATATTGTCTCCCGTTTCTTTGAATTTGCCTTTATGCATCGTGTTACGGTATTGATTTACATCGCCCCTTCAGTAACGTCTTACTGCTAAGGATTACTCATTAAAGTAACTGGTATACCGTTCCGCGTCTAGGTGATAAGTATACCGCGCGGCTGTAGTGAATCAGTGCGAAGTTGGCCATGAAAAATGAATTGAGGTGACAAGAAATTGCATTGTGAAACGAGGATACAACCACAAGGACAAAGGTAAACAAATGGAAAAATCCTATTTGAGACATTCTCGGAAATAGCGTACAATGACTCGATCTCGATTCAAAGACATAATCCCGGATTTTGTATGACATAGGAAAAACTCATACGGTTAAATGACAGCGTATGTATCCGTTGAAATATATACGTGTTAGCAGTTGGGTATGCATTGGATTAATGGGAACGGCAAACGGGAGGAGAGAAGCAATTACAAAAGCCGATTGCGACATATGTATTCCTGATTGCTTATTTATAATAGTGTACTCAGTATATCCATTTCAGAGAATGGATAAAATAATATATGGATAATAACACTATCCATATTTACAAGATTTTGATTGGAAGACGTAAACAATGCCTAAAGAAAATTTTGCAATTACTATACGCCACGAAAGCGCACATGTTACCATCAGGGAACTGCGCGTTTCCCACCCCCAACTCCCTGGTCGTGATCACGTGATAAATCTTACGAGCTCCGAGGCAGGGAGAATAACAACGTAGAAATTACTGATACGTTACTACGATCAAAAACAAGTATAGGATATGACTGAGTCGATTATTAATTGGATCATGCAGTTTCGTCATAAAACCAGTTTTCTAGATTTTAGATGACGAATAAGAACCTATGATATGATAAACCTTCTCAATAAATGAAATGTGTTTTGTTGCAATTGTTATTGCCATTAATTTTCCAATATGTTTAGTAGTTAATGCATGAATGTGTATTTACGTATATGCATGTATATATACCTACCACACGTACATACATATATTCGCATACAAATAAACGTCTATGACATGCTTAATTCACTCAAGCCAACAAGTTGAAATTATTTTTATCTTCTTTTGCAGCAATAAATGCCCCTGTACAGACGCAATAACTTTCTTGGCTGCCGGATTTTTTTTCGCATGCACTCGTTTCTTTTTAGTTCATTTTGTAAAGGAATCGAAAACAACCAAGCATGAAATCCGACAAAAAAATCGAAGCAGGTTTAACGTTTCTTTATCGATCAAACGGCACAATCCCCGCCACCCAGAAGAAATTTTTTCCCCGATGGTTATGGGGACGATTAGAGGGCAATGCAGTCGCTATGGCTACGCAAATAAATCCAATTTATTTCGTCCTCTCTGTTTTTACCCGTCGAGGAATAAATATGGGCTAGATGGAGATCTTTGATATCAAAGGCAGTTACCAAAAGGTAGTAGCTCTCTCTCGAGGCGTTCTTGTTTAGCCCATAAAATCCAAATTGATCCATAGAAGGGGAATATGCTCTCACACATACACACATACTAAGAGTAACGAAGGGTGTGGTATCAATTGAAGCAAAATAGGTGACTTTCGGTGGATGCGTAGACAAACTGGCAACTGAAAGCAAGGAACGAGAAGGGAAACTGCCAATCGAGATCCGGTGGGAAAACCCGTGCAGAGATTGGAAACTGATTTCATTTGTGTGGCTTCTAGTAGATTAGGTGGATAAGATTATTGCTTTATGACGACGTTGATACGACTGCACAGACCGTACGAGCGAAGGTCATTAGGTTGACTAATTGACTTCCATTGCGAACCTTTCTTAGAATTACTACTCGCCTGAGGTAGACATATAAAACCACACATAACACACATGACGTGAAAAATCGCAGGTAACGCATTAAAGTTTCATTACCTACAGATGGTAGCTATTTTTGATGGTGAAGGAGATACGTTTTAAAAGAGTTAATCCGATTTTTATTGAAGCGAACAATTTTTATGATCCATTCACTTACACTTTCTAAAGGAAATAAAATTGCGAAACTACAAATTAAATGTGTTCGTACTAATTCTTTAGGGACATTTCTTAACATTTTTGTAATTTTTCAGAGAACTTATCATTTTGTCTGTATCTCATCGGAGCATGGTTTTTTTTATATACTTATACCACTTGCCCGGAGAAATGTTTTTTCACTTTCAGTAATGTCGAAGTTGGTTGAAAAAACAATGCTGACCTACTCATTTTCTTTGCCGAGCACCAATTTACCGCTACTTCAAAGAGTCGGCAGGAGGAATAAAAAACTCAATAGATTCTCTTTGCCCGTAGCGGGGCTCGAACTCGTCACACAATGACCGACGTAGAATAGACTCTCTCAGCGAACTTAAAACCGTGAAGGGGTGGAAGACAAAACCTCTATGTCGAGACCTTTGAAAGGCTCTTCTTCTTAAATTCTCATCGTCGCAAAAAATCTATTAGGCAAGAGAAAAAGGGCACTCATTTGAGGCGAGCTTTCCGAGAGAATTTTTTTTTCATCTTTTTCGCCGCGATTATAAAGGAGCGCACAATAAGATGTGCGGGCGAGAACGGACGGACCAATATCTAGGGCGACGCGCAAAATGGAAGAGGATAAAAAAAAAACAACCGAGAATCGCCAGAGGCGCAATAAAAGTGATTCTCACAATGGCCACGCTTTGTCGTGATGGATATAGGCGCTGATGAAGGCGAGAGCAGACTCCTCTCCTTTATGCAGCCTCCTATACTCCTCCCCACTCCACGATCTTACGTCTGCCTTGGCTTTCCCCCCCTCCCCCACCAATTTTTTTTACATCCTCCCCCACACCTCTCTCCCTACTCTTCTTCTCCCCTTTTTCCCTTCCTCCTCCTCCTCTATCACTCTCCAACACACTTCTCGTCGCACCCTTGAGGGCCTCCCCTCTCCTCCTCCCGTGCGCTCTGCCCTGAGGCCATCACGACAACTCAGGGAAATCAGTGCCAGGACACAAGAGCGCGGAGGAGAGCAGAAATGAGGAAAAATACAACGGCCGTGTCCTCTCTCTCTCTCTCTCCCTCTTTTTTATTCCCTTTTGCTCACGATCGGATTGATGGAGGATAATGGAACGGGAAGAGAGGAAGGGGTTGGAAGGGGAGAGTAAAGGATGTGGAGATATCGAAGGGTTTCGTGCATCTTCTACAGCTATATTCTTCTCCTCGCTCAAATTGCTAATAAGAGGGAATTAATTAAGGAGCCATTATTTACAAATTTGCATTCATCGAAAGTACCTGCGTGCACACTTTCGTTTTGTAGAAACTCGATATGACTTTCTCTTTCCCAAAATATTTTTTTCGCTTTCTCCTGATTATTGCTCACATGAAAATGGCCCTCTTATTCGTCATCCTTCATTTGTGCATCATTTCGGTGAAATCCTGTTACTCAGTTTTTTTGCCGTTTCGTTTCCTGTCTTAAATAAGTTTTTCTTCTTTCGACGGCTGTTAGTATTTTTGACCCTTTTGATAATCCCTTCTCCAGTCCTGTCTCGCCGTCATCCTTCGTTGACAACTCTATATTTTCGTATGCCTGGTCTTTTATATTTCTTAATTTTTACAGCCGTTGAAATCCCTTCCTAATAGCTACGTGGTGAATTCTAATAATTCCAAATCTTCCTATTCTCTCGTACAAAGGATTGTTTTTTTTTGTGATAGTCGTTTGTTTTTCCGGATTATTTCCCTCTCCTATTCCCCTCCCTTTCTCCCTCCCTTCTCCAGATTACCATCTCTCATCATTCTTCCGTGTTTCCATTTCCCACCTTCTGCCGCCCCGCGCATATGTCTTCGTCTTGCCTCCTCCCTCCCTCTTCCCCACTCTCAACAAAAACATTAACTCGGAGCATCTCTCCTGCAGGGAATTGTCGTCGTCTTTACGGACGTTAGAGATATTGAAGTGAGAACTTTTGCGTTAGTGAAAGTGAAATTGCGCTCCCTGTTTCTTCGTTTGTCCGTAACGAGCTCGAAAACGGAGCGAGTGTGAGTTGGGAGTGATTTTTTTATCCATTCGCTTTCTTACGAAAGGTGAATTATCTCCCGCTTTAATCTCTTTAAATTAATCGACTGCACATTTACCTTTAGAATGAGTTAGCATCCAATTCGAAATAAATTACTCCTTTATTTCCTCCATAATGAGCGTGGAGTCGTTTTTATTTTACTTCGTGGCTTTCTTATTCACGGGATTATCTTTTCCGTAATCTCACGAATTTCAACGATTTCATCAAGGTCTCCGCTGACGGCGTGAGTTTTTTTTTAACCCGTGAAAGTGAATTTTTGACTCGGTTTTCGGTTTTGTGAATTATGGGGATGGTTTTTTTTTATGATGAGAGAAAATGACCGAAAATCATCCAATTATTTGCCTATTTCCTAACGTCGAAGGCGTATAATTTGATTATAAAGTGGTCGTTTAGTAATTGTTTGTGAAGTGTCATACTTTTTCAGTGTGTAGGATTTTGTCTTAGTAGTACGATTAGTGAAATACTTCATTACTTTTAAAATATTAATGAGCGTGTCGCTGTTTAATTACTTTCATGTAAATGCATCATTACGAAATATTGTATTATATACCGGTTGAATCAAGATTAAATATTTAAAAGTAAAATTTTAATTTTTATGCAAATTATGCAGCACTGCATGTGCAGTTGAAACGCGCCAGATAATTACTTATTTCAGTGAAACAAGTGACAGTAAAAGGGAAAAAATAAACGATTTCCTACTACTTGAGTATTATTCTTTTACTTTTGTTTTTCTTTATAGGTGAACATATAATTGAACCTTCGCACTTGTTTATGTTAATGAGAGCCAGACATTTTCTGTCATTGCTATCTCCGGGTAAAGCGACGTGAAAAGGAATTAATAATTACTTTCTGCAAATGGATAACGGTTCCACTTGCCGCCAAGAATTGTACCACACTGGTCACTATAATTTGGCTCTGGGAGAGTGACATTAAAAATCTACACCATCTTCAATCATGACGCTGCCTCTCAGTTTTTAGTAAATTTTATAGTATTCGTCTTCGGATAGAACGAAGTGTCCCAGGTTTAAACTGTTGTGTTGGAAAAGTGAGTTTTTTTACCCATTAAAATTCTAACTAACTAACCCTTCATAAATAATGAGTTAAGCATTGTTTTCATTTTATTTCTTTGTAATATTTATATTTATGAATTAAGATTATCAAATCCGATTTTTCTTATGAATTCTCGATTTGCGCGAAATTTTTATATCTGAATGTAGATGAACTAGTTTACCGATCTACGCTCGAAGGCACCCGGTTGGTTCAACTGATTGCTTTTAGGGAAATGAGTTGCATATCATCGGAAGAGGAATGCCCTTTTCCGCACACATCATCACACGTTTTGATATCCTGTGGCATAGTTTCCCTTCGTCCTCTTCCTTTTCACGCTCTACTTAAAACGGTCTAAAACAACTCCAGTGTATGCGAGATGGAGGAATCTACACCACGCTCTTTCGAACGAGCAGCCGTATTTCTAATGATAATGCGTCTCGCCTTTCTCTCCCTCTCTATCAATCGGATCCATAACTAATCGTTTAGAATTCCCTCCTCGATGCTTCCACGTCTTTTTTTTAAAATGAATGCGCTAGAGTCGTACTCTGGACTCAACTTTCCAGTTTTTCACGGCAAGAAATCGCCTCTCGTGATATAGTTTTCTCTTCACGTACTTCCTCTACGTAATTCAATTTTTTGCTTATCCATCCCAAAAGACCACCCTAGCGACAGAATTATCGCAATAACTTCCCTTCTTATGAAGCTATCGGGAGGATTTTTTTTTCTGTGCCTACTCTCGTCTAAATTGACACGTCCGTTTCGAAAATATGATTCGTACGAAAGTGCAAATTTCCTAAGAGAGATTAATATCTGTAGAGGAATGGCTTTGGAGATTGGTCCGTGAAATTGCGCCGAGAATTTAAAACGGAAGTGGAGGCGTTATTTTAATTGGAAAAAACTGAGCTCTCTTTCTTACCAATCAGTTAAAATGATTTTTCAAAAAATATTATATTGGACAGCTATTCTCAGTTCAAGAATGGATTTAATTTCAAGACACTGCCTCTTGATTTGGATAACTATTACTAGGTAATATCTAGGAACGGTGAATTTAATTCCGTATGTGGCAGATGAACTGAAAACTACATGCTAGCTTATGTCTCCCCAATAGCCATAATAAAGTTGGAAAAACCAGATGCGCGTATTTGCTACAAAGTAGCCACCATCAATTGTGATTCCTACAGTAGATTCTGAAAAGGTTGGGGAAACCAGATTCGCAGTTAGGTTACAAAGTAGCAGTCGTCAGTTTTGATTAGCCGACAGTAGATTCTAAAAGCTGCTATCATTGGATCTTCAATAATGTTAGGTGCGTTGGAGCATAAATGGCTTTTCCTACCTTTTTACGCTCTGTCAATTTGATTTCAGTCGTAAAGTGAACTAGGCAGTTCTTCCTTGAACGGTGCCAACCTGCCCAGCCGAAAAATTAAACTATTTAATATCAAAAGAAATGTCTTTTCATCACCGTACAAAAAATGCATTACGTACATCAGCCAACTCACAAATTCCGCGCTGAAACCGTAGTCGAATTATTCCATTAAACTCGTTTGGTGCGATGCGCATTTGGAAAAACCGTACCTCATATTAAGTTAATTTCAACGAACGGCGTCACTGTAGCAGAGCGCGGTTCTTAACACTCGATTCAATCCTGCAAGGACAGAGAAGCTCTAATATATCCATTCGACGCGCTAGGAAAAAAGCCGTAACTTCTTCTGAGAAACAATCATTTTTTCTTATTTGGCATCTGTTACCTTACTTAGAAAATAAATAAGTTTACATATATATTTTTTTCATACATAAATAGATCTTAATTCGGTTCTAAATAAAATATCGACGGTGTTGCGCTATAGATCTATCTCCGTTCCACTCTATTGAAGCGGAGGTAGGTTCTTCGATTTGCCTCAGTCACACACAATTCCTCGGGACTTCCGGCTCATGCTTCTCAGATTCCGAGCGCAACGAAATAAAAAAAAACCTTTATGCCGAAAAAAACGAATAATGACCATAGTCTCCCTGTCTCGGTGGATACCTCCGGCCGTTGCTAAGCGACCGGCAGTTGCCACATTCGATTGCAGCTCGGAAAATCAGGCGGCCGTTACGGCTTAGGAAGGCCATTCCTGCGGTCAGCATGGGCTGCCTTTATCATTCCAAGCCATCCCCCGTCTTCGTTTTCCTTTTCTCCCTGTCTGGCTCGCTACTATCTTGTCCGAGAAATGATTACGCTCCAAATTATCGGAAATTATATTGCGGAGAAAACGCTCTCTAGCGGGAGCAAGTTTACAGGCAGAAAGGTTGTTTTATAGCATTCTGATATTTTGTCCTGGAATATAGTAGGTTAAAGTAGTCGGCTTAAAAAAAACTTTCATCCATTTCCCTTCTTCCAACTTTCACTCAGCCGACTTTGGAAGAGCAATAAAGCCATTAATAAGTCGCAAAATTTACGATTTTACTCGAAATTATATAAATAGACCAGATTGGCCCAGTGCAGCAGTGTAATGTTTTTCAATTGCAGTAGGTACTTGATGGTAGAAAGAAGTAGAATTTGCGTTGTTCCAGATAAAAGTCCAGCTTCAAAGACGTATCGATCCGTTTCGATGTTTTATAATTGATCAGAGAAAATGAGTTGAATACGACGAAGCGTTGATGCCTTCATATTAGCAAATTCACGCGCGTGGATGTCGTCATCGTTTTCCTTGGGAACCGAAAAAAGATTTATTTTTACAACGCGTATCCGTTCAGCAGATTTTGTAACGCGATGACGATTCGATTTATTGTTATATAGCGTCACGATATCCGTATTACGAAAGTATGAAAATGACGTCATTTGCCGTGTAAGGTGGATAAAATCCAGTTCATCTATGATCTAATGTAGGCCTCTTCAACCTTTTGATGACGTACCGCTTTCAGCATTTTTTTAAATGGTCGCTTATCCACTTGGGTATTTTAATTTAACAACGAAACAAATACTTGTACGCAGGGGCGCGATGTGTGGGACGCACACGGGACAACGTAGGCGGCCGATTTATCGCCAGACACAGTATTTTTAACAGTAATGCGGATTGTATTATAATATGCCGTATATTCTTACATATTTATTGGCTACGGAAATTTATCAAACCATAAAGCATTTTAAAAAAATTTTTTGTAAAGAACGCCTAAAAAGGCCGGCAAATGAGAGACTTGCACACGCGCGGCCGTTCGTACAATAATCCCTGTTCGTACAATAATTCCCTTACTTATAAGTAGACTTCTTTGAAGATATACGCGAAAATACCGAAATAATTTTTACTTCACAGTTGCTTTTTGTCAGTGAAACCTTGCCTTAACTTTTATATATATATATAGTCTTAACATCACAAAATTTGATTCCAAATTCATGCATGAAATCCGAAGTAGGAAGAAAAATTACAAATTTCGCGTTCCACTTTAAAGCTCTGGACGTACTCCGGTTGAAAAATCCTCATCTAATGGTTACATATACCTACATATTTACTTATGCTAGTATAAAAATTATCATCAGGGACTGTTGATAAAGTAATGTTTTGTAATGTTGGACCTGAGCCGTTACGGATATAACAATAACTTTCTATTTTACTTCCCATAAGATAGATGTTATGTTACAAAATAACCTACAGAATGTTCGTTACATTATTAATATGTACAATTAGGAATATTTGATTAATTTCTTTTAACTGTTTTTGTTAACATTTAACAACATATAAACTTTAAATGACATCCTGGAGATTAGTACTTGCTCCATTGAAGTCATAATACCATAATAGAAAACACGCAAAATCCAATATAGTAATTTTAACCTCTTTTGCCCACGAACTAAGTCGTTTTCAGAATGTGTGATGGGGTGAATTGCGGAATTAAGCGCAATTTACGCTTTCGATTTCCTAGCGAAAAATAGGTCTGGATGTTCCGTAACCCCTAAGTGTCGTTGCAGCAACGCCGAGTGATTAATCCTGATCCTCGCGTGTTCACGGATGGACACGTTTTGTATAAATGACCGCTGCTCTCCTTAAAACCACCCTCTGGCTACGTGCACGTTATGGCGCGTAAATCATACCGCGGTCTTTATCTCTATCTCGCATGAAAAACAATTAGTCGGCGTCTTAAACGCAGACTCCTATGGCAATTTCATCCAATTCAATTAAGTCGCTATGTAGATTCTTGCCGACGGCGAAAATACCTGCACTAAAAGTTAGATCACGCTCGTTTAGCATGATCCTTCCCGGAGTAATTGCAGATCTGAAACAACTTCGCCGGAAAAAAGCTAACATCATGTGGTGATAGGGAGTAAAATCAGAATTGTTTTTATTCATAACCGACTATGAGCAGCACTCAACAGATTTTTAGAAATAACATTTTAAAGAAAATGAATATGGTTATACACGATCATATTTTCGGCAGATTTCGAACCCCCGATCCAATTGGGAGTCAGACGGGCTTACCAACCTCTACAAAGACCGGAAACATTGCGTTAGAATGTCTCAAAAAACTGACTAATAACTTATTTTCTCTCGGAAGACAATAAAAACCGCAAATTCCTCAAAGTTTTCGGTCTGCTTCTCTGTTATTAACAAAATCGTTTCGGAGGAGTTTACGAAACTGATTCGTTAAAAGAAAAAAACAAAGGGACGAAACCACGATGGAGAGATAACAGGAGTGAGGCAACTCTCGAGAAGTGGATGGGAGGATTGGTGGAGAGGAGAGAAAAATCGATTTCTTTCGATCGTCGAGTCGCGAATAGTAATTTTTTTTTTGGGCGGACGCGTGCCCGAGGAAGAAAAGTCGTGCATCCCTTTGAGTTATGCGCCTAAGCCTTCCTGGTTGTTATTAACCCCTCCCCTTCCTAATTTTTTAAATTTATTTTCTCCTTGTGTGCGTTACGAGTCGCTTGCTTAATGATCTTAAGTTTCCCAATGAGATTTCCGCTCCAGCGGATATCGGCGAGTGCATAAACAGCGGATAGCTTCGAGGCTGAATCTTTCTCCTATGACCCAGTTTTTAGGGGCTCGTAAACCCGAGTCGATAGGTACGTTAGCGAATGTGCCACAATCGTATCGTGTATACCTCCTCCCCGTCTCTTTTAAAAGCGGTAATTTGCATTTCCTTTCCGCCGACGGAACGGATGAGCGAGTTCGATTGGATGGAACCAGAGTGGAAGGGGAAAAAAATGAGTCCTTTTGCCCAAGATTGAGAATTTTTTTTCGTTAGAGCCACCGAATTTTTTTTTGTACCAAGGAAAATGCGATTTTCTTATTTTTCCTTCCTCGATTTTTCTATCTGGTCAGTATTTAACTCCGGGCGTAAAACAAAAGGGTGGGGCTCATACGAAATATATGCGGCAAATACATTTCCAAAACTCATTACTCTTCTTCTTTTTCTTCGAAACCAGCTTGCATCGGACCGGTCTTATTTCTGTTGCACGGCCGGTGCAGTCGGGTCTCATAAATTAATGAGGGACGAAGAGGCGCTTCATTTTTTTTTTCTGTGAACGCATTATAACCACCTTAACTACTTTTCGATTATTTTTGTCAGTTTCGAGCGGGCGGGTCTTAATTTGAAATACTTCCTGTTCTTGATTATATGCGTTCGGTTTTTAGCCGATTTATCCTTTTCGCTAGTCATACGTCAACAAGGTATAATGAAGTTTTTTTCGTTGAAGCCGCTTAAGATCTTTAGTCTGTTATAGTTAAGAATGACGGATCGCGAATATATTTGACAAAGTGAAAGCCTTTACTCGTTATGTCAACAACTTTCATTGCCAAATGCTGAAATTGATAGAATCCATTAGAAATATTTAACTTCTCAAGCTGCAGTATGAGGTAGGTACTTTTATAACTTAATACTCAAAGGAGTAAAAAATTCCTGGATATGCTGTACGAATATGAAAGAGTAAGAAATCGAAATAATAAAAAAAATCCATTTCTTTTTTGAAGTGCAAAAAAATCCGATTATATTAGATTAGTTTTTAATCTATTTCTTAAACACGATACAATGTTAGATTAACATTCGGAGCGTTTAGATAATATAATCTAATTTAAATTTCCACCTGAATTACGTTTTTTCCATTTTTTGTAAATGGTCCTCGGGAAATAGCAATTATTTTATTTTCTTCGATATTTTCAATAGACAAACGAAACAAAAATATTTAATTAAGGATTTAATTAAACCTTGGATAATACCATTTAGTTTATTTATATGCAAAAACATTAGCTTTGTTTTCCTGCGAGGTGCATTAAGTCTTAGCTTTGCTCGCATACGCAGCTAGGAGTGAAAGCTCCGTTGAAGAAAAATTCTCCTATTCCTTTAATTTAGATCCAAAGTGCTGGTAAAGCATCTAATAACGTGAAATATCCTCTGACACAGTATCAGCTTCATATTTATAATAGAGGTTTTTGATTCATGACCGGAACATTAAGCAATGTACGCGAGAGAATAAAACGGGAAAAGCACGTTTTTTTGCGCATTGATTTACTTTTAGACGTCGGAATTTAGCAGGTTGGTTACGAAGTCATTATTCCAGATTGCTTAAAAAATGAACGCGCGTTACTCATAGATTAAAACACGAAGTTGAAGGTTGGCTTTCATGAGAATAAATTGTTCTTTTTCTTTTATTATTTTTTCCCCGTTGCTTTATAGAATCATTGCTAGAAGAAAAATGTAATATCATTTTAGGCGCGTATGACGATAGAAAAGGAATTCACCGAGAGGACACATTTATCTATTTACGTCGTTCCAGCTTAAACAAAGAAAAAAATAACGCCACCCCGTTGTTGGAGCATTCAAGGACCCTCTGGAGGAGAGATCCTCGAAATGACCAATGACGGCGGAGGGTTGCGAAACTGTTACTAATGGGAGTGGGATCTGCCCCGAAGGGGTGTAGTCCTCCACATCCTCCTCCGCATGTGTTACGGATTGCATACAAGGCGGCGTTCCTCTTTAATGAGCGCCATCTATGATCCGAGGGGCGAGTCCTAGCACCCACGGCGTGTGTGCGTGTGTGTGATAAACGAGAGCGACGGTAGAAGGCGCTGAGAGAAAAGGTGCAAAACATAAAATAAAAGAGAATCAAAGTGCGTCTCGGGCGAAGGAGACGGTGACCGAATGCACCACAGGATAAACATTTTAAGAGGGAGGCTTTAAAAAAGAAATGCGACGACGTTGTCTGTTGACGCAGGCGTATTTGCAGGAAATCCACTTCTCTTCCCACGGATTCATTTCGGCAAAGTTATCTCGGTGATGCAATGTAATCTTTTTTATTTCCTCGCGTCCTGCAGTTTTTTTCCCTTTCTCGATTGTTGCCCCGACCAAATTAAAATGGAGATTCGTTTACATTCAATTTGGACGTCGAAGCGGACCACACGAGAGACGCGTTGTTTTGAAGCTGGATTCCTTTCGTCCGTTTTGCTTTTTGATACGTAGCGTTGAGCCTGTTTCGAGTTAAGTGCACTTTTATCATTGTGTGACAGTGACTATTAAAGCTACTGCTTATTGCATTCAACGGTGTGCATAAAAATAATTATATTATGAATAATAAATTGCATAGCATCTCGTCGTATAATATCTTGATCCGCGCTTAGAGATGGGGATTTATTTAATAACTCCCGTTATATCTGTGTAGTGTATCGTCGTATATAATAAAATCAATATAGTTTCAATGGACACAATCTTATGACAGATCCTTCCGGATGATGACGGGAATACATAAATTGAATGTGCGAAAAATTCACATTTAATATTTTTGAATGGAATTTTTTTTTACTGCTTGGAGTATAAAATAACGTGGAGAGAAGTTAATTAATAATATTTAAGTCATATAAGGTATATGCGTCTTAGATTTCTATTTTATTTTAGTTAATTAGCTATAAAATGGGTCGTAAATAACAATAAACGCGAAAAGTGTATAAAAATTAAATCCCGTTTCATTAATGCATCCAGTGACAAATTGCATAAAACTCTTCCGTCCGAAACCTGAAATGAAACTCGTTGGGGAAAATTAAGCGACACGTAAAAATCTCTCCGAGGACTACATCAAAAGATCCCGCGTTGACGAAAAGGCGCGGTTGAGTTATCGCGCTCTCCCACGTGATTGAGTGCAACTTCACTTCTCCGTCGGAAAGTAATGTGTCCGCTTTCTTCCAGGGCGGATTCCGCTGCCAAGATATCTGTATTTGGTTCAGAGATTTAAGGAACGTCCCAGCCTGGATTGTAATTTCCCGGCCCGGGCGTGCCGAAGTCCAGGGACTAGATTGTAAAACTCGACTCCACTTTTTTAAAGTCCCTTGTCCGGAGTGTGAGACTCGACGACTTGAAAGACATGATTGGTAATATTCATTTGAGTTAAGGGTCGATGAACTCGCCGCCACGGTGGATTCGAAAGTTTTTTCGACGAACCGCCTTGTTGATGATTTTTTGACGGATTCGCTATTTGATTACATCTCATTTATTTAAAATGATGGAGTTATAATATTCGCGACATTTGTATTGTAACAACACCTGCGCATTGTGATCTCCTGAAGAAATGATTCTTTCATTTATTAAAAAAATCATTTCAAAACATAGGAATCGATACATGCACGCACAATTTATTCTGATATTTACAAGAAGAAGTTATAAATTTGTGCAAGTTATTTGAACTTTTGCAAATCATTCGCTGCTGGAGCGTTGGAAGCAGAAGTCATTTACCTCCACGTCTATCTACTATATTCTCAATAATCGCAGAATTCACAATTTTATAAAATTAAGCGCCGACTTTATGGCGGTAACTTCGATTCAAAATGTCTCCGGTAGGATAGCTGGTTGGTTGATAAACTGTATACAGAGGCAGAAAACCTACGCGGATGAGATGCCGTGACACGGTGATATACTGAATATGCGCGTATGCCAGCAAGAATGTCAAATATATACCTTCTCCGAGTTACGCTCTTAAGTCATTCCGGTTCTCGGCGACAATTCTCATTGTTGGTTTTTTTTAACGTAAACCAGTCGCTGAAATGCGCTTGCTTCGCAAGCGCAATAAAGCGTTTTCTTTTTACGGTTATGACACGGCGGAATATTTTCTCTTGGATATTTTACTGGAGCTGTTTCAGTTTCCAGTCACTCCCTACAAAAATTATGAACAAGAATTGAGGGTTTTCAAATACCATAGGAGAAACTGTAGTCATTATAATATTACGGCGGAAAGTTTAATAAATATCGTAGATCTTGTAGAAATTTTTTAATTTCACCGATTAAATATTACTTCGACTCGTTAAACTAATGGAAATTTTATTTCTATGATCGGTAAATAATGGGATACCTATAGAGAAATCTTAATTTAATCGATATAAAATTCTTTCAGCCAATTAAACCATTAATATATAAACAGTTATTGTACATAACTATTAGTGTGTCACTTTTCCATAATTTTTCTTTTTATCATTTGGTATTTTTCCGGTTTCCTCGCTTTCCCCTTCATAAACCATGGAATCTCTAATCATCCTCCTTCCTCTTTTTTTTTTTTTTGGATCCCCCTCTTCCTTGGAAACGAGTCACGGAAATGCGAACGCTTTACTCTCTTCTTCCTCTCCTCCTAGGCGCGAAACAAAAACATGTACTCCTCCTTTTTTCATTCCCTCGCTCAAACCCCATCCGAGCTACCCCGCTCGGCGAAACAAAAAAGAACCGATTTAATTGGGGTGAAAAACATGCGAACAACAACTGGCGTGCGTTGGTGGTGGGCGGTGGGATTGGGATTCTGGCAGATTGAAAAAAAATAGAAAGTGATTCCAGAGTTGGGCAGAGGAACACAAAAAGAGGAGGAGGAAGAGGAAAAGAGGGGATCGTTGGATTTTTTTCTTCTTCCGCGGGGAGTTTAAGTATTCGCGAGTCACGCATTCGAAAAGGCATTTAGTTTCCTCCCTCTCTCTCCTCCTCCTTTCCTCCCTCCCTCCCCATCCTCCTCCCTCTCTACCTCCCTCTTCTTTTTTTTATCGTGTGGGCGAACTGGATCCGCCATCTCTTCTGCGGCGACTGCTTCTTCCGCACGTTCTCCTCCCGCGGTCCATTGAAGGACTTGGAGCAGTCGGGTGTGTTCTGCGTGCGTGTGCGCTAATTGCTTGTTCGACTCGCAGTTCGGTTCGTTCAACTCTTTTAAGTTATTGGGAATGAGCCAAATAAAGAAAAAAGGCCAGGTATTTTATTGGCAAAAAAAAATCGACGGAGGGATCCGAGGATTTGGGACCGCCTTTGTTTTTTTTCCTTCTTCGGATCCAGCTCTCTTGACCTTTATTGGCCCGCGGTTTGACATGAGTTATGCATTTTCCCTCGCCGCGGGAAACAAATGAGCGGAGATAAACTCGTAAAAAAAACACGTTCGGCGTTCGTCATCTGATCGGAGCGGGGCTGTTCATGTCAATTCGTTTGGGGCATTGATATCATCAGGGAATTCAGACGCATCTGAACACCTAGTCTGTAGAGGTAGACATGGCGGTAATTACGATGGTAAAGACACTGGAATGTCGGTATTTAACTTTTCTGATCCGACGTTGCAGGTTTTGTCCATATTAATATCTCCCGTTTTATTTATGCTCTTTGTTGGATGATTACTTACATATGATAATCTTGATGGTATAGACTTTTATTTGAAAATGTTACTATACGAATTTAATTCCTGCGATGCAATAATTATATATATTGTCATATATTCTTTCCGCTACAATACTACGATTTATTAAAGCGTTTTGTTATAAATGAGGATCTATTTAATTTCTGAAGAGAAATAAAAACTGTATACGCTGAGAAAATTAATTCGATTCTCTTTAAAACGAAGTATTTCTTTAATAGATAATGTTAACATCTAGCAATTAAATGAACAAATTTTATCCCTCAAAATAAATCTCAAGGTAATCAATCTTTCACGTGTGTCTAATACTTGCCCTCAGGTGTTTTACTTCTTAAGTTGCCGTTCTAGAGCCTCACATTTCTGTTTTTAGCATCTGGAATGTATCAAATAATATGAAAAACGCACGTCCAAAGTCAGAATTTTCTGTATTGTTTGCGTAATAAAAGTCCTTCAATTGACAGCAGGAAAAAACGCAGGAAAGGAGAATAATCGATCAACCAATAATTTTATTGTTTTATTTACTTTCCTTACGTCCTTAAGTCAACGAGTTCTCTCCATAATCACCCTTTTAGGGGTTACTCGAAGGGAAGATATCGATTAAGGCGATATAGGTGATATTTGCTAATTGCACCGAAATGAAAAAATACATATATAATTTCCTCCTGCTTTCATTTTTTCGATTGTCAATGTATTTTTAATAAGGGCGTAATGATACCTTTGGATTATTTCCAAAACGTTAGCGCAGATAGCACACATTCACAAAACCTTGGCCCCAGATCCGTGTCACCTTCATTATATGATTTAAGGCAGCCTTGGATGCTTCCCGTAAAATTTTGTAATGGCCCACGTGTGAAGTATATCACCAATTGAGGAGAATTTTGGTCGAAACCCTTTCATAATTAATCAGAATTGGTCGCGTATTATCATTTCTTGAATTGCGATCAAAAGTTTTTGTCGCCCAGTGCTGACTTCGGTCTTTTCCTGAACGTCCGTGTTCTGTAAATTGTGACGAAAGCGGTATCATTATTTGCAGTTTTGACTGCTTCCAAATCCTCACATTACAGTATAATAATTTAGTTTGTAAGCGGCATTTAAATTGATCAAAATATATGATGACCGTGTCACCACACAATATATTTTAAATTCATGGATAATTATCAGCGACGAATCGTACAATGGCTTTACATAAAGTCGGATTGAAATTATCACATTAATAACAATATAAATGTCATAGTGTAAATTCCTTGTGCATCATTTTACAAAATTTGTTGTCAGTAATGTTCTTACATCTTTCTCTTGTTTTATAAGAACAAAAAGGTAAAAGAATTCACCGACTTTTCTAGCACAGTTGGCGAGGCCCAATAACTCGATTTCAATGGTTCCATTCGGGAAATTTCCCTTGGGATTATAAAAATTTATGGTTTTAAATTTATTGGGATGAAGAGCTAGGTTATAGTAAGAGAATACGCATAGAAATTTACGTAAAACTGTGCAGCCGTCTGTCTTTGTAACCACGACCATAAGTGTGACGTTATTCTCCCGCTTCCATACACGCCTGGTCCGATATGTATAGTCTTAGATCATGAACAAAGGCCTGTTTAAATAAAAATTACGAGGAAAGTGCGTGTTATTAGGTTATCTGTCATTTATTCCTTAATTTTACGAAAATACTGCCACTGCTTATAAGCCATGGAAACACCAATCAAAATTAAAATGGCATATTTTTGATAAAGGGGCACTTCCGAAATTTATGGAAAATATTCCCTCCTAAGTTTGATCTCTCTTAAAGGAAAACTCGCTCGACTGACTTACCCAACCGGTTTTTCTTAACACAAATAAAAACTCCAGCACTTATCAACATGGGTTCATTACATTTAGTCCCGGACTCTCTCGCCGCACCGTTCAGTTAAATCTTTTGAAAGGAGGCAATAAATGCGTCGTATATCTTCAGAATTACGAGTTAACAGTCTTCGTTTGGGAGAAGGTGAATTCGGTGGGCAGACGGAAGATGATACAATTGGAGTGGTTTGACCAGATACTAATACCGATACAGCAACAAAATCAAAACGGTCTTATCGAACGGAGACAGGATGACAACCGGAAATACAAAGACGTTTTTCACCACGCCTCGAAAACCATCTTCCCTGGCAGCGGGATGTTGTCAAATATAGCCCGAAAAGAATCCGTGGAAATAAAATATTCTTTTATCACTTGCAAATCTTTTCACATGGTGCCTCTTAGTGAATTACGCTTCTTAAATCTTGCCAACTGGGGATGGCGGTCTCGATAAATTAAAATTTCGCTCTTAAATGTTCTCTTCCCTTACAAAGGCTCGCCATCGTTCTATTGTTGAAAATAAAATAAAGTCCTTGAGTTATATAGGGCATCGGTAATTGTATTCGATGTAGCGTCTCGTCTTATTATTCAACATCTAAACCTATTATTATCATCATTTGAAGCATTCTTTGTAATTCCTTAGGTTCATATTAAAAATCTCGAAGAAGGTGTAAACTGTTAAGTTCAAAATTGTGTTGAGAATATATATTTTTTTACCCAAATGTATTTGCTTTTGGCGGATTATCAGATTTTTTAATTTTCTTTATCAAATATTCTAACTCTTGTGCATTTGAGAATTGGATTCAAGTAGTTCCTTGAAGATCGGTGACTACTTTTTTGCTCTTCATTTATATAATGGAGAGATGAGGGAGATAGTCATTAGTAGAAAGATAATTTCTGACTGTTAGATAAGTTAATACCAAGCATGTGCAACGAATGAAGATTTAGCATGGCATCCTGGTCATATGGGCCGATGAGATCATTGAGATAAGATTAAGGAAATTGAGTGCAGAACTGCTTGGATTTAAAAAGCATTATTATTAAAATATGCGATTGAATCAAGAATAATAATGACAGCCATCATCTCTAACCGCACAGCTGTCTTGATGAGACGGGGTTTTCGCATAAATTTTAACAGATAACAGAATTAAGTCCTAAACTCACTTAAAAGTAAACATAAAATGTTCCTATTGAGCGACTGTTTGAAATATCGTTTCAAATTTACATATAAGTGTCGGTTATTTCTGCAAGACTTATGTAGCATTCGTTCCGTTTAACAAATTTGCGAGAAAAATCCCATTAAAAGATCGAAATGTGTTTACAACTTGAGCCATTTTTAAACGTAATTAACTTCCCCTCCTCCGATATCCTCGGTCTTTATGGATAGATTTATTTTTTATGTAAATAAGTAATTAAAGAAACTTTAAACTTAAACTTACATTTGCATACTTGTTGAATTAAGGGCTATTTTTATCTAGAGTTTAAACTACTCGGTTTTCAAAATTTTTAAATTTTTTGTACGAATTTATTTCATCCATTTGGCTTTGAGCAACCCGTCTTAATATAGGAATGGAATTGTAAAGCTTAAAATGTTTAAGATGATTTTTCTCTTTATGTTGTTAGCTTCATCACTAATAAGATCCCATAACTTTAAGATAAATTCAATCTAATAGCATAATGTTACCAAGCGATCGGGGTTAAGCAGTCGTCCTTGAAATTAATTTCGTCAGTGGCCACGCACAGCGGTCAAACACTGTAATGCCTATGGCTATTATTACGCAGTTTTTCTTTTCATGCGGCGGAAATAATGCTCTTGATACGGAGGGCAGTCCTCGGCCACAAACAAACGCCTACAAAGAAAGAAGTCGCTCCCACCTTCTTTGTGTTCTAGATCGCAGTCAAACTCGAAAAAAAAAATAACGATTACCTTGGCACGGATTTAGTTGTTAGGATCATAAATATTGCATTTGAGCCACATCAAGGCGCAGTAACTAAGTTCGATTGTTGCATTTCTGGTGCTCGGATGTTATACGACTTCATTTTTATGCGTTCCATTTGCGACGAGATTAAGATCTTCGAAGAATTATTTTTATTTCGGTCATCTATTTGTCTCGGTAAATATTTTCTCGTGCGCAGGGTATGGACACAGAAAAAACTCTCGTAACCAGCCTGTCCATGGCGTAATGCTTTTAACTACGGCGAGATTTTATCTAGTCACATGTAACGCAATCTTTTGATGACACATTGTATGCAGTTTCTTGAATGCTGCTCTTCAGACCAAAATGAACTATTTAGAGATGGTAGCGTGGATTATGAATGTTAAACAAGTCAATGGATATCAAACGTTCGGTCGCAACGAAACCCCATGTAATATCATTCGAAGTCCTAGTGAAATTGATGATCAAGGGAAATTTTGTAGCTATAAATTTGAGGACGAACCACATGTAATGTTCATCATAAAATTATCCGTCATCTGTGGTAAATAAACGATAATTAATTCGTTATGAAATGTTCAAGATGAAATAAAATTTAACTTTTTATAATCAAAGTAACAAAATAAATTTTTGCAATATTTTTTGTCAGTTATGCCTCAAAGATGCACATTTTACTTTCACGCACAATAAATATTTTAAAGTGAAATGAGCTGAAATTCTTAATTAATTCACTAATTATTTTTCATCGTGTTATAAAATGACGTTTTCCATAGTCTGAGCTTGCCAATCGAAACTCCGCATATAAAATAATGCTTAATATTATTAATTAACATTTATTTCCTGCACGTTATTATTTAATAATATTGTGTCGCAATTAAGTATATTCATAAACATTTTAAATACAACAGGTGACGTGAATCCAAGCGAGACAAAAACTGTCTAAACAAATCTTTAATGGTTCTCATTTATCTAGAAACAAATGTTTTCACGTGTGGAATTATTGGTTTTTTTCGCCCAAGAATGCAGTCACCCAACTGAAATTGTGGAGCAAGGTTTTGGGGGACATTATGTGGTGCAACGATCCTTTAAAAAAAAAAGCGAATTATAAAATTCCATTTTACCGGGAAGCTATTTGCACCATATACTTTTTATTTCTAGGCTTAATTGAAATATTCCGAACAGCTGTTAACCCAGTAAAGAACCCCTCCCTTCCATGAAAGCACCTGAATTTCGCATAACGTCCGTGAGAACGTTCTGGCGTGTGTTCAACGTTGGATAAAACACTCTATTATATCGACGTCGATTTTATATTCCATGTTGACAGGTACGGGTGCAGTTTAGCAATAACGATCTAGTGCTAATTTTGCAACCCTAGGATCGCTATCTTTTCACGAACTGTTGTTTTTCATTCTGGTTTATTGAAACTTGCGTATTTTTGTATCGATCTTTGGATATGATTTTTCTTATAATTACCTTTTGCCTCTACAGTTTAAAATGTAAACTTGCTCAGACCACTGTCCGATATTAAAAATGTGTTTCGAAAATTCGTTTATTGAATTTTCTTGTTTATGCTATTTTTCAGAATTAGTCACACGAGGGCAATTATTGTAAGATTTTTTGTATAATCCACTAGGAAATCCTTAACTTTGAATTCCATAATTCAGAACAAATAAGTCAAAAGAATGTGGGACGATTCCACATCAATGACACGACGAGGATTCGACGTAACTACGTCATCATCAGGTAATATATGTTATACTGATATATTGTATATACGTATTTAGTGATGATGACATAGTTTTCTTGAAACCTGGTCGTGTCATTGATTAATGTAGTGGAATTGTTACAGTCTTTTGTCTTGTTTTTTCAGAATTTCCTTTAGTTCGCATGTATATTTAATGCGAGAGTTCCTTTTTATACAAAACCAAGAAAATAGATCACATATATCAGCTTCTACCGTACGAACTTCTGAAATGTTAGGTGTTTCATTAGAGAATTATCGATCTCGTCTTATGGCTTACATTAAAAAATAGGCACCTATGTATCAAAAATTAAAAAAAAATAAGTGCTTAGGTATCTCCGATAGCCATAAGAAAATGATACTAATCCAGTTGCGCATTTCGTCTACAATGCAGCCACCTTCAGTGGTGCTTTCTTTTTAGAATCTACTTTCGGTGAATCGACATTTTGGAAGGCTGTATTGTAGGCGATAAGTGCAACTGATTGTTCATAACTTTGTTATGGTTATTCCATATATCAAGCCCTTGATATATGATTAGTAGAAAATCACGTGTTTACAGGGTTTCATAAATTTAAGGATATTGAATTTCCATTAAAGCGGGATCCCTTTTATCATTTCTTTAAGAAATGCATATTCGTATATTATCCAACAGGTGTCTTTTATTTATAAAATCTAGGCGATATTTTTTTAGTACGCTGATGTAGTATGCTTTTAATATAGGCGTGTAACACATTACGAATTCATAAAAATTCTAAAAATTTGCTCTTTAAATTTTACCCTTGAAAGGTATTTGTGGCCCGCACAATGGTATATAAAGCCTTATGTGGTCCTTTTAGAAAAGCGTTTGGTGACCTCTACATAATTTTATTGGCTTTCATCGGGCAATGTAAAGTTATTCAGAGTAAAGTTTATATTAAATTATATCATTTGTGTTAAGTTCTTATGAATCTTTCCTCGTTGCAGTGTAATAAAGAGATGGTGAAGCCGTAATCGTATTCGAGCTTTTCCCGCGCTGGATAACCCCAAAAAAGAATGTTTTAAAAAATATTCCTCTGCCCGAAATTAAATTCTCCATCGAAATGGCCTCAGCTGCGGTCCGAAGGTAATCCGCTAGTTATTTTAGGCATGATTTCCGATTCCGCCGGCAGATGTGTCGTCATCGCGCCGCTGGCCCGTCCTCTCCGAGCCAAAAAAAAAAAAAGAAAAGTTAGCTCGTTTTTTTTTTTCAGCGTTGAGGATCCGCACGCTGGTCCTTGACATTTACCCACATCCGTCACTGCGCCACAGCGCCACCCCTGGACCAATAATGAGAATAGGACAGTTGTTAAAGAAAGAATTACGCCTCTTCGTAAAGCGACCGAGGGAAGCGTCCCTTCGGCGACGCGGGAGATTCTTGCACAACAGCGGCGTCCAACCGAGTCACAAAGCGGAACAAGCTAGGATCCTTGTGCGCGCGGCGAGGCAGACACCTGTTCGCTTATTCTAACGAATGCCTCACCCTTTCGTATCCGATTATTACAGCGAGAAGGGAATTGAAAGGGTAAGAATGCTAGCATGGGGTTTGGTCGATGTTTCTCGATCTCGGCGGCATTATATTATTTCTCATTCCACCACATTTCTGAGTGAGCAGCGTGCCCGTGAATGTTTAACGATTGTTTTTTTTTTCTCGAATGATGTGTCCGACGCGAGATCCGTTACGGAAAAAATTGGCGTGCATCCAGATCTGTTGATTGTTGGGTGTTTCCCCCTGTGTATCTTGGCACTACCTGCATTGGGCATTGTAAACGACACGGACTCCTTTTCTCGTTTTTTTTTATAATCAACATAGTTCCTAATCAAAATAATCTTTTATTGGCGTGGCCACGTGAGCCTCGTTTCATATCTCCAATCTCATAAAGATATGAGATCCCGCTACTGGGACTAAAAAGTGAGGAGCTCGTGAGAATGAATGTTTAGTAATAGTCGGAAGTAAAGTGACGTTGAAAAGCGCATTGCCGGTGTATGATATGGCCACTGAAATGCAGAGATAATCTTACTTTTCGTGACGATTGCTCTTGAAAATAAACACACTCAGGAATAATATTAATCAAGTGGAAAGCATTTTCATGTATCTATTACTTTAATTTCAATTCAGTATACTGTACCAAAACTATTCAATCAATATTATCTTTGATAATTACATGCTGAGATATCTCAAGAGCACTTAACGTAAGTACGTGCAGAAATACACGTACAGTTGGCAATATTTTCATTTTGGTAGAAATCTTACTTTATTATATTGATAGATATTGGGTAGAGAGGAAATTTAAGACACAAAAGCATTAATAAATCAATCAGTTCATTCCATTTCCCACGATCAGTTGTAGCAACAAAAAAAACGAGCAGGTAAAATTCCAGACTCAAGAAATTCTGAAAATTGCCTTTCCGATATTGTAAATTCAAATTTTTTGCCGGTGTTTTCCTCAGCTCCGAACATTTCTATCAGACGCGTGACGCTTGATCAATATTTGAAAAGCGAGACACCTGCGCGCACCTTTGTTTTAGTCGGGCGCGCGACCTAACCTTCGCCACGCTGTTCGGCATTTTTTTTCTAGATGTGAGACAAAAGACAAACCTATTTCGAGTGATTCTTAAGAATTAATAACGCCTTTCAAAATGAAAAAAAAAACACGAAACATGCTCACACAAACCATTGAATAGGTGAAAAGCCCGCCCTCTATAAATTCCTCCGAGTGAGTCAGTTGGATTTGAATAATTGCTAGAATAATTGCGAGCAAATGCAGGCCACGGCCGACTGCATTTTGCCTATTAGACAGGGCGTGGTCGGAATTGTGAAGTCCTTTTCCGATTGCGGGCACACAATTCAAGTGTGCACCGTGCACCCAGCAGGGCAGAGCTACCGATAGCAACCAAGGAAGTAGGGTGGATTTTTCAGAAATACGTTGCTCGTGGATTTTCTCTACAAGGTCCGCTTGTCTGTATTGATTTAGGTATGTATGTGTATGTGCCTCTGTCTATATATATGTATATATACGTACACATATGCAATATAAGATTAAGGGTGTCAAAATAGGCGATGCGTGACTACATTGAGGTTGGAATCATCCCTGATCATGATAAACAAGACGTTCGCTCGGGTTGAAAAGTCTGGGTTATTATTTTTCCCACATTCCACCGCTAGCGCATTTCGGATAGCGATTATGTAAATTTACGCCGTTTTGGGTGAACGTTTGTGTAAGCGTTCGGGTGTGCGCGAGTGAAAGGGAGGTTTTTAGATTTGCTCACATTCGCGATGATTTAAAAGACTACTATTTGGCTTGGAGAGTTGGTCATGTGTTTCTAGGTGAGATTTGAACGCATGAATGTTTTCGGGACGATAGGTTAAAAATTTAATGCTGGGTTGTGTGCATGAAGTATCCATAGGAAAGTAAGGAGAGATAAAACCACAATGTTGCATTAATTCTGCAAAAATAACACCAAAATTATATGTTATGTGCATTCTCTCGCAGATAAATATAGGAAGTGCCAAAAAATTTTTACAGAGATCGACAGTATATAGTGGTCTCAGTGCTACATATTTATGGATATAAATTTGAAGAATTTATGTTTTTAATCATTCTCTTGAAGATAAAATATTATGCTTTACGATTTTGCAACGAGAGTCATAAATATTTGATTAAGGATTTTTTAGGGACACTTTTCGCACATTCTTCAGCACTGATTTTTCTTACAGTATTGGATAATATTTATTCTTAAAAAAATAAAAAGACTAGGATTAAATCTTGCTTAGCTAACATTTTCGTCTTCTGCTAATTTTTCCAGTTCTATGTAAAAATTTAATATTGCATTTTCTTCATTATCAATAATCCTTTATTCATTGAATTAAAATTTAATTTAAAGAAAATGGTAGGAGATTAAGAAAACTTACGAACAGCTTTATAACCTCGACGAGACAGCGAAATTAACCTTGATAATGTGATTCAAGATAGATGTGGAAATCGCGTAATCTAGAAAAAGATTTAATTTTCGCAACTATTCCCGCATTTATTTATCCGCATTAGAATTCGCGTTTTCACCACAGATTGCCTGTTCAAAGACCAAACCCGTCTCGTAACTACGTAGGTATCTAATACTCATTCGCTTAATGATTTGTTGACATACAACCTCTGGCGACATTCCAAAACCACCAGGAGCAATAAGCTGTTTTATACATTTAGTCTGTGACCTTCTAAGGAGCTTAGGACAATGTTGTAACAGAAATCTGTTCGACGTCTGAACTGATCCGCGAAAATATTTCCTTGCATGGAATTTCACGTGGCGGCGTATTCAGGAATTATTCGAACCACAAAGGGGTCTTTTAATTGGCTATCGTCTTTAGTAATTTTTTCTCGACATCTTCCCGGTTGTTCGCGGAGAACTTCTTATCGAGTATAGCTACGCGAGTCGAGGAGCGAACGAAACACACTCCGAAACATTTGTAGGCGAGCCTAGTGTCATTTAGCGCTCGGCGGTTGACGTTGATGGAATTGATGGTGTCGGGTTTTCTCTCTCTCTCTATTTTGTTTATGCTTCGAGATGGAGCCGTCACACGCTTTACTTTTCAGATCTAATGCGAATCAAAGCCGACGCGGGTCTCGGGTTGCTGGAGGAGGTGGCGGTAGGCTGAATTTCGCAACGGAAACATTACAGGCCTACCTTAACCCGACTCTTTCCTTTGTGTCCACCGCGGTAATAAATGGAACCTACTTCGATGCCATCTAGACGTCCCACCCGGATGTTCAATGTATACTCGAAAAAGGTTTTAAATCTAGGCGTATTGATCTTTTGTCTAGTTGCTGTCCCAGTAGCATCAAAAGGACCAAGGGTCACTTATTATAGCTATTAAATAGGTAACTTGCATACTAAATTATTTTTTGCGTATTAATAATAATATATAATAATAATACTTATTCGTTGTAATCAGAAAACGTTCGTATCCCATGGCAGTCTTATAATTGTATATAGTAAAATATTATTTCTCCATACTTTTCTGGTAGCGCACTAGAAATCATGGTGTTTGAGGTGGAACCGATATAGCAATATCTGGATGTTTTTCCATTTTAAAGGGATTTAAAACCCTACGAAACGATAACGTGACATAAGTACTTTTTTGTCGTACAGCCGTTCGACACAAAAAACTGAGCTTGAGTGACAGATGGTGGCATTCATATATGACATTATAGTCTTCATACAACTGAAAGTGTTCTATGGTTATCCTTCACCATCGTGCGGAGGTAAAACCAATCGGCTCCTCTAACTGGAAAGCCTTCATTCCCAAGGGTCGAAGTGCGACGAAAAAATGACTCGTTGCCTTCATCATGTTTGATTCATCGTTACAGCATGTTCCAACGAGCGTTCTGATTAACTTTCAAGCGGTCCTCATCATTTCGAGGGACAATCTATTTAAAGAGGCAAACATCAAATTGGGGTGAAACGTTATTTAAAATTCGACGAGGCAGTGCATCAGCGTCCAAATTTCGATTTAGAAAAATAATTCCGCGAAAAAGGAAAACCTGCAAGTTTTTTTAATTACACGAATTTGAATATCAAAGTATTTCAGTCGAGGAGTAGGAAAATAAACGTATACCGAAGTAATTTCATTATTTTTAACGAGTAATTTATTTTCTTATAATTGAAGTACACTGATCATTTAGAGATTTGAAAATATAGATACTGTGAGTGCACTGTTATTGGATTGAATTACGCAAAACGTTAGTCAAATGTTTACGTTAATGTTCCTCGGTATTGCTAAATGTTCGTGAATGTGGTATCCCTTATTGCATCATCAAGTCGCGTCCTCATTACACGCTGGAGGATGCATTTGTTTTCCCAGCCCCTGCATCTCCGGATCATTCCTCGCAAATCGGAGCGATCAATCACAAAGGACCGACGATTACTAACGGCCGACACGTGTGGAAAAAACACGGAGTACATCCTTGAAAAAAAAAACAAAGGGAACACGAACCCACGACCGACTGTCGGAAAAGGATTGCATCGACCGTACCTTGCACCTCACTCTCGAGAGATGGATTTTAAAAAAATCAAATTCCGAATGACTCACGGAGAGCGTGAGTTAGAAATAAAATAAACTCTCGATTTCTAAGGAACACGCCCATCCATCTGGTGGAGGCGCGTTTCTCGCGCATGGACCTTTCAGATAAACGAATCTCCGTCGATATATGCCTCGCAAATGGTACGTGGGCGTGCGAGGTCATCGACGCGGTTTCAGTCATTAGGTCACCGTTGTTGTAAAATCCTCTTGGCGCCAGAGAATAAGTCTTTAGAGGTCCCGAATGGGGGCCATGACCTCTCTTCCATTGGCCTTAGCTCCCTGGTGAAATCCATCCACCTCCCCCGCCTTCCTCTTGCCCTCCCTCCATCTTCTACTCCCTCCTTCTCTACCTCCCTCTCCCTCTCTCCCTTCATCGCTCACTCTCTCACCACCCATGCGGCGCGCTGCCTCTCGACTCTCTCTCACTTCTACCATCTCTCCCTCGCGCCTTTATCCACTCTGCATGTCTTTGTTTGGTTATACGCCTCGGATGGGGATCCGTTGGGTGATATATGCCTCTCAAGACGTAATGACGTACCCCGCGATGGAATGTTTCCTCGCAAAAATATAATCGCCCGCGTAATTCGAGTTGGTTTTCCCGTCGAGGTAACGGGGGGGAATCGAAAAAATTTTGGCGGTTCTTTGCGAAATTCTTTTTTTTTTTAATTTTCGCAATTCCAGCGTTTTATTTGTAAGGATATTGCGCAGCGCATACGGGAGGAAGGGGGGCTTTATTTCATTCTGTTCATAAAAATGGTAATTTCATACGTCAGCTCGTAAAAATGTTAATTTGTTTCGAGCTTAGGCTAATTCCAGGTTGTTAACGAGAAAGCTACTCGTTATAAAAATATTTTAACCGTTGTTGTTTTTTATTTTAACTTTACGCAGGAATTAAGCCATTTTATTTCAAATTGAAGCATTAGTGTGTTTTTATCACCTTTCTGAGTAATGCTATTCAGAAAACGCTACATAATGTACATCTTTGTGTTTTTAGAGAAAACATGTTTCACATAGGTTATCTCAACAAAGTTACCGCGTCATGTAATCAGACGAAATGATATCCCGCTAAAGAAAAACGTGCCCTGAAGGTGAACTTATAATAAGATGTCTAATATGAATAGTTTTATATGTGGCTTCTCTAGGTAGTCTTACTTGCGCACTCGAGCCAATTAACTTTATCACAGCGTCCGATGTTCCTGACGCCAATTAACCGCATGTTTGGGTTTGCAGCGACCGCCACCGCTGTATATATTATTCCTCTTCGAATTCTCTAAGCTACCCCGCAGCCTACGTATCCTCGCTCACGCCGCCGTCTTTTTCCAAAGCGTTTCAAGGTTTTGTTGAATAATTGGTTTAGAAAACCTCCGCGCCCGCGTAATCACCGACCCGTACAAGTGCGTTTATTACTGCTACATACAAACAGAGCCACCGCCGCTACCGCTCCTCGTGGAAACGGGTCTTGCACTCGCACTTGCCCCCTTTCAATCATTTCGAGAGGGCAACAAAAATTAGACGGGAGTATAAGCTGGAACGCTACCGCTCCATCTTCGGTTCGTTCATCCGTGTTTAAGAAGCCACCGGAAGAAACTTGGGGAGAAAATGGAGGAGGAGGACTCGTGATTAGATGGTGCCAGAGGATAGGAAGAGGAGTGGAAGCGTGGCGTGGGAGTGGCGCGCTTATTCCTGTAACTATTTTTCCATCCTCATACCTTCGCTGACAACCCGCGCGCGCATTCCCGGCTGAAGGAGACGGTATAGACAAGTGTGTCAAGATCCGTCCCAAGGAACATCGAGCAATTGCAAACACGCTCGCTCATATGCGAGGGATCGAGTGATATTTTTTCCTCTCTTTCTTTTCTCCTTATGTTTTGCTGTATGGTGTGCGTAATATCTGGCGGATTGCCATGCGGCTCGAGAACAGAAGGACTTACGTATGGACTTCGGAGAGGAAAAGATTTTTTTTAATTATAGAAAAAAAAATAGGAGCTTGACGAGGAGGAGAGACACAGAAAAAACGCAATCGTCTGAATTGAGAGAAGAATATGGTGGAATAAACGAGAGACAAATGAAAAACGGAATTAAATTTGGAATGTGAGAAAGAACTAGATAAATATGCAGAGAAGAACGGCAAAGGAAAAACAGCTTTTAAGATAAATGTAGGGAGAAAGAGAGAGAAAGGTATATTGTGGAAAAGGGAAGATGATGAAATGGAGAAACGACAGATTAAATTGGAATACACAAAGACCGAGTTAGGGAAAATCTGAAGAGGGAGGAAAAGGGAGCGAGAGAGGTTAGATATCGTTACGCGGACGCTTTTCAGAGTTAATTCTTTGGCCTTTCCGTTCAAAGCTCGTGGTTATTTATTCTGATTGGAGGCAGTGCTTATGTTATGGAGGACTTGAGACATGGGTCTCTCTCCCTCTCTCTTTTGTGCAGGTAAAAATCAGTTGGTGTTCCGTTTTATTTGCTAGTTACCATAACAAGGGGGATGTAGTGTTCGATTGCGATTGAGACGTGTACGAAGACATCAACGGGGATTGGGATAGGAGAAAGGAGACATAAACTGCGCGTTTTCATCTAACCCTGTTAGGAGTTGATTAGATGAGAGCAGCGTGGGATGCACTCTGTGGTTTCTTATTTCAAAGATATTTTGTAGAGGAGAAAATAACGCCCAAACGCTAAGCTGTTATCTTAATTCACAATAAGAGTAAAATAATTTTTAGCTAAAAATCCGATTAAAAATCTAACGGAATATAGATTTCTGCTTATTAAACTGAAGCTTAAGTACGTACGTACTTCTTTAATCTGGCAGTCGATGAACTATGTTAGCGTGGCGTAACTTGACTTTAATATAGAGAAATGCGCCACCATGAACTAACGCGTTTCAGGAATTTCATCGTTTAACCATACGAAATATCTGGATTAACCCTAGAACTACCAAGGGGGGGGGACTCCGAGGCCCACAAATTTTGTTTTCGTCTGTATCTCTATTAAACATAAAGGTGTCGTCTTGATATTTAATTACATTATGCAGAGACTTATAGATAACAATTACTTGAAGTTTCCCATCAATGTATGCATATTTCAATTTTCTGTAAATTATTTCGTCTTTGGCTGCATGCCTTGACAAGCGGGTGGCCTAAATCATAGAGTGCCTTCTGATTGATCAATTTTATTCTTGCAACTCCCGCCTCCCAGTATTGCTATTTATAGTCAAATTATATTGCATTTCATTCTTTTCCACACCCTTCTTATTAGTAGTTCATTTGTTTTCTCATAGGGCAATGTATCGGCGTGAAAAACCTTACATGCAAGCAAGGATGTGGGAGGATTTTCGTTTTGTTTCTTCAATTTGAATGCGACATTAGTTTGGTCCGTACCGATAAGCAAGATGACATCGTGGTTGTTTTATGACAGTATGACAACAAAAAGAAGGGGCGGTCAAACCCGCGGTCTCGTAAAACCTCGGGTTCAGGGAGCCAGGAAAACAACGACCCTTCCCAAACGAATAGTGGCCCAAGTGCATTTTACGACATGATATCATACTGCATTCCCCGTTTGTAATTTTTCCATTTCAAAAGAATTCGTCGCGAGCCAGAAGATGCCATATGATACCGAAAAATCCGAGATAAATATTTATTATAATTCCACGAAAGGAGGGGTCGATAGTATAGATCAGATGGCAAGGAAGTACATATACTACAAAGAGAGGCACGAGGAGATGGCCGCTTTCGATGTTCCATACTTTTATTGGCATAGTCAGGATCAATTATTCATATACTATTTTTATTCTTAACTTCCCAGAATGGTGTGAGAATAAAAATAAACAGTGCCGAATATTTCTAAAGGAATTGGGAATAGAATTGATAAAATCCCAAGTTGAGGAGCGAGCAAAAAATATGACGGGGTTCCAGAGACCAATTACAATAGCTATGGAGACTATTCTTGATAGAAAATTAGTAACAGATTTGCCACCTCAACCACAACAAACCATTTGCGGGAGATTTTATATGTGTTACAATGAATCCCTTTCCAAAAAATATAAGTATAGTATCCCTGGAAGATCCACCATGACATGCTCATAGTGCAAACACCATGTGTGTGGAAAGCACAGTATCAAGCGTGTTATTTGTTTAAATTGTTTTGTCAGATGTATCAGATTAAATAGTTTTTGTAATAAATTTGTTATTATTTCTGTAAATACAATCTTACTGCAAAATTAATGTGATCTTTAAAACATAATGAGGAAAAATGTAAAAAATTGTTTTATGCAAACATTTCTATCTTTATATTAGATGATGTACATATAATTTCAAATACTTTACTAAAATTACATAGCTTTATTCCTATGATGTTTCTAAATATATAAAAATTGATTCAAAACATTACTATGGCTTTTTATAGTATTTTAGCCTCTGAGGCCCCTCCCTTGGTAGTCCATGGAAGTGAAACTCGCTTGGAAGTTCTAGGGTTAAAATTAAAATACATCAGCAGCTACAAATACATAGGAGTTACACTCAGTAATCACATTTCCATTAATGAGCACGTCGAAAAATTTGATCAACTTGGTGATACAGTAGCGCTCTGTACGCAGCATAAATAAGATCGGCAGGCTATTCAAAAGATTTAAATAAGGAACCGAGTCATTTAAAGAACAAAAGGAGCGGAATTGTCGGAAGTAATTTAAGGCGCTCAATGATTCGAGATTCTCTGAAGATGAATTTTGGAAGCAAGCAGTCTTTCAATCTGTATCTTCCTTTAAACACGTCAGATTATCAGATCAGGATTTGTAATTCCGCGAACTTGCAACCCAAAATTATTATGACCTCGGAGGTTATAAAAGCCTACGAAACTTTTTCCTGAAACGTACGCACCCTTCTCATCTCGTCCGTGTGATCTCGCCTTCCTGTATCCCATTTTCGTATTTCCCGACCAGAGAAACAATCGAACCACGTCGAGAAACCGGGGTCGAATTAACATAATGCCAGCGATGGCTCGCCATATCACGCAATCGCGGATCGGTAAGGGGCGGTTAGGCGCCTTTAAACAAAAGATACTCAAAGAAACGAAAAAAAAATCCTCGCCGCTACCTCGATTCTCATCGAAAAGGATGACCGTGAGTTATGAACCCGTCTCGCAAGTTAGCATCGATTAAAAACGTATAATGTTTTACGCGCGAGTGCACGAGAAATAAGGAGTCTCGCGCGTGACCCAAATGTGGCTCGTCGTACTCCCTCTTCCGAGAAGAGGGAGAACTAAAGGTGCGGGGTGCATAGGGAGGAGGGGTGAAGGAGCGAGCGAGCAAAGCTTCTTCATTCCCTATCTCCCCCATACGCCCATAGGAATGCAATTGTCTTTCTCTCCCTCACTCCCTTTATCTTCCTCCGCATTCCACCCATGATGAATAATGGCGACCACTCGACCGTGTTGAGGAAAGAATTCATGCGTCTAAAACGCCTTTCCTCAGTCATATATAGGTACCTACCTACTTTGTCCATTTATACCGTCAGACTTTTTTAAGAGCGTAAAAAAATCTTTTTTTTGCTTCATATGAAATAACGGGGTACGTTTTTTTTGCCTCCTCGCCGCCGTATCTTCGAATCTTCATCAGAACGCGACGACGGATCTATTATTTGGACCGCATAATGCTTTTGTTCGCGAAGAATTTTTTTCTTAAATATTCTTCGTCTCGAAGGATGTTTTTTGTGCGTCGAATCTTATATTGGCGAGCATTAAATACTCGCGTGGGCTTGCGCTCGAGGCGAGAGTCGACCCCTCGACCTTTAGAGCCAGGAAGAAGACACACTCTCTCAACCTCTCCTCCCTTTGGACGCTCGAGTAAAGTTTAATGGGTGAGAACAGATAACCGTTAGGTCTGACATTTTCTTTACGTAATGTGCCTTCAATCTCGTCCCTCGGGTGATTTCAACGCACCGGCTTTCGGACGAAGAGATGGGGAGTTTTGCGTACCAGATGCAGAAGCGATTAGATAGCAAATGATAATAAACTTGGATAGGATCAGTTTGAAGGTAATATGCTTTGGATTAGAGTTTCAAGTTCAGCTTATATCTGATACGGGTAAGGGTAATTTTGTTCTCATGATGTGGTGCAAGCTTTTGAGTAGTGGTTGCAGGCTTTTATCCTAGTATGCGAATTTACGAAAATTGTTGCATTTAGTCTCATGATTTAAATTTGCCACTTAATAACTATCTAGAGCTATTTTAATAAAGATAGAATTTAAAGTAATGTCTGTGATGTAAGAACAACCATAATATATTAATTTTTAAGGATTTATTAAAGTATTTCGCACTTCGCTAACAATTCGGATGAAAGGCCACTTTTTATTTTCAAGATATTACTATATATATTTAACCCTTAAGCAACAGAGAATTTCACAATATAAAAACATCGAAGAGAGTAAATTCCAGAAATTCGCAAGAAAAAAGAAAATTGCAGAAAAAATCGCTTTCTACTTCAGTGTCAACACATGTCATCAAGTTACAACGGCGCTTTTGCGCCAAGCGAAGCTTTCTTCGAAAATATCTACCAAAGGGTATTTATTTCTTTGAAATTCCGAGAGAAAAAAATCCAACCTTGTAGGCAGGTGACTATATATTAACGACCGCACTTTGGGACGAAATAAGGCCGAGCAGCACAAATGCCTCCGGCAGGGTGCCCCCGTGTAAAATTCTTCCTGGAATGTCCCGCGTGATGAGTGGTGATTCCGAGGAATTCAGGCGAGCAGTTCTCTCTCGCCGATTACTGAAAGCGCTTGTATATAAAGCTGTGCCTAATCGCTTCACGAGTATATCAGGTCATTTTGATATTTCGCGTTTACCCACAAGTACCTTCCAGCGCTCAGATTTTGACTCGATTCGCGACGCATATGAAATTTGTCGAACGGTATCCAAATGTCGCTTTGGGTTAGTTACAGAGTTATGAGGTGAGTACTCTAGTTCCGGGGAAATCCGCTAAGGAGAGTCTTCTATTTTTATTTATTCGTATCAGAAGAGGGATTTTATTCAAATAATAATCAGTCGAAGCACAGTTCATACACAATATTCATTTATTTAGTTTTTCGGTTGCATCCTTTATTTACGCGCAACATAGCTCGCAAATCACTTAACAGTTATCAGTATAGTGAGTGACCGACGTAGTTATAAAAGTTGGTAGTTCATTATAGTTTCAAATATAAACAACATCGATACCTGGACAATATTGGAGTACTTTATCGTATTTATGTGTTACTAGTTTATGTAACAGGAAAATTACGTTTAAACACGGGTTTTGAACTATAATCTTAATGTGCCTTAATCGCTTAATAACGAATGACATTATTTCTGGAATATCGCGAAAACTATCTGAAATTAACACTTTTATTGCATGACCGAGGAGTTGAAACAGTCGCTTTGAAACGAATAGCGCAAAAAAACGCTCATTATCTCTCAAACGTAAATTCCTTCTTTTCTTTGCTATTCGATCGGATATTTTCATCGGTTCGAAAGCGGCTACTAAAAGCGTATACATTCACATTCGGAATTAATACTTTTCGTCTCGTTTTTTCGTGGCGAATTCCAGCGCACGATATAACTGGTTTGGTCGAAACAGGCACGCCATCATCGCTCACTTCTTGATTATGGAGAAGCGATTTCTGGTCTATTTCCTTTTTTAAGTGTCGCTACGCCACCTCGCCCAGTAACAATGCATGCATAAGCGTGCGATTGAAGGTGAAATTGCCGAGAAAAGTGATTGTTTGCCGGGTTCTTGAATGTACTATTTCTGCACTCTTGAACCAAATCCATTTGCGTTTCTTCGATGTCTTGTAGCACTAAACCTTGCCACGGATTCTTGCACAGTAGATTTTTTAAGATAAAGCTTAGGTCCTTGCATACATCGACGTTACTTCAGGATTAAAAAATTACAACATTTTGGTAGAATAAATGTATGGCTCAGGTTAAAAACCGCTGTGTTATTTTTTCAAATGGTTATGCATAAATTTTGTTTTTATATTTATAAAAGAGATGAGATACGTTTGTGCGTAGAATATCCTTAGTATCTACGTATATATTATCTATCGTATAAACAGAATAATACAACTGCATCATTAGTGTCAACCCCTAAAATTTTCAACAGATCGAGATAAATCGCTTTTTTCGTTCTGTCAACAATAAAAATTTCTCAACTTTCAGTTATAAAATAGGAGTGGAGTGAATTATAAAGAGAAATTTCATTTTTAGATCTTATGGGAGATGAATATTATCTAACCGTGTACTGATTGAATTTCTATTATTATAGTATTCAATTTAATTAAAAAATCAGTTCGAATTACTTTTACAATACACAAAGGTTTAGAAAGATAATTTTCTTTAAATTTATGTTGTTTTCGGAGAGTTACCGTCATGTAATGTATGGCTTCCAGTGAGTAATTCGAGGAACAATTGAAGATACATATATTTCATATTTTCCATGAAATTCTTTTCTCGAAAATGAAATAACTGAAGACAGTGATCTCGCTAAAAGCAAGTAAACAACGTAGCTAAATTAAACACCGAGAAACCCAACAATTTACGACGAATTGATTTTCCAATCCTTCTGGTAAGTGATCTCCGGCCGCTACGATTGCCTTTTTCTTCGAGTCCCGGCGCATCCGATCTCCTCGACCCGTTTCGAGAGTTCCGGAAAGTTCCGGAGAGTGTAAAATCGGAAAATTAAGGCTATTTTTTTGTCGGAGACGTAAGAAAGGAAGGCATACTCCGTCCTTTATCTCTCGTGGCCGGGAGAGTAGAGGAGTTGTTTAGGGTTTCAGCGAGGGAGGGCACCGAGGGTGGTAATTGCCCTCCGCCACGCATAAAGCCAGCCATCACCTGACTCGCCGTTTACTCTCTGTAGTATAGACACGCAGCTCGAAGCGCTCCACGCCCGTCCTCGAATAGGGATACACGCCTGGTGAGTTCAACGATCGTGGACAACACGCCTATCCCCCGTGCAAAAAGGAGTATTCAGCACGGTTCCACTCCTTTAAGTTAACAATTGCGGAGGTGGAGGATGGAGAAGGAAAATGCTTGATGATCTAATACTTACATTAGTCGGCACTATGGTAAGAGAAGGATATTTTGCAAAGGCGTGGTTTAGATTCCCCACCTTCCTTATTGGAATCTGAATCTAATTAATCAAAGACCGATTATTAGTTCAAATTACTTAGAAAAACACCTTAGCACGCATGATAATCACGCCTTTGCTCTTTTACAATATACTTGCGAATACTAGCCCCTATAAATATACTTTCACCGAACAGCATGAAAGTTTGTAACAGGCTTCAAAGGACGGACTATAAATTATTTATGGCTCCAAGCCAATATTATTTCTCATTTTTAGTATAAAAATATGCATCCAATTAAAACGACTTAATCGAATCTCCGCGCCAATGTTTCGAAAATTGGCGTCGGTTAACGGATCCCTTAAGAATGCTTCGGAATGTTTCCTCATTATCCATGGGGTTGTCGGAGGAGGAACTTCGCATGTGGCAGGTTCCGGAAGGGTTGGCAAGGGGAGGAGTCGAGAGGGTCGGGTGTTGTAGAAGGTGTACGTATGGGGGCGGTGGGTGGTTGGGAAAGAGAGAGATAGCGAAGAGGGTGGGTCACGGGAGTAGTGGGATGTTAAAGAATGCATCTCTGGGTGTTCATCGCCTCTCGTCCCGCCATCTAACGGTGGGGGCGTGATACAAAAAGACCGGTTCTCCTCAAAAACGCCCCGCCGATCCCCTGCCTCGCCCTTGCATACAATCCGACCCTTTCCCGCCCCTCGTCTGCCCCTCTAGTCTCGCGCCTTTTTTCCGTGCGGCAATTTTCATGCAGCGCCTCCTCGCCATTTCGCGTAAATCACTCCCTCGTCGATAACACCTTGAGAAGAAGATTCGCGACTTTCCCCTCAAATCTACATCCTTCTCCGTCTCCGGAAAGATTAGGTCGCCTGAGGGATGAGAAGGGTCTAGCGGAAGGGGGATATCTTTTAAATGGAAGGGTGAAAAAAAAAATACTCCTCCAAGGTCCGCATGCTACACGGCGAAAACGGTCACGACATTGGTTTAAAAATGCAGCTATTAGCTTACGGAGAAACAAATTGTTTCTAAAGAATTCTAAGTAACGTTTATAGTGCACGTTTCTAAACCAAACATCTACTATGAATGTAATTAAGAATCCTTAATACCTTTCAAGCACATTAACTGTTGGATTACTCATAAAAAATGTTTGTCAATTGAAATATATATTTCCGTTTAATTTTTAAATAGAACAACGAATAAAGAAAAAAATCCGGAATATATGATATGCATTGTAGAAGAGACAACAGGTGAAACACTTTTTAAGGGATGAATAAGTTTTTCGGCCTTATTAATGGTAGTTAAGCAGCGGAGAGAAATATCTGTCCGCGAGAGTTTTTTTTTCAACATTAAGAAAAAACTCCTTAACCGTACAAAGCGAATATTTAGAGACAGTACAAACAGTGAAAGTTAAAAAGTGGGCAAAGGAAGAAAAAAGGAACAAAAAAGGAAGGTAAACTTACAGGTTTACGGGGTATAACTCCAAGCCAGGGACCTGTTGTCAGTCGCTCATACATTCACTCACTCACACAAGGACTAATCCTAAGGTGGAAAGGATAAAAGGAAAGGTTTTACGAGGCGTTATCCTGCGTCAGTGACCCTTACTCACACCGTTGTTGGTAGGTTTGTGAATCTGTACGATTGCGACAGGGACCTACTCAGCAACCACACACGCTCGCATAAATGGGGAAAAAGGAAAAGGGGGGGGGGGGGCGTAAGAAGCAGTTGTGGAATGGTGTGGTGCGTGGTTTGGTCTCTTATCATCAGTACTGACGATGAGAGCATTGCTGACGAAATACGTACATATTTAGTGTTCCATTGAATATTTGGAGAGTTGCGTTTGTTACTTGAGTGCGTGTGTGAGTGTTGTCTGACAGGTCCCTGTCGCTGTCGAAAGGCACATTAACCTGCAGACATCGTGTGTGATATCAGGTCTCTGCTCCGGAGTAACTCTCCGTAAACCTGGTATTATTTCCTTCTTAACCTCCCCCCCCCCCCCCCCCCACCTTTACCTTTTTCCCCATTTATGCGAGCGTGTGTGGTTGTTGAGTAGGTTCCTGTCGCAATCGTACAGATTCACAAACCTACCAACAACGGTGTGAGTAAGGGTCACTGACGCAGGATAACGCCTCCTAAAACCTTTCCTTTTATCCTTTCCACCTTAGGATTAGTCCTTGTGTGAGTGAGTGAGTGTATGAGCGACTGACAACAAGTCACTGGCCTGGAGTTATACCCCGTAAACCTGTAAGTTTACCTGCCTTTTTTGTTTCTTTTTTTCTTCCTTTGCCCACTTTTTAACTTTTACTGTTTGCATTGTCTCTAAATATTCGCTTTGTACGGTTAAGGAATTTTTTTCTTAATTTTGAAACATCCATCTCGCCTTGGTCTCCAACCCTTTTTAATTATCGCGAGAGAGTTATTTAGGCTGCATCCGAAAAATTCTTAGATTTGCTAATATTTACTACCAGAAAACTCATTTAAATATAAAATCGTATCAATGCAAAGCCTGAATATTTCTAATGAATCGTATAATAAAATTTTAATTAGTTTTGTTTTATTAAGGAGTAGTTAAACGTCATAAATAGGAAATGAAAAAAGTAATCCATATTTACACTGGAATGATATTATATATGGATAGCTAATTTTCTGTATTTATTTTTTCTATATAAATTAAAGGAATAATTTTAGAGTCGGTTCGTGTATAACTTTAATTAAATATATTGAATTGCAGAATTAATTAGTCTTATTTTTCCAGATCGTTTATTTTAAATATATAGGTCTACATTTTCCATGTTGTGTGTTCTTGACAAATGTGGAATATAATGATACGGCAATATATCATGAACAAGTCCTTCTATAAGCTCTACTTCCGGCTTTAACAAAAGCTTTAGTAAAAGAATTTTAGTTATCCCATAACAGTCTAGTATCTGACCTTAAATTTTAATAGGGGCAAGGCCGAAATCGTAAATTGGTTAGCATCTCTAAAGGCAACCCCTCAAAAAAGAACAGCGGAGTAATAAAAGTCTTTTAGAGCTTGAAGAAGACTTTTAACGAGCTTTGTTCATCAAGCGATAGGTAGAATGATTTCCATACCACGCCATCGCGATATGCATGGAAGTTTTTTGCATCTTAACCACACCCCGTTAAAGACAGAAATTGCCGAAACCTTCTAAAGGCTTAAGCGGAAACAAAAAAATTATACTGCCCCGGGTAATAATTTCTCGGGAAATTCCGCGCGGTCCCAAATTTTTAAAAATCGGTGTGTCCTCATCCTGTTTTCGGAAACGCTGAAACTAAAATTTCGGTGCAATTATCTTTATTGTTGCTTTGGTTGAGGATGTACGTGGGATAGATTCGCAAAGGGATTGCGACCTTGTTTTATTACCTCGATTTCACCGAGCTTTCTAAAAAGTAAAACGGTCAAAAAAAATATTCCGAATGGTTTTTGGGTCGGTGCAGTTTTCGGTGCAGGAATGGGGTGAGACTGTGGGAGATTTTTTCCTGGAATTTTTGCAGTTCTTCCTCTCGCCTGAGGAGTATGGGGTTGCGGGGAGCGGAAAAACAAGGCCATTCGGTGAATCTGCCTGATAACAATCGGTTACGGGTTTTTAAGCACGGACAAAGCGGAAACAAGACATGGAGAGTCGCCGCATGGGGGCGCTCTGCTGAATGGCTTATTATTCACCGAGAAAAGGAAAAAAATCCGGCGAAACTCCTATTATTTTAATTTAGCGCATTTTAATTTCGCCGAAACTGCATTTTAAACTAAGACTTTATGGATTATAGAATTAACTTCCGTAGCACATTGAGGTGAATCGTAATTTTTACGATTGCGCTTATTTGTTTGTTGAATCAATCCATGAAATTATATGTGAGACTGCAGGTAAAAAAACTATTTAAATATTGCAAATTTTCTTTTTTTCTAGTTCACTTTCACAATTACCGTCTACGGAATGCGTCCTCTACCTTTCTACATATCTCACGGACCAGAGGAAAAAAGGTCAAGAAAGATTGGAAACCAGTTGGTGAGTCTTCGTTAATTTTATTTTTGCTAAACGATACTTATAGATTATTATGATTCGCTATCCAAGAGAAAAATTGTTTATTCCATATTCGTAACGTGCACGATGCTGAGATTTTTGTTGCTAAACGCTTTGGAAGGACCTATAAAATTTGTAGTGTACTTCCTCTTATTTCAAACGGTCTTATAGTGTATCTTCAGGATGTTCTACTACCGAACAACGCCGCGAAAGCCTCAAAGAGAAATAGTTCTTATAGCATTTTTAAATGGCTGTCTTTATCTTGAGAAACTATCGATAGCTCTTTGGATGCTCTGGGTTAATCATTTACATTTAAATTTGGTCGATTTTTTTATTTACTCATTACAAATAACGGTTAATGCTGCAAAATAACTTGCAGTGACAGCGAATATGTGTTTTAATTTTCTCGAGGGAACTGACCTAAAATATTCGATTGGAATAGTTCGAGGAACTTAAATTGTGAATAATTGTCGTGCGTATTCATTACCGGATAATAACCCTTATTAAGATGCAATATTAAATTCGTTAATCTCTCGAGTGAAACGGGAACGCCTTTTGTCACGGCGTGTTAAGTGTGGAAGCTGATTCATTCGACAATAGGGTAAACATTTCGCACTGCCCGTTACTCTCACGCGCTCCTTATTAACCTCCATCCAGCAGGACTCGGGTAATTTTTCCCACTACATCAATTAAGTGGAGCTTCACAAGCACCTCTTGAGAATAACTTCCTTTTTTTTTTAGCCGCATTCGTCTTCGGGGACTTTGATGAATCGTAGACCCTCTCAATGGCAATGTAGAATTAGAGCAAAGTGACTCCATTTTTTTAAAGAAAATTCAATCCTTTTGCGTATTTATCTTCGGTTCCTTTCGCTAAAATATATTTTCCCTTTAATTATACGCGATCCGCGTGGCAGGAAAGGTGTTACTTTCGACACTGCGGGAAACAAAAGAAGCTGCAACTACGGCGCAAAACCGCAACTGACCCGTCCCACTGCAGACAGCATTGGATTCACCCAATTTACTGTTCGTCCGATGCGAGACGCAAGAAGACCAGCTCATCGGAACATTTATCTAGCTTCCCGCTAGCTCGCTCCCATTGTACTTAAAATAACCCTTCAGTGGTGTTGAGAAGGGAGGAAGGGGTCTAGAGAGAGAGAGAGCACCATTGATTCACGACTCGGTCTAAAGATAAGGTTGGCGATCACCTGCAGGGTAAAGAGAGAGGGAGAAAGAGATATTTCGCGTCTTTAGGACAGAAAAAAAGAGATCCGTTCACCTTGCATGAACGCCCTCCGATCTACACGTCCCGGCGTATGACGTCTCACTAGTTTACCGCGTAATCTAGTTTCCGCAATCTCTCCGGCGTTTTTTTTATTTATCTCTGGGTCCGAGATTGAATGGTAAAAGAGTCATCTTGAAGGCGCGATAAGAGGAGAGACGAGAGGAGATTTTAAATTAAGGGAACGCCTTTTCTTCGACCGAGAGACTTCCGCGTTTCCTTAAGTAAGAGAGATCACGCGACAAAAAACTCCACTGAAAAGTATTTTACTTGGGTTCTCGTAGGTGTTCGGAAAAAAAGATCGTTTTGTAATCTTTGGACGAAGATCTAAGTAGAAGCGTTTGAGAGATTTCTGTTCTGTGATAGCGAGACTGGTGTGGTGGAAGGCCATTTGCCGGCCGCTCTCATTGAAATTGATGGTTCGATTTGTGGCGCGATCAATATCATCTTCCGCCTTAAAATTTAATGAGCGAAAATTTTTCTGTTGCTAGCTGTTTGACGTCATTTCTTTTGTGGCGTTGCCCTTATTTAGAATTTCTGTTTTTATTGTCTGCGAGACTGTGGTTCGTGTACCCTATGCCAGTGCTCCGCAACCGGCGTGCCGCGGCGCACTACTGCGCCGCGACAAAGTAATCGGTGTGTCGCGGTAAATTTTGAAATCATAGGCAAGGGAAAAATAATATTTTATTCTTCTAACGCTAAGACAACAGAAAGGAAATATTCCTTATTGTACGATTTCTTAGGCTGTTTCTGCTACTTGAAACCGAAACCAAGTTGCTTCGTAGTTAGAGAATTGGAATTTTTATCACATGATTATTTCGTAATCCAGGCTAAAGGATTCGAAAAAATATAGATTTTAGTAATAATTGTGGGAAAGGCGATTTTATTTATTTTTATTGGTTATAGGGTGGTAAAAATGTTCCACACAATCTCGATAAATTTGGTTCGGTGTGCCGCGAAGTTTGAGAGCACCCGGCCGGCCTTGGCAGAAAGGTGGTTAGAGCATCTGCCGCCGAATACTAAGGTCGCGGGATCGAATCCCGCCGAAGGCGTGGATGTTTATGTTCGTCGTAATGGGTTGTATGTGGACTATATAGTCTAAATATCGCCCTTGAAAATAAAGTCGAATTATTATTATTATTATAGTATGCCGTGAAATTTAAAAGGTTACCTATCACTGACCTATGAAATTAATTACTCAGTTCCGCATATCTTTACTTTCAAACGTTCATATTATCTCTCTTGGATTATCCAATTCTATTATCATTTGAATTACTTTTAGAAGAAATTGATGAATGTTATTATACTAGCACCGGCGATGCTGAGGAGCTGGTTCGTGGCTGTTAATTTTCCTATTTTAATTTAATTTAATACAAATAATTTCTATACAATTTGATAGGGATTTGTGAGAGAATGGACGGTTTAATTCACTTAAGGAGTCGAATTAATTCTTCACTTTTTCAATTAAGAGGATACGTTATACCTCCATTTAGAAAGTAACTCACATGAGTATACCATAACACAGATTAATAAAGTGCAAATAAACACAGTTTTCATCAATACGGGATAACTAATATCGCTTTTAATTCAAAGTGATATTGGAAATACGCAATTAATGATGATAATACAAATAAATTACGCGCGTAAAAGGTTTTGCTCCTGAAAATTAAACTAACCTAAGACAATAAAAATACGATTTCATTCTCCAGGAAATGAATTCGAACTGTGTTATACCTGCGTCAAAGTGTTGAAGGAGTAAATAATTTCCATCGTCTTCCATCACACAGTGCGTCCAATATGAATCTCTCTTTAAAAAAAAAAATTATTAGACATCCGATGCTCAGTCTTGCGTTATAGGTGTATCCACTTCTTGATCTAACGGGGAAGGTAAAGGGGGTAACAAGCTCCCGAATGGATTTACAACCCGATCTAGCCGGAACTTAATAGAGGTTTACGGTCCGTGACTTGTGCACAGACCTCTCGGGAATGCGTCCCGGAGGGAATGGGGAGGTTGGGATCGGTAGTGGGAGGAGAGAGAGAGAGGGAGAGGGAAGGAGGGGAGTTCATTGGATGAGCTCAAACTCTGATTTCGGCGAGAGATTGTCCCACACTTCACGTGGGTCTCTGAGGGGAGGATGGAAGTTGCGATACGGGTCGGAAAGCCGGAGAATAGGTGGCCGAAGGACGGAGACGCGGAAGAGTAAAGGGGATGGCGGCAGGGATGTAGAAGGTGGGGAAGGTGCTGCACGGTCGTCTGCTAGGAAGTGAGAGAGAGAGAACATTTCCGGATGGCTATATATCACGTGTTGATGGCCTTAGAAGTCCTCGGTGCAACCACTCCCTGCAAATCGACCGTGTTCGGGGATTCGAAGAAGCACGAGGGCGGATGCAGCGGAAGAACGATCGGACCGCCGCCGTCGCTGGTTTTATTCCGCGTCGACAAACCGCCGACTATCGACCGGTTACTTTATTTTCTATAATAATACCTCCCGCAACCGCAGTCACGTGGTCGTTTGATTTGTCGCCTCGCTTTAGTGTTTTTCAACGTCGCCTTTTATAGCGTCCGCGAAAGGGAGCGTTACGAAGTTTGCGAAGAGGTATGTGGAAGGAAGCGAGTGAATCGCTCCTTCCGTGTGTGCCTTCCTGCGCGTTGCTGACTTTTGGGAGAAAATGCACCGCTCGTTCGAGTTCAGTTTAGTTTAAAAAGTATTCGCGCTTGAAATTAATGAATAAAAATCAAGCGCATCGGTTTTCTCAATTAGTTCACAATAGATTTGAGGAATCGTGATCGTGATCTGTTAAGAAGTTTCCCAAACTCGGGCGAAAAGAGTACGTCGTCTAATTATTCCTATAGTTTCACGTTGTATCCGTTATCGTAAACAGTTTTTATTCGGTTATTTATTGGCTCAAAATTACCAATTATGATAAAAGTTTTAAAATAGCCTTCTAAACTAATTGATACTCTATTTAGTGGATGATTGTATAAATTACTTTGGAAAAACTTGTCATTAATATAATATCAAAAAACACAGCATGTAAAATTCTATAATTTCTACTGCCAGTCGATTGTTAATGTTAAATACAAGCATAAGTATCTTCTCTAAACATGGTGGTACTAAATTACCGTAAGTATATTGAACCGTGTTTAAGGGGAAGGATAACTATCAAAACGATAAATTATATATTAAATTAAAATGAAAAGATTTAAATAATGATGAAAGTCGCGTTTTTACAAAAAATTATTGTATCACATAATTAGAGAAATAAAGGATTAAAGCAATTACAGTACTTTACTAAAGTACTATACTTTAGGGTATTGCAAAGTTAAAATTATAAACTTCCCTAACTTCGCCCCGCCTACATTATCAATGGAAAAAGTTTTCTTGACATATCATTTTTATATGTTCATGCAATCTGACGTAGTGCAAAACAAGTCTGCCCCATCCGCTTAACCTCTTCCCTGGTAGTTATGATATCCGCCATCATTTTTTTCCGCTGTCTTTTTATGCGATTCGTAGCGGAGAATGTGCGGAGAATGTAACGTGAGACATTTCCATACGTCGGGTTGGAAGAAGGCATTCATGGGGCCGACCACTTCCTAGGACAAAGAGAGGGATGTACCATTGAAGACCATTACATTCGCGATAGGTGAGAGAGAGAGAGGGAAGATTTGCAGTGAAGGGAATGAAAGATTCCCTTGGCGGGAGGTCGCGGAATTGACCGGAAGGACGTAGCACAAGGTTGCGCGCCATTCCACTGACCAATGAGCGCCCGAAGAAGGTCGACACGCTATAGTTTTCTCGGCGAAGTTATTAATTCATTTTAAAACGGTGTCGTATTACGAAGGAAACTTTTAATAGAAGACCCATTATGGAAATGCGTTCTTTTTCTGCGAGAAATAAAAATTGGACGATCTTTTTGTCGCGTGTGGAATATCTTTGTTGGGTGCCTGTTGTAAGGAATTGCGGTTTGTTTCCAAGGTTTCTTGTTACCAGCGTAACTGAACACTTCACGTCGGCCGAAAGTTAAGCGGTTATTATATCCATTTAATTCCAAATAAATTATATGCATCGCTGTGCTAGAAGTCCCAAGGTATTAATTTTTCTTCGTAATTCGAGAAGAGAATACAGCCCCGCTCTATGGGTAATCTAAATCATTCGATAAAAAATATTTCTGCAAACTTTGACGTATATTCATCGGTTAAATATAACTCTTGAGTGATCAGAATTGCATGGTTTTTGCGTAAATTCTGAAGCAGCATTTGTTTTTACGATGAAAATCTATAAAATCATACTTTATAATAACTATGAAGTGTTTCATTGCTTCAGTAACATTGCATCAGCAATACTTCATTTACATTTACATCAATACCCTGCAAGCCGCCAGAAGCGTTTGGCAGGAGGTGTCACAACACCAAGTGAACTCGAACTAATTCCTCTGTTGGACTGTCTTATCGCATCTGGGAAAAAGGATCTGTAGTATTTCTCTGTTCTAGCGATTGTTTCGACATATTTTCTCCTGCACTCTGATCTAACATTATGTTCAATAACACCGATGGGGACGACTACTAGTATGCCGCGTATGTCTTCAACGAATTCGGAGCTTTTGAATTTTTCGAATAGTTTCCTTTTGTATTCAATTCTTCTACTCTTCAACGTCTGCTATAAGCTCATGAATATTAATATAAACAAGCATTAATAATAACGTTTATAATTATCTTACATATCGTAATAGTTATCAATAAAACGGCAGTTCTTGAAGCGAACACCCAACGGTTGAAAGTACTTCGTCTATTTTTATCAACAATTTCCGCTCCGACATGCTTAGGACTAAATAGTTTTACTGGACCAAACATTTCTATTTTGATAATTATGTAGTCACGGCGATACGTGCTCAAATAAAGATTAATATATGGATTAAATTTTTAGTAAATATAACCAAATCATAATTTTTTCATTTGTATGAAATATTTAAAATTTTGATCTCCTCAAAACCCTAATGTACGTTTCTTTCTTTCCCGACGAAGAGAAAGTTAAAAATTCGTCGGGTTATATAACGATCATCTCGAGTGATTCTCGATTAAGAGAGGTAATCAATTCCCCGTTTGTTTTAGTTTGTAGTTATTCCTAACGTGGAATCACCTCGCCTAGGAAGAGGCAAAGCAGAAAAACGCTAGAATAAAGTCGTACACTCGTTCGCTCACGTATCACTTGGTATTCATTTCAGGAGTCTATCGAAACTTCATCGCTCCTCAACACATAATGCCTACTGTATGGTAATTTGCTCGCTTGTGATCTCTCGCCTTAACACTCTTAACTAATCAATTACGCACGTTTGAAAAAAGTCACGCTTTGGCCATCCATGGTGGCGTGTGCTTCGGTCCGTGTCCGATGAACTCCTTATATTGCGACCCGAGCCAATAAATATCATCAGCTACGACCCTGTTTCCTACCCTTCGCACGGGGAAAGTCAGGTGCAAGAAAACACATTATCTGTGCCTACCTTTCAAACGTGGCGCGTAATAACATCGCCTTTAAGGTGTGCACGGGGCATATCGGATCTTTCTGTTGTTGAGCCGTAATCGTTCCTCTCTCTTTTTAAACATAACTGTTATTACGTTTTACAGTATAAAAATAATAATGACGGAGTGAGTGTTCGACGAGGTTTGTGGGTTCCAATGACGATTATCACTCATACGTGCTGCGTGTGGTGCACAACTCCAATGTTTGCGGAGAATATCGCGGAGTTAAAATGAGACCGGACGTTTATCTAGTGGATTATTTCCATATCGAATTCACCTTGAAAACTCTACCGGTTTGTGTCATTTTTTCGTAAAACGTAAAAGTCCGGTTACTCGACCTGCCTGGAACAAAAATAACTTTTCCTACGCTAAAGTTAGACTATGTATGTGTATATGACATACATAATTTTTAAAGTCCCTTAATTATTTCAGTACAAATTTTCGCAAAAACTAAAGAAGAGAATATGTGAATACCTGGAAAGGATAGAGAGACGATAAAGAAAGTGACTTGCTATCGAGTTTTGTGAGGAAAGATCTACACGAGTGTGAATCGTTATCTCGTTATTCGCGTGAATGTAAAAAAAATTCCATTGACTTGATGGATAGGAGTTAGAGGGAAGAACGAGAAAGAAGAATATTGTAGGAAGTTTCTTTTCTCCGCGGCCAAGACCAACTCCTTTTTTGCCAGCACATGGCTGGCGGTCACTTGAATTATACGGAAATCTTGCGGTGTATCTATGGCGGTTTGAAGAAAAAATTTTAGTGTACAAGTGAAATAGAAATCTAAATAATAATTTTCAGGTCACTATCGCCGTAGATGTGAAGAAATAAAAGTAAACTAAAGGATGGAAAACCTAAGTTGATCTCGACTACATAGAAGAGAAAATACAAAGAAAAGGTTATTTTTACCCTTTTCCGTCGCGAATATCGGTTCTTTAATGCGATCCTAAATAACTAAATGTTCAAATTCTATTTATACGTTGAAAATCCGTGATGTTATTCTCCTATAATGATTTCAATCAAATTACTTAGTGTAAAAGCACTGTTATAAAATTAACTGTGGCGCTGAATGATTTCGGAATATGTCAGAGTTTAATAATAATGTTAATTAACGGAATGATCCAGATTTAATCCTCGTATTTTCCTGGTTTATACTTATTTTTTATATTTCGACGTGTTACGCATGGGCAAATTATTTTATAACTATTTTCATCCGCGTTCACAAAAAAATGTGACAATGAGTCTATCCGTATTTCACTTAAAACCAGTTTTGAAAACATATTCCTTCCTTATCTTATAATAGCTGTTTCTTCCTCACACATAAGTTCCACGCCACAGTTAAGTTCGACCGTGGACATATCTCACGAAAAACATTTGTAAAGGATCGTGTTAAGAGATCTGCGCTTAGCAAGCCAGATGCGCAGTTTGAGATCTTCGTTTTTTTTCTTCGGGCGATGGAAACAGGAAGGATCTTTATGAGGAGCCGAGAAATTCAGCGACATAAAAAAAGAGCTCGAAGGAAAAGAAAGAATCTCCAGACGCTACGGTCACGACGAATACTCGCCACCTCTCTCCTTTCTTTTTCACCTCTCGCCTCATTTATTTCGCGAAGATAGAGACTTACAACACTCGTTTGTTCGTTCGCATCGGAGAGATAAGCGTCTTTTAAAGGAAGAGGGAGATTCAATTAGCGAACCCTTGACCATCTCGTGGGTCTTTGATCGGGACGACGGAGGGTCCCCCTCTGCTCTCCCCCCAACCCCCGCCAATGGGACCCTATTCAGTGCGGTGCATTTTGCCAAACCAGTTGCCAAGGACGGCAGATGTGTTTCTCTTCGCAACGTGCCGGTAAGGACGCGAGACGTGTAGTGGTGGTTCGTGACATCGTGTTTTTCGCCGGAGACTTTTTTCCCGATGGCTTTATGCGATGCGGCATACGTTTCTAGATTGGTGTATTCTGATAAAATCAAAGTCGAAACGTGAAGTTAAGCCTTAATCTTTTATCTTTTGCCACTAAAGTCATTTTTTTTCTGTCGAAATGGAACCACAAAATCGAAAATCGTGTTTTACCAGAGGAGTTTGTTTTTCATGTATCACTGAGATGATGGTAAATATAGATTTCTCTGATATTTCAAAATTTGTTCAGTTGATTACTTTTTATCGCGGCGGTGGTTAGTATATGATTCGAAAGAAATGCTTCATATTCATCGTATTAATGAATATTAGTTTAATCTGTGCGAATTTAGGTGATTGACGTTACTTTCTAATACCGCTAATATAATATATGCACCTAATACTTGGACTTGATGCTTCTTTTTCTGCTAAGAATACATATAAAGAAATTAGTATAATTTTGAATGAAATATCAGTACGTCTCTAACTATATCCGATGATAGCGGCGCGGTAACCAGTATTTATGATGAAGCATTTTCAGCTAAACAATTAGGGAAAACTATAAAAAAATCAATAAGTAATGAAAATCTGTCAGGTGTCGAACGTCGAAAAAAAATCTTTCCCCTACGCGTCGACCAATAAAAAAAAACTACGACCTGCAATAACCGGTTTAAAAAAAAAGCAAATAAAAAAAACACAAGACGGTCCTTTTAAACGACTTTTTCCAACGCGATTATGAGACTCGACTTCCGTTTTCTCTCCTTCCTCTCAAACCACATCGCAAATAACGCCCATCCGCCCTTTTGCCGTTTAAAAAGTTCTTTCACGAAACTCCTTTCTTTCACTCTCTCTAGCTACTATCATCACAGTCAGCTTCATCAATCGACCGATCAATCGGCTACTGCCACCTCCCTCTCCTACGCATTCACGCTCACATACGCACCACCAACACTCTTTAACCTCTTCTTCTTCGCCGGCAATAGAAAGGCTCTTGAACCCAGAAATCCCAGCCTCTATTAATAGACTTGCCCGACTGACTCAATAATCTCGTCTCCAGATGCCGGACGGAGGAGCGGAATGGAGAAGAGGGAAAAGGGGGAGAGGGAGTGGTCGAACCGAAGGGGAAACATTAAAGAAAAAAAATTGAAAAACGCCGAGCGGAGAGTTAGCTGAGGAATACGGGTTTCGCCGGATGCGGTAGGTAGGTAGGACGATAAAAGCGGGTTCTCTCTCCCTCTCTCTCTCTCGCTCGCTTCTTGCACACTAGTGCAATTTCGACCGCAGAGATGGGCTGAGGTAAGAGGCGATGAGGGCGAGGAAGAGAGAGAAATGAAATAAAAAAACAGTACGAACCAAAAAAGGAAAAAGAATTGAAAAGAGAAGTTTTGCACTCTTGATTCTCTTCGCGGGCAAGTTGCACTTCCAGGAGGCGGAGAAGAGGCGGCGGCGAATGCGTGGGCGGGAGGAGAAAGGGCGTGGGGGGGTGGGTGGGGGGGAGTTAGAGAGAAGGCTTGCCTACGATCGTGCCGCGTACACTAAGCGGGGTGGAACTGGTATATGACGTTTTGCCGTGGAAAATAAATATATATATATATATATATATATATATAAGGGAAGGTGAGTAAAGAGAGACGCGTGTATCTGCGGTTGCGGCTGAGGATGGGAGTATGGGAAAATCACTCTCGCTATCGCCCAAGTCCCTACAGACTCGGGTTCGCTTCTGTTGAGGAAAGTATTATAAAAACAGATACTCGAAAATTTTGAGTGCGTTTGTCACAACTTACTCGTCTAAATTGGAAAAATTTTTAGGAGAAAAAAGTATCTTCCCATCGCCGTCGTGCTTTCATAAATAAAGAGATTCACACAGGGTCGGAGGAACTTTTTCTGCTTCTACAAATAACTAAAAGCTATTCTTTGAGAACATGTCGGCATTTTCTTACATCCTGGCCCATCTGAAAGTAGTATGTAAGAACATAGTGCGATGCGTGCGACGCATACGGGCGGCCAAACAATGGGGGCGGCCGATTAATCGTCAGACACGTACAGTATTTTTTAACAGTAATGCGGATTGTATTATAATATGCCGTTTCTTTCATATTTGTTGGCTACGGAAATATATCAAACCATAAGGTGGTTTTTAAATTTTCGTGAAGAACGCCTAAAAAGGCGGCAAATGAGATACTTGCACACGGGAGGCCAAAGAGCGACTTGCACACGGGCGGTCGTGAGGCGCGCCCCTGATTATGCTCCACCACCAAAAGGGAATACTATTTAATTTACATTAATACAAAGCTAAATTTTATTTATAAAAGTACCGGATATGTCAATTCCCCAGCCAAACGCCATTGGCGACTTGTAGGAGAGTGATTCCAACGAGGGACGTTATTCTACGTCTACATGCTACCCTGCAAATCACCAGACTGGTTGGTGGCAGGGGGTGCAGCACACCAAAACCTACCCAATAACGTCCCTCGTGGGAATCACTAGGTAGGTTTTGGTGCGCTGCACCCCCTGCCACCCACTAGTCTGGTGATTTGCAGGGTATCATGTAGATGTAGGTTAATAATATAATTTTGAATGTGTACAATTAAAAATATTTCTATTTCTTTAACTTTCCGTATCTTTTTGGCGTGAAATTCACTTTATCTTATGAAATAATAGTTCTGACATCTAAAATTTCTTGAATAAATAATGAAGAAATTGTAATAATGAAAATGAACAGCGAGTTGAAATTAGTGTCTTGAATAAAGGCTTAGTTTTTAAGTGCAACGTAATATGCGTATATGTTCTCTCTCCTTGGCAAACTTCGTCGCGCGTTGAACTCTCCCGGCTTCAATTTGTTTCACGCTGTCGTAGAGGACGCCAGAATGCCCCTTAGCAACCGTTCTTTCTGCGAGAAGCAATCAAGTAATTGCCCGCGTCCCCGTCCGTTCCAAAGAGCTAACGACATTCCTCAGACTTGAAAAGCAGCAGGCTTTGGCTTCGACATTCCGTCCACTCGGGAAGGTGGGGATGGACGGTCATTTGATAGAGCCCGTGGCTAAGAGGATACTATTTCTGGGTCATTTAAGCCCACCATTGGCGACCCTTTCACGGCAGGGGACGAGGAGAAAACTCGCCATGATACTGTCCCTTCTAACAATTGCTTGTCACCCAAAAAGGTTGTTAGGTCCTTCTTGCATACTTAACCATTCATCCTGCCACACTGTGTTCTCTCCCTTTTCCTTCTTGACTTTCTGTCCTGGAAGAATATTACGATTTACGAACAGCCAACTTCGGATGATGTAAGCCGCAAATATTCTTGGCAGGGAAGCCAATACTATAATTTGCTACCCGCTAGAATGTGCTTATTTGCGAAGAATGAATGATATGCATTTGGTTGTTATTATTGCATGCGATTTACAATTTTTCTCGATTTGCATTTTAGCCATTTAATAATTAATTAACACATCTGAATTATTGGTGCGGTAAGTACGAATTTCTGCTCGGTGTGTTTGTGTAAAGCGATAAAAATATTTTATGCATGCATTTGCGCTCCCTACGATCAAACAGATTGATGGATTATAGGGTTCCACGAAGATGTACTATGAGTGAGTGGTCTTTAAGTCATTAACATTATTATATTCCTCCTATATTGTAGTGTCTTTCAGAACGTTAAAAAAAATCAACAGTTAAAATAAGTATTTATATAAGTATAAATCAAATTTACGGAAAATAAAGGAGATCAAAGTAGGACTTCTTCGCTAAAAATACATTTATTGGGAAAATTCCGCTTTAGTGGTAACAGGAAATATCCTGAAATCGAAGCAGCGAAAATGTAAGGAAACTCATTTTCACGAGGAAAATTTGCATCCCAATGGAAATTTTTTTCCCTTGACGAATGTGGCGTGAAATAACCTACTCGACCACCGATAGTAAGGGAGAGAGAGAACTGTTATGCATTTACATTTACATAAATACCCTGCAAGCCGCTAGAAGCGTTTGGCAGGGGGTGTCACAACACCAAGTGAAGTCTAGCTAATTCCTCTGTTGGATTGTCTTATCGCGTCTGGGAAAAAGGATCGGTAGTATTTCTCTGTTCTAGCGGTAATTTCGAGATATTTTCTCCTGCACTGTGATCTAACATTACGTTCACCAACACCGATGGGGACTACTATGCCGCGTACGTCTTCAACGAATTCGGAACTTTCAAATTTTTCAAATAGTTTCCTCTTGTATTCAATTCTTCTACTCTTCAACGTCTGCCATTTCAGATCTCTCAATAACTCTGATACACTCGCATCATACCGATATTCTCCTTTTACAAATCTAGCCGCTCTACGCTGAACCATTTCGAGCTCTCTAGTTAGGCCCTCCTCGAAAGGGTCCCAGACGGCGCAACAGTATTCCACGATGGGTCGTATTAGGGAAAAGTATGCGATTTCCTTCACATTCGAGGGGCATCCCCGCAGGACTCTAGAGGAAAGCCCTTGAATTCTGTTTGCCGATGCTATAACGGATGAGAAAGAAACAACCGACAGAACACGTCCAATAACGAACCAGAGCGAACCATTTACAAGACGCAATGATCTGCTCCAATCTAGCCAAATACGCTGTTATTATATAGTCGACGAGGTACCGGAGTCCTGGGGTAGTCTTTGAGCGTAAGCGAACGACTAGGGGAGGGAATGAGATAAAAGGTAAAGGGGAGGGCGACTTTCCCTGAAAAAGGAATTGAAGAGAAGTTCTCGAGACAGGAGCAGAGTCTCAAACGTCTTTCTCAGGCCTTACCGCCGATGGAATGGTATCCACACGCGACGACTCGAACGAGGCACCCGGTAGCGCGCGCGAGAGAGAGAGAGTGATTGACTGAATGGGGCTCTGCTGGTGTCGCTTTTTATCGTCCGAGTAGTGTATTAAAGTTCTCGTGAGCGACGCGAAGTTTTAATAATTTTATTTTTATTTGAGTCAAGGCAGCGGAAGGGGGATATCTAGAGAACGTTTTATGAAATTTGACGTTTTAAGAACTGACGCCTTCGTATATAACCATATCATTTTTACCTCCCATGGTTGCTTATTATGATGCTATGATGATCTAATAAGATGATTATACAGTTTCTTAGCTTAGAATTTTCTAGTTTATAAGAGAACATCAATAAGCCATTTTAAATATAAAATAAATCGTATCAACTGGATATTAGTTCTTTAAATTATGTTGTCTATATTTTTATCTAAAACAAGATAGTACTATGCTCAGAACTTACTATGCCCCAAACTACGGCCCGTGGGTCACATCCGGCCAGCCGTGAGTATGCATTCTAACGTAAAATGAAAATTGACGATTTCAGAATATATCTCTATTCCAATAATTTATAAGTTCGTTTAAAATAAAGCTGATAATATTGACCTCCAACACAATCCTATACTTTTATTAAATTTGTGTTTTCGACTGCGTATGGCTCGCGAACAATGCGGAAGTGGGCTGCATGGCCCCCGAACAGAAAGCTTTGGGTCCACTGTTCTAAACTAAAAAGTGTGAATTTAAATATGCCTAATAGATTTATTCGGGTATAAAATGTGGAATTTAATCAACGTGTGGGCTTTTCTTTAAATAACGATTAGAAAAATGCTTATATCTTATTCTCAAAACTTATTTTCGACATTCAGGTCAGCTTTATCTACAAGGTAAATAGTCTGGCTCATTTGATATTAATAGATATATGCATTTAAAGATACAACCACAAAGATCGTATACATGAAATTGACTTTAGGACAGAGCGATCAAAGTTCGTTTCTTATGTGGATAATTAGGGACAATAGTAGAAGAGTTAATGCAGAAATTAAATGAAGATGCAATATATATATATATATTTCTAAATGAAGTTTATTCTTAATTAACTAGGCCCCGTAGAAATGACTGTAGTTTAATCGGCGTAAATAGCGTTCGAGCAAGTACGGAAATATTTAATTTACGTACTTTTCCCTTCCTTTAGTTAATAATAGCCTTCTCGGTATGCAGTGCATGTTTTACTACCCTTTTTCGTTCCTATGAACGGTTCATTTATCATTCTAGAATTCCAAAATGTGCACCACCCCGTGACACGTAACACATCCTTCTTTTACTCCTTGTCGTTTGAACATTTTTACGAAGGACGAATCCATTTCCATATTATACGACTCGGTAAAAATTTCCTAGGTGAAAGTGAATACGACACGCATGATGGAACAACAATACGGAAACGCCTGAAAATTTTTCACAATTTTTAAGTCTGCGATGATCCAAGGCTTTATTTTAGCTCATTAAAAATTGAAAACGAATAAAGGTTAACCTAACCGTCAACTTCGTAAACTAACTGCGAAGATATTCGCCTTAAAGAAATATTAAAATGAAAACACGTCACGAGTCCCGCGCGAAAAATATATTTCCTTTCCTGATATTGGCCAACGGTATAACAGGAGACTAGGTGGGACTTTTTTTTCAAGGATAGGCGGACCGTTATCTCCAATTCGTGGAAAGGAAGGATATAAACCACACTTGAGAAAGTTTTTCAACATGAGCAAGCGTAAACTTGGTTAAAATCGAAAGTTTTCCTTATTGTGGATTTGGAATGCAGAATGAAGCGTACCGTGAAATTGGCAATCCTTTTCTAATCATCACGACCGTCGAGCGAATTAGTTATGTATCCACTCCCGATAACATGGAATTAAAAATATTAAGCGATTTATTTGCTCGTCTCTTGTTAATGACTGCCATCGTAGTAATAAAACTGAATTCCAGATGAGTGAAGGGAAATTTTTAACTGACTTTAACTGATGATACATGTTTTCTGAGTCATGAATTTGGATTGAACTTGAACCACTACGTATCCTTAATCCGTACAAGCTTTCAATGTATATACAGATAAAATTAAAATATACACATTTTATAATATATTAAAACTATTTAAATTTCAGTGGTGGATGGTGAATTTTGAGGATCCTGGGCTAATATTATTTGGAGGTCACAACAGAAGTGATGTAAATAAAATATAAAAACAATATTATTTTTCAAAATTCGTAACCGAGAACATAACATGCACACCTCACCCTTGCTTTTGCTTCTGGATCTCTACGTAGATAAATTAAACTAAGTATAATAGGAGAAAATTTTTACGAAAAGTATTTACTCTTTACCTCTAACTTGATATTTATTTCTTACGTTTATTTTTTCTCGAATAGATGCCTTGTGTCTCCAGGGGTCCAGGGCTTCAATCCTATTAGCCCTTTCGTGCATCCGCACCTGCACACGTTCGGTACGAAATCACTAGAAAAACGCGGCAAATCTAACAATACGGCAACTTATCAGCGAAAGAACTCAGTATTTCAATTATTTCGAATCACACATTAATCTGTATTTGTTGTAAAGAAAACTTTTAAGATAAAAAAGTTGGTTTATTCTCTCAATCGCTTTTTAATAATTAACTTTTTAAAATGCCTGAAAACTGTTTTTGTACTATAAAAGTAACGTCTTTAATTTTATATAGAGTATAATCCTAACCAGCTAATTTAACTTTCACAAATGTAATTTAGCTATATTTTCTTATTATACAATTATTTCATTGAAGAATTTCTCCAAAATACTATACGAAAAAATAGAAAAAAGGTTAAAATAATTTAACGGTTGTCATACTGCATATATTTATAATCGACATGCGAGATATCACACTGGTTAGTTAATAATGAAAGTAACAAAAGAGATAATAACAAATGTACCTTTTTTCCGGCGAAGAAACAATACCCAAGCTTCTTTCCGCCGGCTCCAGTTAGAAGTCGGACGATGTCAATCTTCTGTAGCCTATGAATGTCAATAGCCGCTTCCTTTGCAAAGAAATTCCGCCAATGCCCGATAGTCACACAACCCAAAGACGGAATTTATTTTAACTAAGGCATTCTCCTTCGCACGGCCACAAAATTCTGTATGAACACCAATATGATTACAGAAATATTCCACTCTTAACACCACAATCACGTTTTAATCAATAATCACTGTATACCATTAGTGAAATAAAGGTTGCTCGAGGAAACGAGTCACAGTATTTTCTCCTTATTTGATCGAACGGAGAATGTTTAACAGTACTTCCCGTAACACAGTTTCTTTCCTCTATTTTTAACGACACGAAGTAAATATTCGGTAGCCCTCGGGAGTTTTTTTTGCGAAAAATTGTCTCACTCACTCGAAAATATAAAGTTCATTCATAGTTTACAATACGACGCAAATATGCTGCTTAAATCAACAAAATATTGTTCAGTAGGAATAGTTCAGCTCCTTAACAGTCTAAGATTGATGAACAACACTCCGTGAAACTTGCAAAACTTCTTCCGGATTATCTCCTGCTTACTCACAACCACACATTCTCTACCAGTCACCGACTGCAACGTGACTCCACTGAAGTCTCCGTCAAAGCGACTCACAAACTTGTAAACCCGCCTACTCTCTCATAATGTCGATCTTCACAAGGAGGCATAGAAGTCCCCGATGAAAATCGACGCCACCAATATCTCAATTCTTATAAGAACGTATATGCTGAGGAGCTAAGCTAAGAAATAATATCACTAATACAAAAAAGGAAAACGTTAAGCATCAATCCTCGATGCATTACATTTTTAATAATGCAATATCTCGGAAATTATCAGCACATCACACATTCACTTGTTGAAGCCACCGAGTTCAGTCTTGACAGGTTGAGAGTTGCATTCACGCCTTCAGGTGTCTACACATGGGAAGGCACACAACCAAATCAACCGCTGCACTCTGGCGTTGAAGTCTCCGGCGGGAGAAACCGAAATCACTAATGACAGTGTGGAGCAAGTCTCTTTTAAAAGACCAGTCACAACGTTTTTCGATGACCGGTCGTTGAAGTCTCCGGTGCAGTTTTATTTAATCAAGCGTTGAAGTCTCCAATCCAGTTTAATTTGAGCCAACGGCCCAAGTAACCGAAAAAAACACAATCTCAACGAAGGAATTAATTCGTGACGAGTTTCCAGTTTATCTGTAATATGAAAAGTTCCAATTCACCGACGACTTTTAATTCGCTTCTTCTTCATCAAGTCTTCTAAAAATGCAAACGGAAACCACAGCCTCCGTTCCTGCGTGAATAAATGAAAGTGGTCCGAGGATTCGATTCCAGTAAAGTCCACCTCAGGGATCTCCCCCTCACGCCACAATGACGCACCGTTCTCCGATCCCTCGCACCAATTATGCTCTCGCAAGATGAGTTCAGTTTCCGCCTTGCCGACCGACCTTCCTCCCGGCCAGCTTTTTAAAAGACCGCGCACAACCTTTTACACGGTAGGAAAACTGCCGACAACAACGAGCGAGAGAGGCGTTCCTATACCGCGAGAGAGAGAAGGTATGAGAGAAGCACCCGCGGCCTCGAGCTTCGGGTGCGGACTGCCCCGGCTGGCTGAACGTCAGGAGGAGGGCGGCGAGCGGGAGAGGTGGAGGGAGGTTTTTACGACGGTGGCAGGAGGGAGGCGAGGTAGGGAAGGAACCTCTCTTGCGGAGGAAACTATGAAGGAGAGTAGAGGGTAGGAGAGGATTGTCGGGAGGGGGAGAGAGGAGGCGATAGGAGAGGGGGGGGAGTGAAGTCCCTTTTGCCTTTCTGAAACACCCACTTCCCTCCCCTTCTTCTTCCTTTGCCCAACGCCCAATCACGCCTGAGACCTACATTCGGAGGCAATGGCTTGTGGGTGGAGGGGAGAGGGAGGGAGAAAGAGGAGTTGGAAGGAGGAGGAGGGAAGACCGTTAGTGACGGGATCTGCCGTCCAGGGGGCTCTCGCGCACCGACACACTGCCTCGCCTCCCGCCAGTCTTCGCGGCCTCGCGGTTCTTCATCCCCTCGGGCCAGATCGCCATCTTCTTTTATCTTTCTCTCTCTCTTCTTTCTCTGTCTTTCGTTCCTTCGGGAGAAGTTTTTCTATAATGCGTTTAACCCTTTAGGCTATTTAGTGTTTCCCTCGGGGAATACTTCTTGGGGCCAAACGCTGTGTCGCAACTCTTGTTGGTGTCTCGGGCCCCTTACGGCGGGGAAAGTGTTGACGAAGGATATGATGCGAAATCCGTCATCTGCTAGGAGTGCGTCACTTTTTTCCCTCTCAAATGTGGCCTCGGTTGATTCACGTTTTGGGACGGGGCGATATATTTTTATGAGCGGGCGGTGGCCGTCCGGAGAGGATGGAAAGAGGCTGGCACGTTATTCCTTGGTTAGGATGAAACGCGCCTGATAACACGTTCCGAGAAACGGCGATTTCCCTTTTGCGTGGAGCAGTTTGATCTCTCATGATTCGCTCGAGGAGGAAATTTTTCCCCAGTGATGCGTGGAGTTATTTTTGATCGTGTTAAAAAGGGTTTTGTCATCTTTGCCGTATCTTAAAGTTCGTTTGAATGCTATGCTTTTGACTTTGTTAAACATTTCCACTTACGATAAATGGATCCCGATTTATTGCATCTATATTAAGTAAAACGTCACTCGATTAAATGTAAATTCGGGTAGTGAAAATGAAACGAATTTGCTTGCTACGATAAATGATCACCATGTTAAATACAATTTTCTCAGATAAATTATTATCGAAGAAGTTTCTAAGTAATTATGTTCTTCCGGCGCTACGCGTTATTAAGCTATGTATTCAGAACTCAATTTTATATTATTAACTTTTAAGATGGTCGTTCGGTTTTATTTGTAGGCTATCACAATTTAGATTGCCAAGTAAAAATCTAAGTTCCAAAAGGTTTGAAAATAATAATTAGAGACGATCTATTCACCGTTTTTACCGTGTCCAGTACTATATGTAGTGGCATATCTTAAAGAAATACAATAACATATAATCTGCTATGAGAATTATGAAGGTAATTTCTTAGTATAATCACTTTAATTTTTGTGATGAAACCTTTTATTTACGGTCGATCCAGACCAACTGACCTCCATAACATGCATTAGAAGGGGAAACTGCAACATATATGAACCTAGGCGCATCATTATGTAGCTACTTAATTTATATTGGGAATTTCTTTATTGAAATAGACCATTGTCCATGTGAACTTGGAGATTGATCCATTAGCCTGAAAAGATTGTCTTAGCTGAATCATTTGGTGATTAAACAACTCGGAGACTTTATCTGTGGCTTGCAAGACTACTCCTTCATGACTATTTGCAAGTGATAAAGAAAATATAGTCGTAGGAGTCCGATATTGATCATTACATGCTTCGATCTTATTGTATTGAAAGTGATAATGGTACATCTACATCTGCATAGTACCCTGCAAGCCACCTTTTTGGTCGATGGCAGAGGATCCGGATGATATTCTCGAATAAAATTTAAATCTATAGTTTTATAGCTCTCAAATTTGTCTCACGAACTAAACCATTGTTCGTTTAATCGGTAAAATAACTAAATGCAAACGCTTCTGTGTGTTTTATCCAGGCAACTGTCAAACCAAATCATAAATTAATATAAGTTTAATATACTTCTGTTGTATGTGAAATATTCATAGAACTAACGTTTTTACTAGTTTACGTAATTATTATTTGTACACGCAACGCGAGTAGTAACTTAACTGGAATACTTTTCATTCACGAAGAAAACATTCATATCCTACCGGGAGAGCTGAATGGGAATTAAACACAATTCGTTTTTTCTTCAAGAAGTCATTCTTTTTCAGTTTCATCTTGCGAAAAAAGATGCCATGTAATGTTAACTTTCCTTTGCTTGTTGGCTTGTAAAATGCGATGGAAAGAACGTGCCACATTATGAGACCAGATAATTAAATTGAAGAATAATAACTGTTTTGAGGTATTTAAAGAAACATTTCTTGATCTAGGAAAAAAGTGAGATTTAAGATTCTTGAAATACACTACGACTTCATTATTTCTTCCTTAAAACTACTTGGCGTAGAAAGCGCTAGTAAAAAATCAGTATTCCCGAAAGATAAAAGCTGTAAAACAGGCCACAAAAGAAATTTTCCCTATTCATAAATGAATTTATGTGTAAATAAGAAAGAATTTCCGCTATTTATCTAAAAAAAACTTGAACAATGCAATTTAATTTCTCTACTTTTTTGCTGTATTCGCTGAAAGAGAAAGCGCATTGTAAAACCTTGTTTTTCTAAAAATAAACCTGGAAAAACAAATAGTTTGAAAGCGAGCTTTCTTTTGAAGTATTGCGTATTTCCATGGAATATATTTTACTTTTCATGCAATTATACATAAATGGGACATTTTTCATCGTTTTAGGAAGTTTTTTGATACGATTTCAATTTTAGTTTCTTCACAAAATGTATTATTTTTTTACTCCGTGAAATAGGAAAATTCTTAACTTTGCTAAACTAGCGCGAGGAAAAGGATAGACATATGTAAAGCAGTTGTAATCATTTTTACTTTATATATGATCCTAAGCTACAAAGTAAAGGCCGAGAAACATAAAACTCCTGAAAGATTTAAGCCTAAAAAATTTTCCCATACAAAATGTTGAAGGCCGCATCAATCTCATAAAATACATTCCAATTTCACCTGCAGTCTTACACAACCGCACCCACCACAAACACACACCTCCGTGGAAATCCTCTTTGGAGTAAAGTGGGAGGATCGGGCCGGACACTTTATGTGGGAAGTATAGAGTGTAGGAGGAAGTGTCGGGAATGCAAAGGTGTTGGGCGTTTGGGTATCGCTCTATGAGAGCGGAGGAAGCGTGGCTGAAGATGGGTGGTGCATGATGGGAAGGGGATGGAGAGAGAGAGAGAGAGGGAGGAGAATGGAGGGGAAGGGTATTACGGCGATCGGGATCAGATGGTTCCGTGCACCTGTCCGTAGGTGTGCTATTATGTGAGGCGTGTATGTGCGTGTGTGGGTGGACGTTTGATCTAAGTGCAACTCCAAACGGGATCTGCCTCGAAAACGGGAATCGCGAGGCGGATGTATCTCGATCCGGCAGATACCCTGGTGAAGATTGGGGACTCTGGCGTCGTCTTTTGGAAAAACTGGAGTTCTTACGCTAATCGCATTAACGGATCAAATAACATGTCATCAAAGGAAAATAAGATTATATACAAAAGTATATAATTTCATGTTATTAAGCACGCATAAATGATGCGTCCAATAGGGTTTATCAGTTTTTAAAATCTAACGCGCTCTACAAATCTTCTCATTTAGTGCAGCTGCAGGTTTTCTCAAACCTTTTCTTAATCAGTTCATCTTACTGTCTCTAACAGTCAATCTTGATTTTTTTGACCGTGCAAGTGGTAACAATTTTAATTTTTCATCTCGAAGTAAAAAAATTTTTTCTCCGGGACATGACTTAACATGTTAAAATAGCCGACAAAATACCCCAAATTTATTTACCTGTTCCATAAAAACTCTTAAATCCAAGAAGCCATCCTGAAAATGGAGGGTGAAAACGATTTCCGTGGCACGAGATGTAATAACGAAGCGCAGATGTATGACTTCTCTCTTACTTTCCAAATATTCAAATCGTCCAATTCGTTTCGGGTAAGTAGAGGTCGAGATTTTGACAGGGATATTGACGACAGGTTATCCGCTGCTTAATCGTTTGGCTTGAATAACATTGATGGGTATTCGAATTGGAAGGAAATACGATGCCTGTTTGTGGTCGGCAGAGGGGAAATTGTTTTCGCTCGATCAGGGTTTGAATCTAGAGTTTAGATTCTAGAGGAGCGCGGAAGCCAGGACCGGAGGTGGAGATTGGTGGACGGCAACTAGGGATTTTCCGGGACCGGATCATTGGTTTATTTTTGTTCTTAACGGAGCAGATCAGCTTACGTCTTTATTCTTCTTTTAGCGTCCCAACACATCGTTATTGTGCCATGATTACGCGTTTAATTTCGTAGGCACCTATAAATATAAAATAGGATTGAAATCCGGAGAAATTTAAAAAGAAGATTATGAACACAGCACACGATCATAGAAAGAAGCATATTCGCAGAAATGATTTAAGGAGTAATTTAATCTTTTAATTGAAAATGAAATAAAATAATGATGGCACAATGATAATGCTTATCAGAGATCTTTATCCTCCCTTTGTCGCAAATAAGAAACATAACATGCCTTACATCGCAGTTTGTTTTAATTACTATTATTTTACGCTGAGCAAGATTCATTCTTTAGATGAGAACTTTTTGCATAGATAATATACTAGCCAATGTGATCACAAATGTAATCATAATTTTTTCAGCTGTTACGGAATATAGAAAGTGTCTAAGGCCACGAATGTGATGTTCCTCTTCTTACACCTATCAAATCGCTAATGCCATGGCCACTTTTACTTCACAGTAACATGTGTTTAGCGTGCGCCTAGCAGCTGTTGCTATGTAATCTCTGGGCGCTATATTTCCAAGGGGAAATCTAATATGCATATCGAGTCTAGAAAAAGAAAATATCGCCTCAATTGTTTTTCTCTCTGAAACTTTTTAATAGGATCACCTGACGCCAAAGTAGGATAATAATCGTGAATGCACAAACATCATATAGGTTCGAGGTAAGAGATGAATTAATCCATTTAAGTTTATATTTTTTGTTTTCTTTTGTTATACGTAGTGCTTTACAAACATTCGCGAATATTTAAACGTTTACTCGTCTTTGTGGACTAATTATCATATTTTATAGTATGATCCATGTCGCATAGTTTAAATTTATCAGTTTATTTAGTGAAAATATAATGTGCAAGTTCTCGGTTTACTGGATTTTCCAGTAAAAGTATGTTACAGCCTTCATTCACTTATTACGAAGGAGGTGCACCAAATGGCGTTCCTTAGTTTCCTTTAGTATCTTTGAGCGTTCAAAAAGCGTAATCGACGTTTGATACGGAATTTTTATGTGAAAGATAAATTAGAAATGCCGTTTGCGCCAGATAAAAAGGTAACATGTTGTATTAGTGCTGTTATTTTCGTTTAATATTTCGCGGGTACGTTTATTAATCCAATTTAGGTTTTTAACCCGAATAGTTGAAAGAAAGTTAGACATACCTGCGTTCCTTAATGGTCTTGTAGATAAATAATGATCAATGCTATTATAAGGGACTATAAAGAAAATTACATCAGAAACTTTTTATGGGGCCATAAAGCAATACGAGAAACGTAGTAGTATTTAAAAACGTAAGTTTCATTAGTAGATTTTAACTCTTGGCCGGAGTCATCGAACTCTGTTCGATAACGTTCCATAAAGCAGTTTAAAAATAGCGATTGATGGAGAAAGTTATTTTAGGCGACTCATCATGTGTATTTCTACAACAAATTGAGAACTCAGTTACTGTTTGAAATCAGAATATCATCGACGGAATAATGAGAAACTCACAAACGAGATCATTGAAAACAAGTGAGAGAAGAATTGCTGAGTAAATTAAATAAGTCGCTTTTTTTTACCGACTGCTATATTTCCAGCGGAGTAAAGAATGCAGATATTGCTGGCTGCCTACATTTTCAGCCTGTACATTTTAGCGATTTTTTCGATTGCTTCCCAGCAGCTTATTCTAGATCCACCAAATGTTTTCAATGTCTAGCCCTCATATATATAAGTCTATCTTAAAAACTTAACTACTCAAAGTTGCAGTATTCTCGAGATATATCACGTACAGACGGACGGACAGACAAACCGAATACGTAAGCGTTTAGCGAAAAGCGCTAAAAATATTAAGGCGGTCCGGCATAATATAGTGAACAAATTTCTTACTTGTGGCGCCGATAACGATACACCATTAAGAAAAATGTTTATTTTTTTTTATAGGCAAGAGTCGTTCAGACGTTAAGATCACGCGCGGGCATAAATCATCGCGCATGAAGTCCATATACGCGAAGGATCGTAACGAGAGGGAACATTTACAAAAGGAAAACATTAAACCAGAGATGAGCTTGGCCCGCTTTTGTTTTCAACTCGCGACTTCGTTCTGAAAGAGAACACCCAAATGGAAGTAGGGGTAGAGATAGAGCCTCGAAAAAATAAATCCGCAGTATTAAAAATAAAATAAAGTTTCTCTCGAAGGTACATCTTCATGTGCCAAACCGGTTACCCTTGCTACGGTGGGACGGACGAAAGCGATCGGACGAGACAGAAATGATTGATGAAACAACGCGCCGCCGAAAAATTTCACTTCGCCGGGAAGAAAAAAAAAGAGGATCGAACTCGGAACCGGTCGAGCTGGAAGTTTTTGGCAGCGCGAGGGATTCGCTCATCCTTTGGCGGCGGCGACCTTGTTTCGATTCTCTGTCCGCGGAGTGAATTTTTCCCCACGCAATTTTTTTTTGCACGGTGCGAAATATCAAAGTGTGCGAAATCGACGCTTTAGTGGAGCATTAGAACGTTTTATACATCCGAGTACGTGTTGGCGTTTTCACTTGTTCTTTCTTCACGACCGTTTGTCATTCAATGCTCGTCTTTTTTTGCGTTAAAATAGTTTTGCATGAATGAAATATAGCTAATGTTTTCGACTTACTAAGGACAGAAGCCGTAATTTTCGTTGTCGTAATAGATTTTCTACCTCTCGGTAGGGTTGAGGCTCATCCTAGTCAAATCCTATTCATCTTATCGTAACAATCCCATTCATCTTATCGTAACAATCCCATTCTTTTAATAAAACTAACTTTCCTTTCATCTCTTATGATTTTTTACTCTTCAAAATACTTGAAACACAAGTACTATTTATATGCGAACATTGAAATTAGCATTTTTGGGTCTTCGATACTCCCCTTGCGGGGTCCACACTGCATTCTATAATATATTTTCACCATTTTATTTTTGTGTGTCTGTCTTGATTTCCATCAAAATAGAAATAGAGCAGATTTCCGTTTCTTTATATAATGGCATTGGTCGAATTTTGCCACCCCCTCTCTCCATTGGTCGCTGAAATTAAACGAAAACATTTGCTCTTAATTTTTCATGTTAGCTCAATTATTTTGGTATTAAATTTGAAGACTCGAAATATTTGCAAAAAAACTTAAATTTCCTAAATATTGAATACGGTCAGGATTTTGACTGGCGTAGCCATGGTGATTTCATGAGTCGAAACCATGAACGTAGTTATTTTATTTAGTGGAATTTTGTTTTGAATTACCCAGCATTATTTTGTGAAATAAAGTTTATTTGAAAATATAATTACACAAAATTGAGGATTCAACAGCTGATTTGATTCAGAAATCCTTAATATTTACAATAGATAACCATATTTATGGTAAATCATAACAACAATGCTATGAAAAAAGAACCGATGACTCCAACAGCGAAAATTAACGTTTCCTAATCAAAATATTTTTGTCTCAACAACTTAGAACATATTAATATTCGAGTTGTACACAATTCAAATTCAAACCTGAGATGACTTGTTGTAAATTGAGATTATTTTCAATTCTTTAGATGTTTGTAATTTCTTATAGCTTAAGGTTATTTAGCGCGAAAAACAGAATTTAATCTTATAAAAAAGTTGACCGTCTTTAAACTGAAGCTGAACATTTTTTTACGTTAAAATATATTTGTAGGCAAGTTTCTATCTGAGAAATAAAAACAGAAGTAATCACATCTCATTATTAGACAAGGAAGTGCATATACGGCATAGCGAAATTTAGTACCAGGAAAGGGATAAAGTAAGATTTTTCCTTTAATAATTTCTAAAATGACTTGAATCTAAAAATTTATTACTTAATTTTGCAACATTTCCTGTTAATATTATAAAATTGAAATGTTGACTTGCCTACCGCACGCACAACTTATTAATATTTATGGCTGGTGTATCAAAAAATATATTTGGAGCAACAATTTTTAACTTCTCCTACAATGCGTCACTTCTAATATATTTTCAATCCCATTTAACGGAAATTGGGTAGAGCGAAATTTCATCATAATTAAGTCTCGATAGAATTTTCTAACAAAGTTGATGATATCACGTATGCTAAGTTTTTAAAAATTTGGTTGACAGTTCTTATCCAGCGATAAAAATAATAAGTTAAATTTGAGTAATATATGAATGTATCCTCAAAAACTTAACTTTATAATTAGAATGGAAATTTTAAGGAGCATTTGAAGAAATTTGAGGAATGAGTTAACTCCATTCGATTTGAAACATGTACACTTATTTGCGAGGAAATATTAAAGCTTTTCAAAGGAATTCGTTGGGAAAATTAAGTGTATCAGTTAAAATTTAGTATGTGCCTCGCTACCTCATAAAGAAATGCCTTGGTTTGCCGCAGCAGCTTCTGCGCAGTAACACGAAGCTATAAATTTCAGTTTTCTATCGACCGTGGAATTTGAGCTATCTTGCTTAGAAACCATTTCTGGAGGCAAATTTATTGATGAAGTAATATTTACTTTATACCAATTGCAAGCAAAATCACACGGAAATATATTTATCGCGTATTAATTGGGTATAAAATCGGAACAGTGCAGCCCTTGTAGTCTGTCTGAAAATCTTATCTGAGATTAAAATTGCAATCACGCACACTTTTAAATATTTGTGTGATTGCCTACAGAAAGGGAAATACAAGCAGAAATGTGAGTTGATTATTCTTTGAAGACTCGAGTAGTGTTTAAAATGTATGTTCAAGGTTTAAAAGGATTTAAAATGTAGAAAGTGCCGAAACGTAGTTTAAGCAAAATTTTGTTTAAAAAACTTTTTGGACTTAATATTTTGGCAAGTTAGAAGTAAAATAAAATTTTAAGACGTTCAGCAGAGCTATGTATTATTTTTTTCTAGGTTGGACTATCGTTTTTATTTATTCTGCACTTATTTAATTTATTGTATTATTTTTGTTTTGTTTATTTATTCCATTAACATACTATTTTTATTTTACAATTTGTTGGCTCTAACTCAAAAGGAATTGAACTCAAAGTCTTGGGAGAAGGAAGCAGAAAATTAAACCAATTTCGCCCGATTTAGTTGAGACAGCAAATTCACAGAACTATGCATAGAGTATTAAGTTCAAATATTCGAAACCTCTTCATCAACCACTGGTCTTCAGTGCCTGAATATATTGTGATATCAAACCTTAAAAAATTGTCATATTTTTGTGTTACTGATTTTTTGTAACTACCAGTTCCAGACTAGGAGTTGTTAGGCACATCTAAAATTATAATGTCATTGTATAATAACAGTTCAGTGCGATCATGGAATCAAACGATCAATTAACTTACAGGAAAAAAATCCTCTCAGGTTTCATCGGGTAATATAAGAGAAATCGTTTGCAAAACATGCCTTTTCAGGGAAATGATTTGAATGCTTCCGTATTTTCGAGTAACATAAATTACGAGTACATCGGTCGATTCGCTCGAATTGTACATAGACAATTGACATTCCTTGGATGAAAGTGATGAATTATTCTGTCGGTGAATCATATCGGGAATTTATAATTTTCTGCTTTCGATCGTTCAATAGTTTTTTTCGCCGCATCGGTTCTATTCTAGCTAGCTGGAAGATCCTGCGTACGTGCGGATGGAGCTTCATCATTGTTTTTCACTCGGCCGCAAATCATTCCTCATTTCCCGCATGTCACGCGAGAGATCGACGTCATTGTCTACCGCAGATCCGAACAATTAGAAACGCATTCAACAGTTCCTCCATTTTAATGCCGGATCGTATGCCGCCGCCAAGGATCCTATTTGTTGCGATGATTGCGTATGACGTAACTGCAACGGGTGCTGTGTTGATGAACCTCCCTTTAAATAATATCGGGAAATGTTCCTTTTTTTTGCGGTAATGATCAACGCGCGTTGATAAGGAATATAACTTCATGTAAAGCATTGGCGCTAGCGGTTGAATCTTTTCAAATCAAATGGTGTTAATAAGGACAGTACGTTTATTTATTTATTCATGTAAGAAATTTTCTCTCGAATTAAGACATTCTTGTTTGATTTTCTTGATAACGGCGACTCATACGATAAAAAAGTATAGGACAAGAAATACTCTACTTTTCTAGTTCTACAAGTTTTATTTGAAAAGTATTTTGATATGATCAATACCTCACAAGATATGACGGAAAGTTCATTTATTTGTTACCAGTAAAGTGGTACCCCTGATTGGCTTACGTGATTCATTTATGTGATTTTCTTATTATTTTTGATTTATTATTGTAAAAGTTTATGAAAATCCGTTCGGTAGAAGCCGAGACCGAACATTCGCACGGCCGGACAGACCGACGCTAATAGGCGCTTGCTTATACTGGAAGTGAAACGCGTCTAAAATGATTTAAAACGAGTCATTCTATTGATTACATAAATTATTTAGTACGTATGTACTTGACTTGCGCAACCTAGTTTGCTCTACTTAGTAGGTATATACTTGATTAAATTATGAAGTAGAAGTGGAAAGTCCACTTAGATTCTTCTGTGAACGAGATATTCCCCTGAGAAAAATGTTTCTGCTCTCGAAAAATTCATCTAATTTTATTCACATCCACGCCTGCTTGATCATATGGGGTACTCGGAAATGAAGAAAGTTTTTCGCCGTGCAATTAGAGTGTGAAAATGTACGAATAAATTTCGAAAATAAAAATTCAGCCGCGTTAAAAATTACTTTCGCGTTGTTATGCTTCATTTACACCTGGTTGAAAGGTTCTTCGTGTCGAATATTTCTCTGCGTATAATCGCAAGATGCGGTAAAAAAATATCACCCGTGGTTTGCGTAAGGTGGTAGGCTTGCTCCGTGGAAAGGTTGTATCTATCGAACAAGACACTCTGCCACATTCCTTTTGATTTATGTTGTGTTGGAAAAACGCGCTGGTCAAAAAAGTAAAATCTTCGCTCGCAACAAGAGCCGTGTATCTGATTGAACAAAAATTGATAAAATCCGACAAGTTTCGAACGAGTTATCGCATTTTGCACCCATGCCTTACAATAAAATAAACTCACTGCAGAGGAATGAACAAATAGAGCAAAAAAACGAGGAAAATTGAAATGCAAGTCGATTTTCTTTAAGTATTGTCTACATCTATATCCATCTCTGTCTTTCTGTCGAAAGGAAATAATTCTCTTCTTTCTTTTTTTATGGTATTACTCTGGATGAGTAATGCATAATATGATACCTTGTTACGTTCATGATTTTCTGTATTTATAACCACCTAATATCTTCATGCTAACTATCGAGCCACAAAGAGGATTAATTCATTCCTTCCGTGAATTACTACACGAAGTTACCTAAGGGAAATCCCTTTCCTCCTCTTTGTCTGCTGTCAGAGAAAATTGGTTTCCATGAATTTTCTTTGAAAACTCTCGACGTAACCGTCATCCGCTTCAGGAAAGAGGCTTGGAATACTAGTTTTATGTGATAAACCAGTGTATTTATATAAGGAATATACAAGTGCGTGTGTGGGTATATCATTGGCGTAGGCAGGACCGACTAAAGTATGGTGATATGTGAAATTTAATTTAGAACCACGATTTTTCCATTATATAAACTTTTAAATAATTTTAATTTTAATCATAGGTTCCATAAAAAACCTTTTAATTTAAATATTTCATATAGTATTTGTAAAAACGTGAATAATATATTTGTCAAAATTGAGACAATTTTGGCACTTCGACATCGGCCAACGAAAGAATTAGCTTGCACTAAACGGCAGTAAATTCCGAATTATAATTCAGCATCTTGATTTTAAATCTAAATGTTTCCATTTCCACGACGACGTCTCATTTTTTTTTCGTGGAATCGACCGCAGTCCTTTTTGGAAGGAAACGCATTTCAAAACCCGAGAAGGGAGTCCGGACGGTGTGTACGACCGCCTTACCCGGACGAGTTCCCTCCCAGATGGACCAACCCGCTGACCACCACCGCAGATACTCCTCCTCCATCCCTCCCTCCACATCCTCCCTCCACTCCCCTCATTCCCCTTTCCCTCTCCGCACTGTTACATCAGAGATAGATAGAGGGGGAGAGAAAGAGAGAGAGAGAGAGACGGGAGAGATCAACGCCCGAAGTACCCTCGCTCACAGTAAAACGGAACGCAAGAGCCAGCTGGTCATTCTGCTTCTCCCTTGTTTCTCATCCCCTCTCTTTCCTCTCCTCTTTCTCCCCGTCTCTCTCTCTCCCTCCCTCTCCTCGGCTGACTCCGCTGCCAACCAACCCCCTTCCATTCTTATAAGTACGCTCCCCATCTGGCCGTGCCTTTGACGCCCACTTACATCTCTCCCTCCTTCCCACACTCTCGTGGGCCGATGCATCGTGAGCAACATAGCGGCCGCCGCGAGCCAGCACGGTCCACGGTCTGTAGCGAAAGTACTTTTTTAAAAAATCTCTTTTTTACGAGATATCCGAGTGCGGTTATTAATTACGTCTGCGATCAGTATTCGCGTATGGTTTTGAATAAGGATATCTTTTCCTACCGGTTCCTTCCTCCCTACAAACCCATACCCATTTTTTATGCGTAAAACCGAATAATACTGCGTCATTTACGTAAGTGGCAGTTGGATTGAAGTTTTCTCTCATTCGTCCCAATATTTAATCTCAGGCGTACATGAAGCATTTGTAAAATTTTGGGAATGCTTTCCTCTTAATTTATGCAAAAAGATGATGCTACTTTTATTGTTTTTGGCGCTATTCTTTGTCTCCGAGGGTAAAATTCCGCGATCAAGCGATAAAATTCAGCCTAATGGAAAGGAAATCTTGTTTTGAATAACGTAAGCATTTTGAATAGCAGATAATAAAATGCTCGAAAGAAGCAGTTTTTCTCATGAAAATTCTACAGTGGGTCATACGTATATCGAGTAAATTCAAATTGAAAACTATAGTTAAGGAAACACGAGATTTTTTCTTGTTGTATTTTGGCAGATAAAAAATATTTTTAATTTGTTTTAGTTCGTGGTATTTTTTGAAAAACTATCGGAACTGTTATGTTTTCACGATAATATATTCCAAAAGACTGCTGAAGATATAGTAATGTTTAATGTTGCATTCAACATGCAATCTTCATTCATTTCATCACAGCAGAAATATTTTTACATTTATCGGTTGTGGGGATAGCTTTTGAACTGAGGTTTTAGAAAACATACTTCCATTGCGTTGCCTGAGGTAAATTATACTAAGGAAAAATGAAACTATTGGAGTGTGTTACAATATTTTAGATTCTTGGTTAAACATATGTTTATATTTTTTACGCTTAAGTTCTTTCTGAACCAAGAGCAAAGCTAAAATGGAATTAAATTTAAGCAAAATATAATTACATATGCAAAAGTATGCCTCGGGAATGTTACTTGCTCATTATGTATATTTGGTTTTAAAATTAATGGCGCTATTTACTTTCTTTTTGATTAATATAAGGAAAAGAAATTGGGGATTTAAAAAAATTATATAAAGAAATTTAACTAGTCATAAAATAGTAGAGTCAACTACGTAAATTTATCTATTATGAAATGTCATCGGCTGAAAGCCATCGATAAAGAATCTAAAGTAACAGAAATGACCTTTAAAGAGAAAAACTTTGATGGAACATCACTTATAACTCTTTCCAGTTTAAATTAGTAATTAAAAGTTTATAACCATTAAAGACAAGTTTTATTTTTCTTGTCTTCATCGTGGAAATTATTGGTGCAATAAACAAATTCTTTATCTCCTCATTTATTTGCGCACTCTAAAGATTTTTCATTGCCACATAATAGGTGCTATAATGTTAGATAAAAATACCACATAACTGATGGATAGCATTCGATGAGTATTTCTGCTCGATCCTATACGTCAAGTGTGGTGTTTTTGCGGTCTGCCTTGTGCGGCTCAAGACGATCCGACCGCACCGGGGAATGATATAAAAGTCTCATAGTTTCCGCATTCAGCCACCAGATGTTCTGCGGTTTTCTTCTAGGAAAGCGATAAATAAATGTTTATAGACATACATATTGAGTTTCGCGCTATTTGGAGAGCGCGTCATATTTAATGAGATCCTTTCGATTCAACAAAAATCACCATTTTCAACAACCCCACTTTATTCTGTTTATAAATATTATTCTTTATAACTAACGTGCTAATACATGTATGATATAAACGCGGGCCTTACACCAACATATACAAGACATTTTTAGGAAAATTTGTTGTAAAATACAAGATGAGACAAGTATTACTGAGTGGTAATGTATACTTGGTCATATTATTCTACTTAGTGAATTACATATTTTTCATTAATTCGGTTGCTGAATGTTCAACAATTTTGGTATATTACAGCTAAAAGATTCAACACTCTAGAACTTGCATTGCGAAATGAAATTATTGCAAATAAAATTGTTCCTTTACCGTTATGCTTGCATTGCTGTTTTATTAGAGGCATTCGTGCAGTATTGGCTCATATCGATTCATTGGATTTAAATTCGTTAAATTGTCTTTACAACATAAGTCGTGTTCGTTAAATTAATCATAATATTAAAATTAGAAAACTGATTCTAGTGAGCTGAAAATTTTTCGAAAAGAGATTTCCAATTTACTGATTCATCGAGTGCAGGTTATCGCTTTCCGAGCAACCATTCGATTTTTTCTGCTATAGTAATGTGTTAGTTTTTTTCTTAATTTTATGGATTGTTTGTCACATTTTTATAAAACGGCTCAATGATGGCTGCTACACCGTACAAAACGTAAAGCCAAATGTTAATTTTTAGTTATACAATTTCGCCGAAGTATAAAAATAACACCTGATCATTGAGTATCACCTTAAAGAAACGAGAATGCGTTGGACTAAACAAACTGCTTATTTGAAGAGAAAGGCGGGAAGGACGCGGCGAGTCGTGCGAAAACTTCCTTACGGTCCTATGTTTGGTGTCTCACTCACCTCTCCTCCTACAGAGACCCTCCTCCCCTCTCGCGATGTTTTTCCTTTTAAAATAAAAGTTTCAGCTCTAAAAAGCATTCATAATTATTAGGAAAATTTTGGTTAGTGTGTAGCAAGTTAATGGAAAAAATTATAGGATTGTAAACTGGTAAATTTTGAAAACATGACGGACATGTTTAAAAACAAATTTTGAATTAATAAAAAAATGTATGCGTGTTATTAATAATCAGTCTTGCAGCTCAATTGAATCGTAAAAGAAACGGCTATGTATCTGTCAAATGTCTTTGTTTTGTAAACCACAGAGCGGTTTTCAAACATTACAAAGCCACCCTTCAACTAAGAAAACTGTCTTTACGAACCCCTCTATATCATGCTCAATACAGGGGCGGATCCAGAAACTTCTCAAGGGGGGGCGATCGCCCCTCCACCTATCGAATCCGCCCCTGCCAACTGCCCTATATTTTGAAAATCCCTATCCCTATCAGAATCCTTCTTTTCCTTTCTATACAAACCTAATCTGCGACGTATAATTGAGGATTTTTGCGCGGAATGTGTTTAAGAAAGCGCCCAGTGGAGTGCAATGGGGTTATCCAAGGAGGGGGCAATCGCCCCCCCCCCCCCCCCCCCCTGGATCCGCCACTGGCTCAATAATAGTTTATAAACAATACCTACGGGACCTACAGTTGCTTTTAATATAATCATCTTAAGAAAAACTTGGGCTCAAACGATACGACCTAGCCACTTGAGGGCTAAAATTTGACGGCTGCATATTGCTGGTATCATGATTAGAATGGTTAAATAGACAGTAAGTATATTTCAAAACTTTTGGGGGAGCGTCTCACAGTTTGAAAATCACTTCCTTAGAGGATTCTTCTTTGGAATTGATGAACTCCAAATGCATACCAATTTCATTGTGTGTTGAATCTGCCTTATTTGGCATCTTATCTATACATTCAAAACTGTGACATTTTGAAAGGTTGCTGTGTCAAAATGAATATGAATGCCATTTCAAATTAGGCATGTCTTTAATTCTTTTACACCAACAATATTCCCAAAACTTCCCTCTTCACGGAACATTTACATATTCACCCACGAATTGCAACTTTTGGAAAATAAAATGCGCATTTCCTCGACTCGAAAACATAAAAAGAAGCAAATTACTATCCTGAATACATGTCCAGGACGTAGGAAGAAAGACCAAAAAAGGAGTTTAGGGATAGGATATCGGGTGCAGTTAGAGAGAACCTCTTCTTTTATTTTTGGAAACTCTGGAGAGAGCGAGGATTTCAAACAAAGGAATAGCTGCGAAACTAAATTATAGCAATAAAAAAATTTAAAAGGAGCAATTTATGGCCGGGCTAGGCTATTTACTTACTCCACGGCTTCCCAACCTTCTTCTCCGGAGACAACTCCGTTTTCTTTCGAGTGACATATCCCGGAAGGCCGAGGCCGGCCGCGCACACACACACTCACACGAGGGAGAAGAAGGAGAAAGTGTTTTCCTCTCCTTTGCCCCTCCTCTGCCCCTCCCTCTCCCCCATTCCTCTCGTGTATCCGATGACACCTTCCGGTTGTTACCGTGAGGAGGAAGAGACGGGCGTGGTTCAGAGGCTAGCATCTTAGTCGCCATACTAAGTGCTAATAAAAGAGCGCCTTGACTTATATGAAATGTCACGCTTATATTTACTCGCAGGTTCTTTCGATGAGGTCGATATTTTTAAAACTTGGAGAGCGAGGCACAGCTAGAAGGGGAAAAACAACGTCCGTTTCATTCCAAATGTCGTAATCGCGGGCTTATTACGCTTTCAGCTTCTCTCTCATTACGACGAATGGCTAATAAAATATGGATGTAATTTTTTGCGGGCATTATAGTTTGGTTCAGAAGGAACCATTAGTTATAGCAAAATGTTATTCATCGACCAATTGAAGTTCGTATCGATTTAAAGGAATAACGAGCGATTTCTGTGGCCGAATAGGCAATACGGAAGCCTTATAATTTCTGTAAAGCTCATACAATGCAATTTAATTAATATATGAATGATGAGCGAAACTATTTCACAAAGTAAATCGCAACTAAGAAGCCAGAGTTTGTTAGGCTAGACCAGGGGTCCGCAACGTGGTGCCCTTTAGTAGTCCTACCGTGCATTTCTACGATGCTAAAAATCATCTCTCCTAGCACTATTAATTTGATTTGTTCGCCTCTTTTATTTCTAAACGTACATTTTAAATCAATTTGACGTTGATATTATTTTAACGGAAGTACGGTGATGCTCGATAACAGGGACGGCAAATGATTTTCGAGTCGCGTGCCAAGAAAGTACCGTGAACCATCAGAATTTTTCTTCGCGTGCCGCTAGTTTACTCTTTCTCTAAGAAACTTCATATTTCATAGGGAAAATACAAGCTTACGCGTGCCAAGTAAAATCGCCCGCATGCCATTTCTGGAACGCGTGCTCTATAACGTAACGTGGTGCTCGAAAAGGTTGCGGTTCCCCGAGTTGGACTTTCGAAAGAATTGTTATTTCGGAGAACACTCTTCTTTAGATTCTCTTATATAAATGGGTGTGTCTGGCAAGCCAATTTATTCCGCGTTCGTTGCTAGCTGCTCGATGCTCGTTTTAGGAAAGCGGATGGGAAAAAATGAGGTGCCGATGATATTTGAACTCAGGGACTTATATTTCTGGTGTGTGGGGAGAGAGAGAGGGAGGGAGGGTGGGAGGGAGAGACGCCGAAATTAAAGCCGAGATGGCAGTTGATTTATATCAGTTGGTTAGTAACGTCAAGAAACCAATTGAGAAAGGGTGGAGGGAAAAAATAAAACGCCCCAAAGATACCTGTTTTGAATGCATACGAGTTGCAGTTTATTGCAATGCGCAGCAGTTGGAAAAGAACTTGCAAAACGGGATGCGTTAAGCTGAAAAGCAAACCCGAAATTGTCTACCTTTGGCTGCGGTTGCTTTTATTCGTTTTTCGCTCGATAATTTATTTCGAATTGTATTATAACTGCGCTGAAGACTGTCTCGCGGAGAAAACTTTTTTAATTAATGAATTTCCTTTTTGTTTTGAAGATAGGTGTTCCGAATAGCTTTGCAGAAGGCGGAACGCGTAATACACGAAGCATAGCCAGACGACGTTGAGAGATGATATTTGCACGGCTCGCTCCGCGCAAGGAACCTAAGGATACGATGTTTTTGCGAGTAGACGGTGAGAGAAATATTTCGGCAAACGCGTAAGTCTGGATGAAGAAACATTTGCGATGACGGCTCGAAAATTTTAATGGTGCCCAAATACGATATGAGCCCTTTCTTCTAGGCATGGTTGAGCAAGGAATTCGAAAATATTTTATACCTAGAGATGACTGCTAGAATCAAGAGTATTCATTTGCGATGATTTATTTTATTGTTTACAAGCTTAAATTCAATGCTTGTTACTTTATGAATGCATTGGTACTATATTGCAGCCAAAATTTTGATTAAAATTCATGGTATGGACGGGAACCCATCTACATTTATAAGTTATATCTCCGTCCGGCTAATATATACGTTTTCGAGAGCCTAACCTGTACGTTAAGCGGACGCTGCCTATTCAGTGAAAATAACCAGTATTTTTAGAAAATAAAAATTTGCACTCTTGGGGGGTAGTTTTGGATTTAATCCATATGGCCTCCAATAAACAAAGACGCCATATGTTTAATTTCATTAAAAGAACTTTATTAATATATGCAGGGTGCGTAGCAACAACAAAGTCAACGGATTTATCGATTTATATGCATATTTGAAATGAAATTCATTAAGGATCGTGCAATTTTTAAATATGCCTTTTTATAATTTAGCTTAAAGGCAAGTCCTATATAAGGATCAGGAAATCACTATCAACCATAGCTATGTATTAACCAACTCGTTTAGAATTCCATCATTAAGTCGCTACTTCTTGTAAAGAAAGCCGCAAATCTCTTAGTTGTCGATGCGAGCGCAAAACTCTTGCATTATCAAAATGTCTGGTTGTATTTCACACCCATTTCATCAGCTCCTTTATTAAAACAGCTCTTGGTGCATTTTCCTTTTATTCGAGTCTTTTTTATTTGGTTTGAAAAAAGCTTATTGCCACTCGCGGGAGATTATCTCAATTCGATTGGATCAAATGTGTTAAAAATTTCTCGGCTGAATGAATTCGTGAAGTGTGAAAAAAATATAAGTTTACATATGGCATGTGAACTCCGCCGACATGGACTGTTTTGAGCTCACCTTCGACGTGCCGTGAAAAGGCTTGGGGAAATCCGAGCTTAAAAAATAACCGCGGAGTAGGATTTTTCCGCCGTGTTAGCCCGACCAAATCGATAGTTCGAGGTATTAGATTCTTCTAATAAATAAATATCAAATGCCTAAGCGAACGGTCGGAGAAAGTTTCGCGTTGGCTCTTAAAATGTGTCCCCATCAACTTTGATAAATGTGAAATAGATAAAGAAATTCAAGGATGGAAAAGATGCGAGACTTTATTGGGTCAAATATTGCGGGATAAATGCGTATTGTTATAAATACGTATTTCAAGCTCGATATAATTCTCAGCGATCTTCCAGGTTTGTTCCGCATGTTTCAATACTTGTGGTTTAATTGGGGAAGCCGGCGTTTACCACTAAAATATGCTTAACTTGTGATTAACGCAGAATTACAGACTAAAACATTGCCTTTGTTTGGCTTATTTTGATGATTCGTTCTGGAAGCATTCGAGATTGGTTTACCTAAGATGATGTTGGACAACCTTAATGTCACCGTTATTCTATCGCAAGAGTGAGTAAAAATAAAGGGGTCTCCTTGATTTTATCGGTCTTACTCTAATCGTCCAGTGTTATCACAGCTTTCGCCTTGACATTTTAATTACATTCCACGTTCTATTGCTGACGCCCTCTTTTGTTGTCAAGACAATTTATACATCCTATACACTTCCTCCATAACTTTCCTCGAAACCAATTTCAATAATAATTGAAGAACTAATTTATCTATATATATCTATAAAGAAAAGTTTGTATGTATGTATGTTTTTCGTAGCTGAGGAACTACATCACATATAAACAAGAAGAAGGTATCATTTTAACCGGAATAAAGAGTTAAGTGGTGTAGTCAGGTTTTTATACCGATTTGATCGATATTTCTAATTACAAAAAATTTTTTTTTTCATTTTCTCCATTTGAATAATATAATGATAAGTGCAGCTTATCTTTTCATTTGAATTTTAAACTTACTTAGAAATATGGTACGAACTCGAGACTTGGATGGTTGTATGAAGGGAATAACAAAGTTTATTTTTATTGGAGACAGAATCCAAATCCTGATCGAATTAGCGTAAAAATGCGTTTATAATCTGAAAAATACGTGAATTTATCAATTTAATGACAATACCAATTATAAGCTACCATGGCAACTCCCATTGTTTCCGAAGTTGAGAGTCCAATACATTTATATAAGAAATTTTTAACGTAAAATCGTTTTTCAATTGTGTGTGCGATTTCGCTTTGTTTACGTTTGATTTTAATTGAAATATTACTAATAAATGGTTTTTAATGGTATTTTCATGTGGCGTAGAGTATTTCAAAGCAAACTTTTTAAAACTACGTAGGTAACTTAAATAATTAGACGTAGACTTCCACAAATTGTGATTGGATAAATCGTTTCATTGTTTCTAAAGTATTGTTGATATAAACAATTTTCTCGTAACAGAACTCATGGATGAGAGAATCGAGCTAATAGTCGGAGGATAGTATTCACCCTGTGATTATTAAACGTTCTCTATTTACTTTTTTGTCTTTCGTTATATTAATTAATTTCGCCTGTTCCTTTGTTCATTCATTTTCTGTTGATTATTGTGTTCTTGCTGGTTTTACTTACAGTTTTCGTTTTGAAGATATCTTCACGAAACTTCGCAAAGTTATATAATTTTAACCTGCGAGTAACATAGGCTATATGGCGACAAAAATTTGGGGGGAGAGAGAGCTTAATTTAGTAATTATTTTCCCCTAAGTTTACACGTAATTTTCGATTTTTTCCTTCATTCATCTAAATTTTTCCTTTATTGGACGGTTAAAACTGTGTACCTACTATGTTATTCTTGCGATGTTTACATGTTACACGGTCGAAGTTTCAGATTCACTAAATTCGTTTAAATTCAACGGACACTTCTGCTAGTGAAATAATAAATATCGACTTTGCCAATAGATTTGAGGACAAAAAGACGATTTTTAATAGAATAAATAGCATATTTATAGACTGCTGGCGTAGCCAAAATAAGAAAATCGTAAATTTTGTATCATTTCCACCGTAAATCAGAAAACTAACGGTAATAGTGACATACCTAAGATTATTACTTGTGATTTTCCCCTGAGGACATAAAGTTTGTGTTCGAGAACGCATTAACCTCTCTAAACCAAGAAATCATTAGTAAACGTTTTATTGCCATTAAAAATCTCCGTCGCCTCAAAACGTGTGGTTGTTTCCGTCTTATCAAATCACACTGAAAGAGCCAACATTTATTAGGTTAATCCCTCGAGTTATGCTCTGAGAATAATTCTCTCTCATTACCTAGACACGGCTTCCTTTACAGCTACATTAAAACAGAATTTGTGAGCTATAAAACAAAGAAAATAAACGAACTTCCATATGTCCTCGAGTAATTTGTGATTATAGCTTTCGTTTTACTCTTAAACTTGCTTTAGTAATCCACTTTTCGTATTAAATTTGAATGACATTTATACGCATTTATTTACATTGGGTTAATTTTTCCAATATGGCGGCCGAAGCTCACACCAGAACATTGAGGACTTTTAGTATGTTGAACTAGATGCCAGTCTGAACATCTCTGCGAAAAATCAGCTTTGTTCGAATTTTTTCCGCTATTTGGTAAAAAATCGTCTAATTTTCCTGGACTATAATAAGTGCTGTGAGATTTGATGCCGTTAAGAATGTTAAACCATACCGTCAATCATACGTCTGCGTGAAGTGAAAAATTTAAAAGTATAAGTATTATCATTAAAATGCTTTTATAATTTGACTATTACTATTATTGTTAAGTTTCATAATTGATAATAGTTTGCAATGTAATTATTTACAATACCACACACTTAATAACATTTGAAAATGTAAATAAAAATTCTCTCTTTCAATGAGAATCGTTGTTATTATAAAATTTTTAATTTCAACTAAATTGTTTTTGGTTATGTATTAAATTTTCTTCTAACTTTACTATTCCTATCTATATGAAATAATTTAATTAAATTTTTTTTTGTCATATAAGTATTTTTCCGTCAACAGAATTTAAATTGATACTCAAACATTACCCGACTTGTGCGTCTAATTTATCATGAGGACAAATCCTTTGCTTAATTCAAGGTTCTCTCATGTATTTTATCATAGAAATACCTCATTGAAATATATCTAATTGTTTGCTAAGCAACACATATTTGAATTAGCCATAAAACACGTCAGCCACTTATTCATTGTAACAGTGTCGCATATTGAGTAATGAATCTTGATTGCGGCAGACCATGGGTTTAGAAGCCGAATGTTCTGCCTCGAACCAAACATCGTTTGTCAGCCAATCACTAGCCCCAAGATTGGGAAGTTCCGGGTTCGAATTCTACCGCCGGCAGTGGCGTGTGTCATTTGTTTCGGCGGGCGATACAATCGACAAGGGGCAGTATCGAGCGTCTCTTTCCGTCGAGACGAGACTTTCGATTCGAAAAAAGGAAGAAAAAAGAGAAAACAATGGGACCTTCTTATCTGGAGCGACCAACTTTTCGGGCAGTGCGAGTGTCTCTTTTCCTTCGAAACAACCACGAAAAAAATAAACGGTTTCTAGAAAACTTTATAAACCTTCTGCCGACTCACACTCCCTATCCGTAGGAACAACTCTCGTTCGTGTTTGACGGGAAAGTTTTCGAGAAATCTCACGGAAGAAGACAGAGAGAGAGAGATATGGAGGGGGGAGCCACTTTATTGTTGCCCCAGAAGACGCCCCCCCCCCCACCCTCTCGTTTCGGTCTCTTCTTCATTGTTATATTTCGGGGGCCGGGCGACCGAGACTAATTCCAGACAGCTCTATGAAAGTGTCGTATCGAGGAGAGTAACCTCCTCTTCCCTTCTCCTCTTTCGTTCTAACTCCGCCTCCTCCGAGAGGAGAATTTAAGAGGGGCAATCAACCTATCTCTCCCTACGCCATTTGTCACGCGAGCGCGAGGGTATAGAAATTTCCACCCAATGTCCTTTTTCCTTGTTCCTTTTTTACGTTAAAACCTCTTTAAGTAATTCGTCTTTACGAGGAAGACGGAAGTGGATTAATTTTCGAGGGCGAGGAGGATTTCGATTCAATTCGTCTCCCCTCGAATTTTTTCCTCTCTCTTTCGATATACATATATCTCCGTAGAGACCAAATTGGAAAAGTATTTAATCTTCTATACGGGTCGATCAGGGGGCGTTGCTATGTTTACGGATCTGAAAATAAAGTTCGTTTTTTAACGATCGTGTAGTATTTTCTCGTGTGGGTTGTGCTTTTCAAAGGAGAAGAATGTGGAAGAGATAATAATGATAGCGAATAACAAATAAGGTAAGGTGGAAATAATTCCCCTTATACGACTCAATACGAACCGACGGAATATAAAACTAGTAAAAACTACGAAATAATTAGTAAAAAGTCGTTTCACATTTCATTCTATCGTTCCACGCCTTACGGTGTTTCCCTCAAGTGTGAGAAATTAAAGTTTGTCAAGATGAATGATTTGATATAATTCACAGGGATTACACATTATTCAGCTTTAATGCTATTCAAGTATTGCATATATGAAAATCATAATCTCAAGTAAAATGGATAATTATAGTTATTAGAACGCTGAAGGTTGGAGTTTTTAAGTCAAGAGCAGTGGTGCCCAACCTACGGCCATGATGAAAAAGTAATTTGAAAAATTTAAGAAACAAATTCATATATTTTTATGAAAATTTTGGTGATACGTTTAATATTGGAATGCTTAGAATAAAACCTCATTTATGATTTAAGTTGCACTTTTATGGCACCTCGGAATATATAGATAACTTCCGATTAAACCACTGATCCAGCCTGCTGAATAATTGACAACTTCCAATGCGGCCCCCCTAAGGACTCCTAGCCACAGATGTGGCCCGCCACGTAGAAAAGGTTGTGCACCACTGATCTAGAGTGATTTGATGAAAATTATAAAATCTTTAATGATTTTTATGCTATAAGAAAACTGAAACTAACATGACATTTAAAAGATAGAGTTAAATGCATAGTGAGGTGGGTAAAGCTGGAGAATTGTAGTGTGTTTATAAAAATACAATCCAATTGAAATGAGCTCTAAGCAAAATATAGTCGCATAATTTCTAAAACTCTGATAAGTGACTGACTCAGTATCTGCAAAGGGTTTGTTTGCGTTAACAAAGAACTTAATGACAATCGTATCATTTTGGGATATTCGACAGGAAAATGTCAATATAATGTATAAATGTTTACACGTAACTTTCCATCTAGCAGATTAGTGAAGGCTGCAAAAAGTTTATTAAGGTTCTGGCTGCAAAATTTTTCGAAAATTTGCTCGTGGCAGGCCATTCGATATAACAGCCCAGTAAATTACTGAGCAACGTGAGGGTTTTAATGCTGTCAATGGAATCTACGCTGTTGTTCAGTGTCTTCCTTCACGATCAAGCGGGTGAAGAGTTGCAACGAGCCCTCAATCTGCATAAAAATCGGCATTGTGACCAGCAGGTTATTAAAGGTGTTTTATAGATTGCGGATTCATTAAAACCATAGTTTTTGTAATTAATATCTTTAAAACCATTACGAGGTTCGATGGGTGACCTCCTTCATTCTCTACCAGTCTGTCAGATTTTGTAGTTCCATCTTTAAAATCAAATACGCAAGACGACTCTCTTAGAACGGCCGTTTCCCATGCAAGTGCCACTGGATTTCTTCCTAAGGATTCATCTATGTGTTTATATATCGCGAACTACTGACTTTTATCAACGCTTAAATACGTATACTTAATTTGATTTTCATGTCCATCCCTCTTTTATGCCGAGACGGTCGCTCATAAAGCAATCCTTTTTCGCCCGAGTATTCTCGTTCCCGCTCCAGTGATCGATCTATGGCGAAGGGTATTGACACGAGCAACGTGTTTCCATTAAAATGGTAAGGTTAACCATCGGAAAAGGCGTATAAGGAGGGGGGTGGAGGGGAAGGGGGTGGGGAGAGATATAGGGGGGGGGGGAATTCTCCCCTTCGCCCATCTGGCGTATCTGGTCAAGCCACTTTATTCATTGATAAACTTCACCTCCTCACTTTATGTACACAATGACTAGAGAAGTATATCTTTGCCGATGTGTAATAAAAAGGCTGTTCTTAATTAACGGTAAAAACCTGCCTGTTAAGGAAAGGATTTAAAGCTATTAAGCCTTTCGAACTTACAAAAAAATTGTGCGCATAAAAACCGCATTCTCGCGACGAAGTGGTGGGAAAATTTCGTTCCGTTTTCTTAAGCCCGATGACACTTTGATGCATGGAGGAATTTTCTTCCCACGAAAGTTTTGCCTTAACAATCTCATTTGCGTTGAAAGTTGAATAAAAAAGTGAATTCTTTGAAGGCGGATTTTTAAATGTGCGACTATACGGTGTGGACATCGACCGGCCTCGAAATGTGAAAAATAAACCACTTGGGCCTGCTGAAACTGGTTGATTCGAGGGAGGATAAAGGATTGTTTGACGTTCTCAGAATAATCTTGTTTTGATTTAATTTCTGTATTATTGATGTAATAATGGATTAATATGCGTCAGCTAATGAATTTGAAGATTTTGATTTGATTGGAGCTGTTAAAAGTTAACACATCTATGAAGGAAAGAACCAAGTTTATTTTTATTGAAGACAGAATCCTGGTCGAATTAGCGTAAAAATGCGTTTAGAATCAGAAAAATACGTGATTTTTATCAATTTTATGACAATACCAAATATAAGTTACCATGACAACTTCCATTGTCGCCGAAGTTGAGAGTCCAATGCATTTATATGGGAAATTTTTTACGTAAAATCGTTTTTTAATTTGTGTGTGATTTTGATTTGTTTACATTACAACAAAATATTTGATTTTAATTGAAATATTACTAATAAATGGTTTTTAATGATATTTTCCTGTGGCGTAGAGTACTTCAAAGCAAACTTTTTAAAACTACGTAGGTAACTTAAATAATTAATTAGACGTAGATTTCCCACAAATTGTGGTTGGATAAATCGTTTCATTGTTTCTAATATATTGTTGATATAAGCAATTTTCGGTAGTCCCATTATGACCCCGCAAATTATCACGTCGCTAGGGTCACGATTAACATTTGAGGGATCTACGTTTTATTTGTAGATCGAGTTAGGTTTCTACCAAGATATGTAGTCTACAGAGGAATTATATTTCGCTTGACTTTGCGCCGCAAATTGAGAGGATATAGGCGAGCTTCGGCTCGCTGTTTTTATTTTAGTAGTCGTCTACGGGCGCTACCGCGCCCTTCGACTCGCTGGAACCAAACTATTCCTCCCCGTTGTCCGGTTGTAAATGTCGCGACAGGCCGATCAGTCATGGGTTAGCAAGCTTTAAATTAGAACATATCCGTTTCTTTAGTAATATGTTAAGCTGTTGAAGGAAATATATACCACTCTCTTCATCCTTTAAGAAACGCACCAACTCTCTATAACTCAATGAAGCCATTGTTGATGGGTTTTATTTATTTTTGTTGTTGTGTCATGGTAGCAAGGAGGAATAAACAAACAAAAAATTTGCGGGGTCATAATGGGACAGTACCCAATTTTCACGTAACAGAACTCATGGAGGAGAGAATTTAGTCAATAGTCGGAGGATAATATTCACTCAGCGATTCTTAAACGTTCTCTATTTATGTTTTGTTCTTTCGTTTAATTAATTAATTTCGTTTGTTTCTTTGTTCATTCATTTTCTGTTGATTATTGTGTTCTTGCTGGTTTACTTACAGTTTTCGTTTTGAAGATATCGTCAAGAAACTTCGCAGGTATATAATTTTAACCTGTGAGTAACATAGGCTATAAGGCGATAAAACATTTGGGAGGAGAGAGAGTTTAATTAAATCATTAATTTTCCATAAGTTTATACGAAATTTTCGATTTTTCAGTGTAAGATTTTCTTCCTTCATTCATCTAAATAGGTAAATGCGGAGCGGTTTTCTTCATTTTTGCTTTATTCGACCGTTAAAACAGTGTAGGTACTACTTTATTATTGCGACGTTTGCATGTTACATGGTCAAAGTCTTAGATGCACTAAATCCGTTGAAATTCAACGGGCACTTCTGCTAGTATACCTATAAATCGCTAATAATAACGTTATGGCGACTGTTTCTTGGCTAGACTTCCAAGCATTTAACAAGAATATATCACATCTTACCGCAAGTGCGCTGATGCATGCATGCATCTAAAAAATCCCTCTTATCAAGATGTAAAGTAACAGTGCATTTCGTTATCGAAATTATTTCACCAAGTCCAAACCTGTTTTTTCTGGCTTTACGTTCGCTCCGTACACCTGCAAAAGTTAACTATGGGATTAAGCCCCTTTAACCTCCATCATGAACTCAAAACTTTTGACTCTTTTTTTAAAGCGTGCATTCTCATCTTCGCAATCACTTCCGCCATATGAAACATACTGCCAGCATCGGTGGTGTAAATTCAGACAACAATCACACCAAACATTACCATGTTTTCATTTTAATAGATAATATTTTTTCGCTAAGTTCAGTCACCTTATTCAATTAAATGACTTCGCACGAACAGAGACACATCTGTACCGCAGAAGAAAATCTGAGTTATCGAAAAAGAACATGGTTGGATCAGACTAGCGAAAATGAAAACGGCAAAAGATACCTATGGGCAATAAAACAGACAAGACATTCATAATGCCTTTACATTTTGTACGAACATCTGAATCTAATTTTGTGTCGCCATGATCAGCATGTCGCTTTTATTTATTTCTAACCTTTAATTCTCTCCGATCGCTGAAAACATTTCCAAATAGATAGCAGAATAAAATAAAGTTTGATTATTCGTTCATAGTAATTCTACCTGACGGTAGGTTTTAAGCACCCCCAACAAAGTCTGTGCTATTTGTGCCTTTCTCACCATGTTCACATACTCAATTCCTTCTTTGAAAATAAAGAAATAATATGCTTTATCATATTGTTTTTTCTCTTTTAAAGGAGGTATTAAGGAAAGATTTTTTTCCATAGTTAAACTAACAAATTTGGAAGGTTATAAAAAGGAAAATGATTTTTAAAACATATGAGGTAAGGCAGGCGTTAATGGTACTGACAATCGTTGAAATCGAAGCGGTGTTGCCAAGGCAATAAAATATAATTCGTATCCACCATTTAAAGTGAGCTATGCTTTATCATATTGTTTTTACTTTCTCCATACGTAGTATAGGGAATGTATTGGATCACGAGAAAAAGTCGACTTCGATATTTCAACGGAAATACACGTTTTAAGGTCCCTAGAACACGTTTAGACCATTTTCGGAATTATGTCTGTGTGTGTGTGTGTATGTGATTGTGGGCGCTCTAACTCAAAAAGTACTTGTCATATTAATACCAAATTTCATATATAACATGAGCACAAAGAACTGATTAGTTTTTGGACAATACCGGTAATCGGAAGTCGATGTTTATTCGTACCCGATTCGGTTTTTGCAATATTTCTCCGTTAATCGGTTTTTTCGGTTTACGTCAAATATCTCCTTAAAAACGACGTTATTGGTAATCTTCGTAAGGACCAAAGTTGTAGAGAATAATATTTCTTCCAAGTTTTGTTTGAAACAAATTTTCGTAGAACCATCCATTTCGGAGATATTTAACTTATTCGTAATTTCCAGTATACAGAGCCACCACCATGTAGTGGTGAATTCTGTAAACATATTGAAAATATAATTGACGGCAATAAGTACGACTGTATTATTTTACGATAGGAAATAATAATTTTCCCTTATAATGCTATTCATAATAGTTTAAATATCTATACCCCAAATATGGAGAAAGTCATGTGTTGACCACATCAGATTTTTCTCTTTTGTTTTCGATACGTTTTTGTTTGGCTTTTCATATAAATTTTACTTAGTTGATGAATCGAGCCTAATTATGGGATTTATGAAAGGGAAATATACTGGTGAACGTTATCCATACATAAGCAGTATTTTCCAATCAATCAAATATTAATTTTCACGCTAATTTTGATCTATCACTCCAGTTAAATTTTTTTTCATTAACTTGCATATCATTTATTGCTGCATTTCCATTCGGTTTTCATATTTTATGGATTCTTTTTTCATTCATTCGCCTTCATATTGCCTTTTACTCATAATTTATGAATACCGATTGAAAATAACCCTTTACATTGGTCTGAAATTATGGTGTGCGCGTTACAAAGTCTGATCGAAGAATGAGATACATATTCAGAGCGTCCTAATGGTCGATGAATGGATACAAATGAAGAGTAATTGAAGTCGAGGCATTTCAGGAGGCAATTTTTTTAAAAATTGCAGGCTTGCGAGACGCGTTGCATTCGAAATAAAAGCACTCTCCGTCTCCCTTCCATTTTGAAATCACTCTGCGATGGCGTTCAAAGCGACCGAACGAGGCGTGACTAAAAAATTATCCGACTTGAAATGAAATACCGCGTCAGCCTAAAAGTCAGTTGGGGGTGACTTCGACCTGCCATTAATTAGCTAAATTACTCGTTTTTAAACCGGAAAGCTGCGAGAGAGAATGAGAGAGAGAGAGAGGGAGTCATTCCGCAAGCCTTAATGGAGGCCTTCTGGTGTTACCCTCTGGGAGATTATTTTTTTAATCAAGACGCCGAGTTGAAACGGCCTTAACGCATCTAGCTTAAATGGAATGTAACTAAGAAAAGGGGTAATCGTGCTTTTTAAAACCTAGGCGATCATTTTTTTTTCTAATGTACTTTGCATGTGGAGATAGAATTAGTCATCGAGACAGACGCCCTTATACGGGATGAAAGTTATTTCATGGTTTCGTGACTGCCTGGAAGGTTTCTGCACGTGCACCTAAGACGGTTGTGGTTTTTATCATCTCATTCGGTTGAAACCTGCGTGTTTGCTTTAATTTTTAGAATGGTCTCAGGAATTATTGGAACAAAACAATTCAAGCAAGCAGGATTTAAACTAAAAATACGGACGATATGCAAGATGGTTTCAGAAGTTATCCCTACGAATGAAATTTACCGTTGAAATGCACATTTTTACCAGAAATAAAACAAACTTGACGTTAAGTGTAAGATTGATCAGTGGCTTATACGCTTTCATCTTCAAGGTTATAATCATAACTAATTCTAAGAATGTAACTCGTTGAAGAGGTAGTGGCTTCCTGTTATTAAGAAAAGTATATTTAAAAAATGAAATACGCTGTAATAACTTCTTCGACATTTAAGTTTTTGTCTGAAAATGCCTGACAAGGGGAGGGCCACTTATTGGAATCTCAGATTTTGATGAAACTTGGTAAATGGATAGTAGTCGAGACGAGATTTACGAATCACCCCCATTTTGTACGTAGACCGTTAATAGTTTAGCCAGAAAATGAACTTTTTACTTTGAGGTTCCTTTAAAGCCTATTATGAACAACACGTATCTCACAGTAGATGTGGCGTTTGACATTTTCTTTTCCCCTACGCGATGTTACTTTTTCTTGTCTATAACTTTACGAAAACTTCACACCGACTCCTTTTCTTTCGATATTTTGTGTTTGAACAAATCTGCAAATTTATTACGATTACCACTAGCTTCGCCTTCGCTTCCTAAAAATTACTGTATATTGTATTGTCGCTCATGTGTCGCGTGGACGAACGGTTGAAAAGGTTTCGTTTGGAACATTGGCGTCGCCAGAGAAAGTTTCGCCATCTTCATCGGTAATGGCTAAAACGTTTTCGATAGATATTTATACACATGAGCGACAATACAATACATAGTAATATTTAGGAAGTGAAGGCGAAGCTGGTGGTAATCGGAATAAATTCGCAGATTTGCTCCAACACAAAATATAGAGGGAAAGGGAGTGTGTGTGAAGTTATCGTAAAGTTATAGACAAGAAAAAGTAACTTCGGGTAGGTGAAAATAAAATGTCGAGCATTGCGACTCGAGCCCTATGCATAGCGCTTCGCAAGCATGGACGACAACCACTACGCCACATCAACTATTAGATACGTGTCGTTCATAATAGGCTTTACAGGACCCCCAAAGTAAAAAGTTAATTTTCTGGCTAAACTATCCATTTACCAAGTTTCATCAAAATCTGAGATTCCAATAAGTGGCCCTCCGCTTGTTAGACTTTTAAAGAAAACTAGAACTACTTTTAGCAGTAGATTCCGCTGAGTAAGGAAGGAAGTTGTAATTTGCTGATTACGTAGATGATCATCAATGATGTTGAGTGCACTTCAGACATCAAGATATATAGGATAAAATCGCTAATTTTCATGATTTTAGGTAATGCAAAATAGTTTTCCTTGATTGATTTCTAAAAAAAGTGGAAAGAATAATACGAAAACTTAATTAGCTTCCATTTAGACCGTCAATTTGATGTGCACCCAGTGTAACTGATTTCCGGAGAATATGCATGAGATGTAAATTCAATTTAAAAAGCGCTCAAAAACCTAAGATACTGAAAGGAATGACTTCCGGTCTTTGCAGGATAACTAAATTGTGCCATTTGATAAATAAGCGTTCAGCTCACCTAACATTAACTAAAACCCCGATTTGAATATACTCGTAAGTTCAGTAATGTTTGTAGATCGCTTCTCAAGCGAACTCAACACCATCGGTGGAAATTATAGAAGTCAATTCAATTAATTCCACCGATTACACGTAAAATGAAAAAAACATGAAAATTATTGAGATCAATTCAGTCAATTCTATTAGTTACGTATGAAATACAAAATGTGGGACGAGATTTTGTACATTGGAATGTATAATCAGTCACTTTGTGGTAGATTATCAGCAGTATTATAAAAATAAGAAAATACTTTCGATCAATTACCATTGGTTCCAAATACGATTGAATATCTTATTTAGAACAGATTTTTCTTGAGCTCGACACGGGAGCGATTTATTCAAGCATTTTTCACTGTGAGAAGGGGTCCATAGCAAAAGTTCATTGGATTAACAGTTTCATTTAGGGCGCACCGATGATATTATCTTTAAATAACGTAGTAGTACACATAATGGCAAGGTCTCCGATCATTCTGAACTCTCTCTCCAATGCTGAAGATTGCATCATTGAAAGCGGAAAATACTAAAAGAACAATAATACACCGTCGGTGTAATTTAATATTTTTCTGAACTTTCTTTCCATGTCGTGCTCACCAATCATTTTTATGGCGCATTTTTAATTCCTGTTTTTGCATCGGAGAGTAATTGCGTCAGAGTAACTCTTTGTTCAGAGGAAGAAAGGAAAATTACTTTTTACTGACCACTGCCACCGCGAAACGTTCACTGCTCTGAGTAATGTTCTCCTGACGGAAATGCCGCATAACGGAGGAAACAACAATGTAAACGGCATTCGAATATATATTGAGGAAATCATTAACTGGTGTAATGTACCATATATAGGACCAAAAGTCACTGCCAATTTCAGCAACGGATGAATTAAAATCGTATAATACTTCAATGCATTTTAACATGGTTTTTCAACACAAAATAAATGGACTAGACTGCAACGTAAGGATTCAATTTATTTAGTAACTGTTTTAATAGATTTCCGGAAACAGTATTTCGAAAATGGTTGGTTTTCGGTTATATATTCACATGGTGTATCATATTTGTATATTTGTTTGTATGGAATTTATTTTTTTGCAGCTAATTTGCGTAAAAGCAACTCGTATCCATTTAAAGCTTATTTTAATAATTGGCGAAAATTACATTCTGCCTTGTTTTTATTGAAAACAGTCGTATGATTGAAGTAATCGAATAATAGCCGTTATATAATATTGTGCAAACAACGGTTTTCCTAAGTTTATGGCATTAAATTTGTAGCGATAGACTAGAGCTGATATTGAAATAACATCAAATTCACTTACACAAATCACCCTTCCTTGCCTTTAACTAATTTACCTAATTAGTTGTTATAATAATTTGCCTATGCAACGAAGAAAGATACTTAGTCAAGCAAATGTGGGTTTGTTAAGAAGACTTAATTCCGACATTAGAGAGGCTGGAGTAACATGAACTCTCAGGGCCGACCCGGGGCGCCAAAATCTTGGGGGTGCTATTCCGACCATCTATCTATGCATTACTTGCAAGCAGAGCCATGCATCGGGTGCCCGAACCCGATCCAACCCGACCATGTTCATGTCAGGATTTTAAAATTTCTGGTCACCCGAAAAATATATAGGAGAAAATGTTGTATTAACATGCACAGCACTTTAGATTTGCGTTAATTAACCCTCAAACTGCCCATTTCACCAATTCTTTCTTTTCATTTTGAACTGCCTTGTATTTACATCTTTTTTCATTCGTTTTATGACCTGTCATATATGTCGGGGCCGAGTGGACAGTCTGTTTCGGTTGGGCTCGGCCGTGTTCGGATACAGAGGAAAATATATTTTCGAGTTCGGGTTCAAAAAATGTTTGAGTTGCAGGGCACTTCTTGCACGTGAATAAATACTGGATACCGATTTATATCGCCGAACAAGCTGGAATCTTTATGGCATTCATTGTTTTTTCTTTATCTATAATCTTTACAGAACGATGAATAAATTAACATCTACTACGTAATTACCTCAACAAACATTTACGGTGGGGGGCGCTAAAGTTCTTCGGCCGCCCTTGTGAACAACTCTATAAGAAGTATAAAATACAGCAGCATTAAGCTTAAGCACTTGCGCTTATTTATTACTTAGAAGTTACCCACTTGCTATTCGAAAATGATAATTTGTTTACTTGGAGAAAGAATATCTTTTATAGCCTATTTTTGCATAAACGACATTTAATTTAATTTATTTCACGCACAGAATTTTGTCATTCTATAGCCACATTTGTGATTTATCAGATACAGCGAAGCCAAAACCGCTTTAAGCAATGGTTGATCTTTTTATTAGCAGAAGTTATGACAGGAAACTGGTACGAATTGAACAATATGGTATTGAATTAGTCCTTAACTCGTAAGATTTGTCTATTGGTTATTTAGCGGTATCATTAAATTTTTAAGGAAATTACGTTTCGTTTCATCCAATATCTTCAAAAAAGCTTTTCCTACTGATATTAGTAAGAGCCAATAGTCCCGTCATCATAATCTAACAAATATAAGTTTCCGGAAATTTGTCTACGTTTCAGAATAATAATAATAGGCAAGATACGTAATTGTTTATTAGAAGAGAAGCATTTATCTTTCTGACATTAAGTATTTGATTTAGGAAAGCACTGCAAAATGCTTGATGTTGAAAGTAACTTATTATTCACTATATTAATGCCAGAGGGAGGAGCATGAGTACGCTTTGTCCGTTGCGTGATAATTTTCACGACTTTTGACTGGATTATTCACCTAACGCCGAAATAAAATTTATTTTAATACATACTCGGCCATTTCAAATTCCGATTTTTCTCTCTATTTAATTTCGACCTGGTTTTCCTACGTATTTTAACAAAGGTAACCATCATAAAATGTATTTTAACTAACAAATGTCAACACTATTCCAATGAGGAAGGGAAAGAAAGAATTGGTATACTTCATCTTTATGTGGTAATTTTTCCTTGAAATTTGCAGTTATTTTCTTTCAAGAGTACTATTGAATTTCTACAAAGCATTCGATTAATTAGGCGAAAAGTTTGGACATGTACATATTTCATTATTACGCAATTGCTAGTTATTTCACCATAATTGCATGTTATTTATTGACATATCATAATAACTCAACTGCAAAAAAACACGGTCTCGGAGAGAATAATAAGTAGAGATGAATCAATCTGGGTTTTTCAATAAAGGAAGCAATTAAAATAAGTGGGATAATGGTAAACATTTCTAAATGAAGCTCAACTGCAAAAAAACACGGTCTCGGAGAGAATAATAAGTAGAGATGAATCAATCTGGGTTTTCCCTGTCAATACGAAAATATTTCCTGAGGAAACGTTTCGAGTCGACGCGAGAACTTCCTTTGTCGCTGCACTCTTAATATGACTTTCGACCTCTAACGCGGTGAAAACGCTCACTCGCCAGAAATGACACTTCATTATGAAATTGACAATAATATCGAACGCTGTCCATTTGTTCGCTTTGAAGTAATTAGTATTTGACTTATATGCTTTACAATATTCAGAAGATCTTTGCAAATAAAAGATCTTTTCCATATCGAGAGCAGCCTTTCAAAGCATTCGATTAATTAGGCGAAAAGTTTGGACATGTACATATTTCATTATTACGCAATTGCTAGTTATTTCACCATAATTGCATGTTATTTATTGACATATCATAATAAGTTTTGCAACTGCGCCGGTAGCACGATGTTTTTATTTTCTCCATACGTAGTAATGGGAAAGTATTGTGATCACGAAAAAAATCGACTTCGAGTCCTAGAACACGTGTAGACTATTTTCGGAATTATGTGTGTGTGTGTGTGATTGTGGGCGCTCTAACTCAAAAAGTACTCGTCATATTAATACCAAATTTCATATATAACACTTTAGCATGAGCACAAAGAACTAATTAGATTTTGGACAATACCGGTAATCGGAAGTCGAGGTTTATTCGTAACCCGATTCGGTTTTTGCGATATTTCTCCGTTAAAACATCATTATTGTATATACAATTCTATACAAACCTTATGGAGAATGTAATTTCCTACACCTTCCATTTGAAACAATTTTCCATAGCAGTGATTGTTTAGGAATTATTTATAAATAATCGGTTTTTTCGGTTTCCGTCAAATATCTCATTAAAAACGTCGTTATTGGTAATCTTCGTAAGGACCAGAGTTGTAGAGAATAATATTTCTTCCAAGTTTTGTTTGAAACAAATTTTCGTAGAACCATCCATTTCGGAGATATTTAACTTATTCGTAATTTCCAGTATACAGCGCCACCACCATGTAGTGGTGAATTCTGTAAACATATTGAAAATATAATTTACGGCAATAAGTACGACTGTATTATTTTACGATAGGAAATAATAATTTTGCCTTATAATGCTATTCATAATAATTTAAATAGCTATACCCCAAATATGGAGAAAGTCATGTGTTGGCCACATCAGTTTTTTTTAGAGCTGCTGACGTTTCTATTTTGCAAGCCGACGGTTTCCTTATTTCTGAGCAGCGTTTCATCTATCCTCCGCATACTTGCTTCGTGGTGGACGAAGAAGTGTAATATTCCACTCGGGAAGGCGAATATAGTTGCCTTGATGCTTCCAGTATGCAAAGAGTACAAGTTCCTGCTACAGATGTGTTTGTGTGCATTGGGGAGAACGATGGGCGACTGCTGCACGCTCGACCACGCACGTCATCTCCATTTACGGCCAAGCACGCTTTGCAAAAACACTGAACCTCCCATAAGGGTCTTAATGCCTCTTTCTTGAAATGGAAACGATTACGATGTATGCGTATGCTGTAAAACACTAGAGTGGGGCATTTTTTTCTCAAGTGTCGTCTCAAATTACATCCACCTCTTCAGAACGGATTAGATGGAGCTTACAATGGATTTCAAGATAGGTTTCAATTAATCTTCGCTTCAACCGTACATTTATTTTGTATTAAAATCTATCTCGGTATTTCTCTATAGTTAAAATATATTAAAATTCCATATTCGAAAATTAAAAATCACGCTTAAAAAGTGTAGTTTAAAGTAGCTAATCACATGAATAGTTCTAAAGAAAGCATTTTCTATGTATAGCTTATCAGCTAATTTATGTCGATTACAGTCAATAGTTTAGTTCTGAGATAAATTATCTACATCTGCATAATATCTCCCGATTCACCAGAGAAGTGAGTGGCAGAGGATGTAGTACAACAGATTCTTTAAACATGTCTCATATACCGCCTTTAATATCCACTCGTTATACCTGTTCGTCCTAGGAATCTCGACATCGCTCCCTTATACAATTAAAGTGATGTACTTTATTATGGCGGTCGTGCCTTTCGTTGTACATATGTAATTCAGTTATCCCTAGCACTTTCTCAGCTAAGTTTTTTGATCTATACTTCTACAAAAGTTTCAACCTAGCTTTTTACTTCATTAAATAGAACTGTACTCTGCAACTGGTGCCGCGAAAAAGCACTTTGATGTGCCACAGCACATCTGGAATTGCAGCCTATGGAAGAAATCACTTTTTATTATTCTTACGCTACACTTTTAAATAAAAAAGCGATCCTTTATTAAGAGTTTTTAAATTGGTTTATTTACTTAAAACAGCAAAAAAAAATACTTTTTAATTTTTGTGATTTATATTTTTGAATTTGCCTAATTTTAACTCAATTGTTTGCATCATTGAGAAAAAATGTGATTATTTTCTCGTATTGTTACTGAAATCTATACGAGTATGTACCGCGAGTTTGAAGCATTGCGTTTATCCATCTCTTTGCAGAGGATGCCTAAAGACGGAATGCTCGATTTATCCGTGACGCAACGAGGATGGAAAAACGGTGTCGGAAACATTTTAGTGGAACGGAAAGAAATCTCTAGAAAACGCTTGCACATACACACACAAACGCTCGCGGAATGAATCCTCGCAAATACGAATCGGTTAATTCTTACGCGTTACGTCAATCTGCGGCCGTATGTGGAACACGCTTTATGTATTGCGACATTTAGAAGAAACGTAACGGAAGTCTTCATGTTATACTCGTAAGAAAAGAGAGATTACGAGCGATTACGAATTTCGCATCCGTCCGTTGGACTTAGGTTCACGATTTCTAAAATAACTACACAACAGATCTAATGTTTTTCTGCTGGATGGTGCTGCTGCTAGTGATCGGATAACATTTCTCTCAGGTTTAATTGGAGGAGTAATTCAAGGCGCTAAGAAAATATTTTATTTTAAATTTACAACCTTCATCCGCTAAAGAAGTGGTTCGAGGTGACTAGCACCAAACCTATAATGAATGGTTTGGTGGGAAAGTTTCTATGTTGGTTTCGTGATAATTTCCGACACACATGACGCAAAATATCTCAATGACTCAATCTTGTTGATCTTTTCTAAGTACAATAGATGGGACTCTCTATTCAGATCATGTAATGGGGATTGAAGTGTCGATAAAATTTTATTTATTCTTTGTAAGCTCGAAGTGTTAATTATTTTGGTTTACAAATGAAGGTCATTCAGTATTGCACCGATATCGAACTTTTACCTATCTTGTATAAACAGTGACTCGAGCCGCACTGCGTTTGTTGTATCTTTATTTATCGTTACATATCTCGTTCTGCTGCGGTTCCAGTGTACACTTACAAATCCATCCCATTACAGAAAGTAATTTCATTAAATTCCCTTCAACATTTATCACTACATCTACACCTTCCCACGCTTCGTTTTCTTCAGCATTCATATTAAATAAAGCTGGAGAGAGTGAGTATCCTTGTGGCACTCTTCATAGTGTTGCCCAATCTGACTCTCCCAACGCTACCCTTACCTGTAAAGCTTAATTCATACTTTCCTCCAGTCCACTCTTATTCGAACAAGGAATACAATCGGTGGGCCTCTGTAAATAAAAGATTATTTGGTAATTTTATTATTTTATTTGTCCAAGAAATAATATAAATTTCTTTATACCGAGTTAGATGGAAGATTAGCAGTCTTTTCTCACTTACGTGCTTGCCCACGAGGATTAATTCGAAGAAATATTTCTCGAGAATTGCTGTTTGCGATTTTTTTAGAATTGTACCTAAGGAATGAAGTCCTTCCGTTGCTCAAATCTTAAAGTACGTAGAAAAGATCAAACGATGAGAAAGATCTGAAAAATTAAAAAAAAATTATTTGCAAACTGTTTTTATATATTGTGCTTGAATCAATTAAAATTTTATACACCGATATAATATATTAAATTTCATACTCTCCTATATCATCTTATCCTTCATATTACACATTCATAAAAACTTATGATTATTTATGGCTGTCTCCAAGTTATTATGCACGATATTCCTCACAAGTCGCCTATCGAGTTATGTGAAAATTCTCCTTTACCATTACATATATATTTATCGGTAACGTTTTAAAAACATTATTAAATGCGATTGTTTGAATGTTATCCAATTAAAGCGGAATAATGTTTTGAAGTTTTAGCAAATTACGTCCATAAACAGAATTTCGGGAGCTCGTAGATCTTCCATACTCCTTCGAATGTACACATAATATCTTTAGGATTCAAAAAAATTGAACTCACCAAATATGGCAACGTCGCTCATGCGATCCATTGCGTGGGCGCCATTATTTTCGAGGAAATCCCCATTCTCGCACACACAAAACCCATAGGAATTTTCGCCCACCATTCGATTCCCCGGTTTCCGTGGGAGGGCGGCGGGAGGTGCGGGCGCGTGGGAGGGCGTCCGTGCGGCGCCCTCTGCCTGACCAACACGTGCCTCCCTCGCACCTGACCTTCGGCCCTCGACCGGGACGATTGAGAGAATTCCGGGGGAAATAGTGGAAGAAAAAAGGAAAATCATCGAAGGGCGTGTGATTCTTGGCTCTGTGCAGCGGGTGGGCGGGATTGTTACGGGAGGCGCGTGGAATTTCCTGTGGGAGGAGCGAGAGTAGGAAGTCGGAAGGAGCATCATAACGGCGGGAGTTTAAAGAATCTATGAGGAGGCCATAAAAATCTCTTTTTCACCGTGTTTCCAAATTACTGCTCTGTAAGATTAAACGTACGAATCAAGATTCTCGCTTTATTTGTGATTGATTTCACTGTTTTTATCTAGACTGTTATGCTAACTAATTGTGAATTTCGTCACGTTAGGATTTTCAGTTTCGATGCCAGAAAGATTGATAGCTGCCAAAGAATATGGCCGCTAGCGTGCGAAGACATCACTCTCAAGCATGGGTGGCTCTCTTATTACATTTAAGCGTAACTGCCAGGATTTGATAACCGAAGGATTTTAAAAGCCCTTTCTTTAATAGACGCGTTAGTTATTGTTAAAATTAGTGGATATTTCTATATATTTATAAGAATTATTTCATATGAATATTAAGGGCAACTAGGTGTTGAAGGAAACCCAGAGAGCACTTACCGGAAGGAGAGCCGCTGGGGTGTCGGAGAGACACATTTGTAGACGTTGTTGGAGCTGTCGGGATGATCCCTTCGTCAGCACAAGAGAGACACAAGTTGTGTCTTTTTTGATCGGCCTACTGACGATGGAATCCTTGATTCCGAAATACGTATTTAGGCAATTTTTTTGAAAAGGAAGTGCTCGTGTGTGTTTATTTGTTTTGTGTGTATTTGTGAGTGTGTGAACAAAGAAAAGGAGGGTCCCTGGCGTTGGAGTAATTCCCCTAAACCCGTAGTGGGTGAGGTTGTGGGTGTTTGGTCACTGGCGTGGAGTAGATTCCTCTAAACCGGAGTGAATGTATTTTCATTTTTTAAAAAAATATTTGTATGGTTATTAGGAGTTTCTTCCATTCATCTTCATTGATTAACCATAGGGCTCAAATTAATATTTTTTCCATTATTCATTAGACTTTATTAGTTTTGAATTATTAGGCGACTTTCGCTTCCAGCATAAGCGCCTACATATTATAGCGTCGGTCCGTCCGTCCGCAGGTTAGTTCTCTGCTTCTACCGAACGGATTTTCATAAAATTTGATATTAAGGACATAGTCAAAGATGATAAGAAAATCACATAAATGAATCACGTAAGTCAATCAGGGGTACCACTTGACTGATGACAAAAATGAACTTTCCGTCATATCTCGTAAAGTATTGGCCATAACAAAATAGTTTTCAAATAAAACCTGTAGAACTAGTAGAGTATTTCTTTTCCTATAAATTTTTATTGTAGGAGTCGCCGTTATCAAGAAAATCAAACAAGAATGTCTTAATTCGAGAGAAAATTTCTTCAATGGATACTTCTTCATTGTTACTAACATAAACAATCTCACAAAAATACATTAATTTCCTTATGTATGCATGCAATATTTTTAAATAGGGAGAAAATGGAGTATTTATGCCGAAGAAAAGAACTTTAAAACGCTATTTCCATTACGTGACATATCATTTCTTTCAAATACTCCATTGCACGAAACGCGCCCATTTGTGATACCCTGTACACTTTCCTAACTTGTACTTATTCTAATTGATCGTTTTTCAGATTAGACTATCGTAATAGATATAAGAAAACGGTTAGTAATAATATTTAATTAGATTGCATGCTGATGGTCTAAATAATAGTTTTTATTAATAATGTTATCGTTACTTTTAAAATCCTAACGAATTCTAACCCTAGAAAAATGAAAATATATTCTTTCTCCGTAGTTAGTGATTATTTACACTGATTTTAAGAAGATTATTTGTGATAATCAATTAAAGTGGCTGCTGAAGTTGCAAACGAGTTGGTATTCGTAGCTTTTCTTTAAACGAAATTTACTCTTAAGCCTCTTACGTTCACATAAAAATAATGTGTCCTGAATAAAATATCGAGCGTTTTCTAAACAGATACTGTCGTATACATCTTTGTAGACATTTAAATAGCCTTGCATAAAAAATAACTTACCAAAATATTATTAATGGTCAGAGAAACTTATTAAATTTTGCTAACAAATGAGCTTTAGAATCGATCGATTATACAAGAATACTTCATTATTTTTAGTTTATGTTCAGGTGCAGCTCGCACATTTGCGGCGCTCAATCATTCTATCCTTCCGATCTGTTACTATTACGAAGAAGACTCACTGTTTTACGATGCCTAGCTAAGGATCGAGATAAGTCCCAATTGGGGACTTGGGAGCCATAAATATTCATCCAAATGACTGCTATTTTCTATTTTCGTCCCGGAGCTGTAGCATCACTAATTGATTACTGCGAGAGAAGCGATGGAGCTTTGCTCCTTTGTCTAAATCTCTGACTGCTCCCACGGCATCCCTGAAGATATACCGTGCACATTAACTATAGACGTATTACTCAATGCCAACGGAATATCCATCTGAAATACTATCAATGTTTTATATACCTACATCAATAAGATTTTTTGAAATTTCTCTAATAATTCATTTAGGACATTGCTATTAAATCTTTCTTAAAATTTTAAAAGGTAATTTGTCCATTTCCTTAATTTTAACAAATGACCAACTTGCTAAAATTAAGATGATATCCTGTTTAATGAAGATAGACTAACTTCTTGATACCCAAGTTTTTTTTATCGATCGTAAACTAGTTTTTCATGACAAATTTTTCTTCTTTCAGTACTAATCCGATAAAATCAAAGCATCTTTAAAGAGTAAAAAGCAGTAATATCTGGAAATAATGTGCTTGGAAGCACACCAGGATATAACTAAAAGTACTTTTTTATGATACGCACATCGATTTTGTGTTAATATTTTACCTTGGAGGTGATTGTTCCGAGAAAAAATCCGGAATTTAAATCCCGCATCGACATCAATGGGATGGGCTCATTAACGCGAACGAGAGTAATGAATCCGCCACAACGGTTCTTTTATGGGATCGTCTCTATAGGGAGCAACAGTTATTAAACCCCATAGCATAGAGAGGGAGGAAAGAGGGTGGGGAAATAACTCGTGAGGGAGGATCGATTTTTGCCTATCGCTCGTTTTAATTTCGCATTTACTTCCTCCCATGGTTCGCACCCTGGGAGTCCCTGACGGCACCTTAAGGTAGTGATTTATTGCCGTGGTCGAGGAAGAGAGGGGATCGCATGAGATGCTGAGAGAGAAGGGGGGTGAGCGTGGGTGGCTTGGGATGGGAGAAGAATGGGGTTGCGTTGGCGAAGCGTATTGCGGGGGTGACAGAGAGAGAGAGGTCTCCGGGAAGACTTAAGGAGCAGCGGAGTCTGCGGCTGGCGGTGGCGTCGAGTGGGTAGAGAGATAAGGAGGCGAAGCGGGGCTTTTATTGCTACCCACACTAAAAAAAAAAAGAATGGAGAGATGAATGGTACGGGAGGAGGTTTGAAGAGGTGGGGTGGTGAGGGGAGTAGAGGGAGAGCATTTAAAAGACCTTTGAGACCAAAGGGAGAAAGAGGTTATTGACGGGTCCAGGAGAATTTCCTCGTTGATTAATGAATTGCTGTTTGTCTGCGGTGAAAAAAAAAGGATGTGGGATATTTTATTTAGGCCGCTTGTTGGTACTTTAGTTATGCGGATACGACCTGCGTTGTATTAGGAAAGGGGAGTGTTTTATGGTTTTCGGGTTTATATGCTTCGGGATGGGTTCTAATTCCGTTTATAGCAATTTAATATGCACCGCGGGAGAATTTTAGACGTTGCATGATGATTTAAGGAATAATAAATTAAGCCATGACTGTTTCTTTGTGTAAGTTAAGTAAGCAGAAGCAGGTTGTTTGAAACATTTAAGCAATAAATAAAAATTTACGTAAAAACGTTTCTCAAGCGTATTTTTATTTTTTTAGTTGGCAGTATATAAATTGAAAGCAAACTTATCCTAAACATTGTCAAACGTATAAAATTCGATTCTGTTTTCTTTCGTTTAAACGGAAACACTGTCAAAATGAATATCGGTTATGTGGATGACCTTTCTCCAAAAATATAGTATTAATATTTTAAATATTTAGATAGTTCTTGGTGTACACATTTTAAAATTTCTACTTTACCAAATTGTCAGCCCTAATGTCACATCGAAAGTATCGAGCTGTGGAGAGAGAAACTACTGCAGAGAAAAATAGACCACGTGACGTAGAAAACATTCAGTATCTGATAGAAAAAGTAAAGCATCTTGGAAAAGTGTTCCGGATTCGACTCGAGAGAATTTTCTTTTCTCAATTTATTTATTTTAAAGTAGCGTATTGTATATTCCAGATATATAATAAATTGTAATCAAGATATTAACTCTGTACGTAAACCTATGAGCGGAAAAGCATTTCTTTGTACGTTTTCTTTACCAGCGCAACGATAGTAGCTGATAGTGTTGCATACCTACACACAAAAATTCTATGACGTTCCCACATACTATGGTAAAGAACGTCTTTGAAAGCTTTGCATTCTATTTATGGAGCACAGTATGATACTAAGCCATAACGACCTTTATTTGTTACACAGCAGCGTATGTTTAGATTGCAGGGTCCCCAATTGTTCAGCGTCAGAGGCCCCAATAGTTTACCGCCAGGGGCCACAGAACTCCTAAATACGCCACTGCCAGGGCCTTTCTCTTCATGTTTCTCTTTTAATGCATCTAATATACTTCTCATATTCTATCTCTTTTCTAACATTCTTCCTTCTACGACTACTTTCAAAATTTCACCCTCCCATTTCTTCTTTTTCTTATTACTCTAATTGAGCCCATCTATTCTCCTAGTGTATTTAAAACTTTCTCATTTGTTTGTCTCTCTGTCCAACTAATTTTCTCTTATCACTTTAGTTCAATAAAACTTAGAATTTCGAGTTCGCATTAGAGAAAACTGTCTTAAAAAGAAGCGGGGATCCGTTTTATATTTTGATTGCTTTTTTTTATTAAACGGGCTACGTATTTTATTTTCAGGGATCACAAAATACTGTAAAGGAAAAGGAGAAATCGTAAATTTTAGGGCACATCGTTTGAATAAATTAAGATCATCACTAAAGCGTAACTGCCGATATTTTCCGTTTATTATCCTTTCACTGTAGCGGCTGTGACATAAAAAACTATAAAAAGATTAAATATACACGAGGAATTAGAAGACATATTAATCACTTTTTTAAAAATTTGCGATAAATTAAGGAGCAGCGTCTCTTTTCAATGATAAATGAATTAAATCGTATAATATTGCTTATAATTCCGCAATAATTAAATGGTTAATAATTGATGCTATTTTATGACAATTTCTCTTGGATATAAAATCAAGAAATTCCGTACATATTTCCACTCATGAAATATCAAATTCATGGCATTTATATGAAATACAATTACCTTGGTATGTCTCGTATAAAATATAACTTCCAAAACATTCTCAGTGTAAATCGTTCATTTGTTTCATTTAAAGTAAATTGTCAGTTGCCGCTTAGAAATTTTTAATCAGATTCTCTATCAAAATAAGCTCATGTTTATTTTCAATTGCTGATGTAAATGTAACTCTCTAAAACTTTCATTTACTTAAACTATTTGCATGAAAAAGTCAGATTTTTACAATGCAGAAACAAAGCAAATGTTTCAGAGTGTGGGTGTAATTAAATACTGTTAACTGGAACCAATTAAGTCTGTTTTAAATAATTCGTAAAATAATTAAGTCACGATGTCTTATGAGTTTTGCATTTAATATATTTGAAAATTTTCATTTGTTTTTTATATCTATCTAACTAATGTTTTCTTTGCGTGTCAATTTTTTTTGTGTATTTGATCAAATGATACTTTCTCAAAATGTGAAAGCTGTAAATCTTGGTATTTTTAAAAACAATTAACCTATAACGGTTGAGCGATTCATCATTTCTCTTCTCCCTTCCCTTGTCAACATCTCCGGGGTTTGTAAAACAGACCTCAGGGCGTTCGAAACCAATGTTTTTGCGTAAGTTACTATGCCATTTCGAAGTTTTCTAAACCAACATTTTTTTCCGTGTCATATTTTCTCAGTTCGAGCTCCCATTTCTGAAGAAAAGATCGGAAGGTCGAGGAGGTGAAATCGTTGCAGCAACGAAAGGATCATGACTGCTGGGAGGAGCACGAGAAATTCCCACCTTTGCGAAGAGCACGGGATGGAAGCCGATCGTTGCGAAGGTACGTTCTCGTAGGTGGTTAGCCATCCGAGTGCAGGGCTTCTGCCATGATGGATGACCTATCATTAAATGCACGAAGAAAAAAAACTCCGTACGCATCTTGATAGCGCGGTCGTTGCGGCTTCGCACAATGGATGGTCAAAGATGAGTTATGGTAGAAAATGCTAACTGCGTAAAAGTTGACATTTCTACTCCTAGCGGTAAATCTATCCGTGGGACTAGGAAAGCTTTAAATTTTAATCCGCGTGGGTCTTTTTACGACGGTCTTCAAGACCCCATTCCTTTTCCGGTGTTTTTTTTTTGAGTGAGATGTTTCCAAGAATGGCGAGGTTTTATCGTGATTTGCCGCACTCGCAAAAAGAATTATAATACCGAGACAGAAGAAGATGGGAGATTTCCGTGAGTATAGGTGATTAATCGGTTGAAAATATTCCACTCCGATGACAGAGTTTTTATAATGATCTCCGTCCTTCTGATTACCTTCAAGTAAGAGAGTTTCCGAGAACGATATTAAGAACGTGTTCACAATTACTAATAAAATTCTACTACTTGAGGGCTATCTAAAGTTTTACGCGAGAGTAGAATTTTAAAAAGGAATTAATCGGCAGTTTTGTTTAATTCTATTACTTCTACACTTCACAAAGCGTACACGTTGTGACTTTCCCATTTATGGATGTATTCGCTATATTGGTATATTATTTGCACTACTATTATTTAAATATCGCAATTATCAATCCTTATTATTTAGAATTTTTTTCGATTGAAAGAGATCTGTTTTCGCTTAAGCTTGCTAGTAATCCACAATGGGAATTTGATGTAAGTATCTTTAATTATATACTTTCCTGACAGCTTTATAGGTTTCCTAAAACTTTCCATGCAGAAATCATAAAGGTAGAAAAATCGCCGTATCGCGACATGAGAGAGTAACATTAGGAATTGCTTGAATAAGTAAAACATTTTGGGTGAGTTCTCAAAATTTTTTCTCTCCTAACGAAATCCTACGAATGTACTGCCCTCCGTTAACATTCCCCATGAAATAGAGAGCCGTCGAATAATATTCGGAAAATTTCTCCCGATTTGTTTTTAATTGATCCGTGATTTCCACGAACAGCACATCACCGCGATGCGTATTTTTTTCGTATTTTCGAATCTTGCCAATTCTCAACTCCTTCAAATTCACGACCGTAATTCGCTCACTTCCTAGTTGGATTTTTTTTCATTCCAATCTGTTCGCTCTTCCGTGAAGCACTTATGAAACCGAGATATTCTTCCTTCCCCTCTAATCCCCATTTCTCCTCTCACTCCCGCCCACACATTCCTCGACGAGCCTCCCAAACTCCGTGCCTCAAACCCTTCCAATTGCCTCTCTCAAAGATTAAGGGTTTTCACCGATTTGACTGTTGAGAGTGGGCGGGCGATTATTAAAGTGCAGGGGATGTATGAAAGGACTAGAAGAGAGGGGAAGTAACACAACTGTAACTTTGTGGGTATTGGTTGCGAAGTGGAGGAGGATAGGAAGGGTGGAAATTTCACCACGGAGGTACGATTGAGAACGGATGGCTTTTTTTTCTTTTGCCGTACGTGGGGAGAGGCTCTAATCGACGAGCGTATTTTTTCCTCGGTTTGCGGCCGCCGTTTATGAAAGGCGAGATGAAATGTCAGCTTCACGCTTTTATGGCGTCGTATGGAGCGCTATTGATTTGTGGTTTAGTCATAAATGTTAAACGTGTAATATAGTATATCTATATATACGTATCTCTCCGATCAACTTGGAGGAGGGCAGTAAATAATGGAAGAGTCGGAGGAAACGTTTCCTTTCAAATGGTTAAACATCAATTCTTTTGGAATTATCTTACCTTTGTTACTCAGTAATAATAAAGAGTACTTTTCGTCTATTCACTTGTAAATCAAATAAATTCGCTAGATTTTCTCACGTAGAATAGAAATGAAACATTCTTTATGGAAATATGAATGAATCGTTAAATCCCTAAAAAATGGAAATTCCTGAAATTTCTGATTTTTGCCGTTGGTTGTACACAGCAATCATTATAATTTCAAGGCACTTACAAAAAGGCTACAGGTCTGAAATTCGGCATTGTGGTAGGGTACAATCGAAAGGCGAGTTCTATTTTGTTTTCAGAGAATTTTTCTACCACCATGTACTCAATCCATCATAAGGAAAAATAGGAATCTATTGCAATTAAGATAGAAACTCTGAAAGTGAACATATCTTGGGCTGAGAATGTGAAGTTAATATAGCAGTGACGAAAATTTTATTACCTTCCGAATCGATCAGAAAATATTTTCTAATAGGAAAAACTCAACTTCTTACTATTAGAAATTTTAGTTAACAAAGAAACCTCGCACGTCCTTACCTCATTTCAGTTGGCGTAATATTTTTCTCATATATTTCGATGAAACTAAATTGACATGTTTTCATAAAGGAATAATTCGATTTTTTCAGTTAATGTCAAATACAGGAACGTTGACAGGTAACATTTACTTTGAGAACGATTTGGATTGCAAATAGATTTGATTGTTCTCCATGTATTTTATAGTTGAATTTATTTATTCATGTAATATTAAGCGGCTGCATCAAAATTATTTTGCACCTATTGCTTCACCGATTGGACCGTTTTACGAGCAACATGTGGGCCGCTCCAAATTGATGCGAGTGCAAAGATGAATTTTTGTCTGTAAGTTGCCTTCTAACTTTCGTTGAAAGTTAACAGCACTTGGCATAAAACACAAAGCATTACGGGAGTCCCTCTGCATAAAAAAATTCTGTAAGTCATTATCATTGCGTAAATTATGGATCAGGAGCAAAAATTTGAAAAAGAAATTGATTTCGCAGCAGCGAAGTATATTCTTTGTGTGCATTTCATGACGGAGAATCTCTATATAGTATCTAAATACAATTTTGCACAATCGATGATATTCTTACATTAAAACGTTCGCTTGTATATAAATTTATATTATTAAAATAAAAACTTGTACGTTTTTATTTTACTTGCCCATTAGAGCATAGCGTGTAGATTTCAGATTATCCAACGTCTCATTCTCTAAATTTTACGTGCGCTCGAGAATAATTTTATGTAGCATAAAATAAAAATATTGCTCAGTGGGAATGATCTTAGTGAGTATATCGTAGATACTTATCATCTTTTGGAGCTAAGATTTTCTGTGAAAGCGTTCCTCTAGTTCAGGGATGGCAAATGATTTTTGAGTCGCGTGCCAAGAAAGTAATGTGAACCATCAGAATTTTTTCGCATGCCACTAGTTTACACCTTCTCTAAGAAACTTCATATTTTATACAGAAAATACAAGCTCACGCGTGCCCAGTAAAATCGCTTGCGTGCCATTTCTACCACGCGTGCCACGTATTTGCCATCCCTGCTCTAGTTTGTATATTGGAAAGTATGTTTCCTTATAAGTAATTTTCATATTCACGTAACTTTTCAGAAGCGTATCAATTTTTTTAAAAGGAAACCTATCTTCAATTCAATCTGTATATATTTATTACGTCAGATATATTTTAATTTGGCTGCAGAATGCGGACAGTAGAGCTTTAGCTTGAGTTTTCTATATTTATTGAATTATTTTGCAGCAGATATGATTTCTGCTTATCGTATGTGGAATATTCTTGTACACATTGTTCTTAAGAAATCCCAATAAGAAATAACCCACGGATTCAAATATGGCTGTGCAGAGATGCAATAGTTTCCGAATTTGTCAGTTTGAACATGATTTTCCGATTAGTAAATCAGAAGAAAAATATTTTAAATCAGCAACTTATGTTAAGGTTATTAAAAACTAATTATAAGGAAGAGTTACGGAATCATGGAGAAATACATGTCCGGCATTTCATTAGAAGCAATTCCGTTTTTTAGCTTCATTTGAAAGCAGGTAAAATTCAATTTCATTTTACAACTAAACAGTCACAATTACTCGAATATATCTCCAATGGGAAGAAAATTTTTGGTCATTACTTTTATAATAAATTATGTTTACGCCGATTTTTTTACGGGAAATGACTTATTTTGATGTTTTCCGTAATATTTTAACTTACTCTAAATATACTACTTCATCTTTTAAATATCGAGCTGCATTTGATTTAGCTTCGAGAATTAGATATTTCTGGTACCTTAATACGAACGGGAAATAAAAGACGAATCGATTCCATTTGCTCGTTTTTGATGGTGTGATTAAATCTGTTTCATTACAATTTGAGAAGTAATACTTATTAATGGAATTTGCATAAAAAGTAATCCAATGTCTCTTATATAATAGGATTATTAGTATAATCAATCCTTGAAAAATAATAAAAAACATTTTAATTAAGATAAGCAGTTACTGTCTGCTTGTCTTTTCAAAACATTTGAAAGAAACGACTTGTGTCATTGCTTTGATCTGGCAGGTGAACTTGGATATTTTCCTGGATTGCTACATATTTAATTCTTCGAGGGATTCAGTTAATCCTTTATACGCCTAAGCAAGATAGCGAAATACTGACCATTCCCTGTATTTTTGTCGTTAGCAACCCAACGGTTAAGAGGCCTCCGTCTGTCAGATAATTCTTTCATTTCGCAGCAGATCTTCTCCTTGTTATCAAAACCGCTTAGCATCATACATTGCCATCTAACATGAAAGCTGCGGAGGTATATTTACGCCATATTTTCGCCTCATGTCGAGTGATTCCAACGGCTTAGCTTACAACGTGGACCCCTTCGCGTTCTGGGCACGTATTCCAAGGCGGATCTAACCCTTGAGCTCCGTGTGCAGGAAGTCGAGTGCTCGTTTCGTCGCATCTGCGGGCCGTAACAAGAAAGTGACATCCACTAGAAGAGGCTCTTAAGAGCGCCCCAAAGGATGAGGAGGAGGAGGAAAGGCGAGAGTCTTTCGGTGCCAAGTCCGACAAACATGAGGCATAGCTTCGATACGTATTTCCGCGATGGTTTCTGCGGTTTCACGTGCGCTATGAAGACGCGGCTTGTCACGTTTTAGACACCCATCCGCACACGTACGAGCACGCACATGCACACGCCTCGAAGTGGACGATCCAGGACGTTTATTCCGCGTTCAAATGTGATTTCCTTTGGCAGTGAGGAGCACTCGCCCCTTAGGCCACTTTCTTCGCATCCGGTCTTTCCTTTGGAGTTTTTTTAACGCCCGAGAATAAGGTTCTGGCATCAGGTTTTCATGGTGATTGATGAGCGAAAAATTTCTTTTGCTTTCGGTAAGAGAGAATGGTGACAAATCGTAAAATACTGTCACGCTAACTTCGAACTGGGAGTGGAGTGCATTCTGCCATTCACATCCGGTTAAACCACTGCGTAAAGAAGTCTTCTATTTAGTTTCGCGAGCAGTCTTATGTACTAGCGTCTGCTATTCGCGGTTACAATTTTATTTTTACATATTATATTTTACGATTCAAAGGTGAGCGCCCTCATAAACTGATAACATAATTTTTTCACGCTTGGTCGAAAATTTTCAAAGAACTGGTAACTAAATCTAAATCGGCTTAAGGATTGTAGAGTTACACATTCGCTATAAATAATAATTACCGCCTTTATAACGCATAAGTTGGTGGTTTCCAAACTGGAGGTCGCGAAAGGTTTTCAGAGGGATCGCGAAGACGAGAAGTTTTTTCTTTTCTTTTTTAATTTAATGTAGTGATATATTTAAAATAAAAATTTAATGCAAATAAGTACTTATAACCATTTGAAATTAATAATGAGTTTTATATTTATTATTTAACTATTGTAATTCCCGTTGAAATATCAACGGAAGAATTATAGATAGATTGATTATTAATATTCGCATTTAAAATAATTAATAGCACACTATTTACATATGAAATATTTCGGCATATACTACATTTCTAGTGAATATTCTGTTATTTAGTAAATGCCTTTGGTTTTTATTTTCGGCTATAAAATTCTGATATTCTTCTCCCACCTTGTTCTCGTCAATGCTACATATAATTGTCGGTGTGCAAAGACAGGGAAATAATTATATGTAGGTATACATATATAACGTAGGGAAAATAATAGGTAGGTATGATATTAACATTAACAATTAAATGTGCCACTCGAATATTAACAACTACTAAAACTATATTGTGATAGAATGCGTTCAGTATTAGCTAACTGATAAAACATATTTTCAAGTGGTCTAATTAAATTTCGCTGTCGGCCATCTTGCGTTCCTTACAGAACAACGTTTTTATTATAGAGAATGAAAGGAATTAAGGAGGTCGCGATAAGGTCGGCTGCATTAAATCCTGTCTGTATGAAGTCGGATGCCTTAAAAGAGGGTCGTGCATGTATGAAGTTTGTAAAACACTGGCATAATTAATAAACCAACTTAGTTTGAATTATGTTATAATTGTTATGTTTGTAATCCTTTTATAAACTAAGGCAACTGGGAAATCTATAGATACTTTCACCATTTCATATAAAATTTATAATCCTCTTTTAGAAATGTTCACAAATTTTACGAAAAACTTGTCCCGGATCCGTTTAAATGCGCGTAATGTATTCTTTCGTGCTCATTTTATTCAATTCTATTCGTCTTTTACGGTGTAAACAACCTCCACATATTTTACGGTCTCTTTCACAATTTAGAGAAAATATTTTGTTCTATTTTTGGCTTGGTTCAATTTCAGTGCAATTTAAATTCGTCATTAAAAAACATAACTGGAATTTAGATCAGTTTAGCAGTTTCCCTCCCCCTAAATAGCATTAACAAATGAGACTAAATGGGCGAAGGAACGGAGCAACAACTTCACGCCAACTACAGCAGAGCAATTAAAAAATACTGTCACCTCTAAAACAACCTCGCATTTGTTGTTTACAAAATAAGAAGTGATTTTGTTTTTAAGTTTCGAGACCTCTCTTCCCACGTCGCTTCCAGCCATCCTCTCCCACCCCAAACACTTTCCACCCTTTTCGATGGTTACAAAGGCTTTCTATAAAACGACTCTTCCGCCGTTCTGCTTCGCGGGCAAGGCAATTTAGACTGAAGAAAAACCACACACACCAGTTTTCTATCCAAGAATTCTATCTCTCGTTCACCTCACTCACACTAACTCTCTTTATCTGGACAAATCTTTTATTCCATGGTTATGAAGTGTGAAGCACAGATAATACGGAGGAAGCCTAGTGTGGGAGGTGATCATTGGAGAATGGAAGAGGAGGAAAGGAGGGGAAAAGGACTGCAGGTAAAGGTGAGAAAAGAGAGGTAGGGAGGAAGAGCGCCACAGTGACACATATAGAGAGGGAGAGAGAGAGAGGACGGAAGACATGGTGACGGGTAAAGCGAACATAAAGAATAAAAGGAGAGGGCCGTAAAGGAGAAAAATATGGGGAGAAATTATCTTATTGTTAGAGAAAGAGACGAAGGTGAATCAGGGAAGGTGAATAAAGGAAGGGAGAGAGGAAGGTGTAAACAAAGGGTGAGAGGGGTGGAATTTGCGAAAAAGGAAGGTGTATATTCATGGAAGAGGGAACAAGGAAAGGTAAGAGAAAAGGTCAGAAAGAGAGCAAGAAGATAGAAGAAAGGCAGACGCAGACAGGGAAATGTAATAACGGAGGAAAAACAGTGAGATAAATAGGAGGACATTATAAATTCGCGCCCCTGAACCGCCCTTCGTACGCCGAATTCGGACTTTCGTACGTCAGCTGACGATAAAATATTTCGAGGATTTCGAGCTATCTCATAGTGGCGCTGTCAGCCACTTTTGATAAATTATCAAATGAAGCAAAATGCATAAATATAATAAAATTCAAAAGAGTAATGGCTTCATGGCTGAAATCTAAATCATTCTACTCAATTGATGAGTTTCTAGAAAGTGACCTAGCAGATTTAAATTTCTGAAGACAAAACTAACCTTAAAGTATGCTGCGTAATAATATAAGTATTATATGTACTGTAAGATTTGTGTGTAATGTTTTTTAATATTGTACTGAAATTTGACAATATTAATACCACTGTAAAGTCGGTTAATAATCAATAAATTATTATTATTATTCAGTCTCGGCAACGTTACCATCTTTGTTTGTACGTACAGCAGTGTTTCTTTGTTTGTGCATTTTACACCTATACAGAAAACTGTAAGTGCTAATACAAGTGAAAATAAACGTAGGACTCATAAACTGAACACGATTGAGACAAAGATGGAAATAATTAGGCGTGCCAAAAGCGGCGAATCTTTTACTTCAATCGGACGCTCATTGGACTTAAGCCGGTCGAGTGGGTGTTCAGTTGTGAAGAAGAACAAAATTAAAGAATATGTACGAAATATAATAATACAATACGTACTGTGGCGTTCTGAATAAACACCACATTTTTTAAAAGAGCAAGGAACCGATCTACACAGGCTTCGATGACGTTGGCGATATCCCGTTAGCAGACCGCGAAACAATTTGAGACATAATGATTGTGCAGTTGCTTGGCTTTCTCGCGAATGACAAGTGAACTCAGCAAGACTTTCTTGCGAGTTTGGGTCTCGATTCAGAGGTTTAAAGCCTTCTCTGTCTTCTCTACATACGGATTCCTAGGTAAAAAAGACTTGTACTCGATGAAGTACCACTTGCGACACTAGCTCTAATCGCTCCTTCACTTTCCTTATCGATTTTATTGTGGACTCGGTCACACCAAGTAATTTACCAACTGATGAATCCTATCTAAAACTTCAATTTTCTCCTCCAAACTCATCACTTTTTTCGCCCTTTTTACCGAATTTTCTTTCATTTCAATCATCACTCTCTTTGGGGCCATGATTAGGCAATATTACAAAAAAACTATGAAAATAGCAAAATGTTTTAATGAAAAAAACTCGCACTTTCATACATTATTCATTGACACCCCTAAACCGCCTTCCGTACGCCGAATTCGGACTTTCGTGCGTCAGCGAAATGACGAACGAATATTTCGAGTGCTGCTGGTTGCCAGCCACCAGGCCACCAGTTTCCGCCGCGTCGGCATCTTTGCCTGTACAGCAGTGTTTATTTGTGCAATTATTTAAATATTTTATTGCATTTTACCCTATCTCTCTATGTTATAGAATCGACGTTTGTGTCTAAAAGGCCCCTGCTCAAAAAACTAAACATTTACACCATAATTAGAGATTTTATAATATTTTTTGGCTCTCTAGGAACGGAACCCCCCTATAACATGTAAATCTATGTCCGACTTTCGTACACGTTTCCAGGAACGTGTGTCAGAAAGTAGGGGGTTGCCTGTATATCACTTATATTAATCTTCTTCAGTAAATCAAGGTGCAGACATTCTTGTAGAAAAGCGTCCCGTTACGATGGACATTATGTAAATACCAGCAATTAACTTTAAATACCAGTCACAACTTCAGTAACTTATCTTAAGATTTCTTTCGTCATTAATGTCAGGACTAAAGTTAAAGCAGAATACACAAGTTCACAAGTTAAATTACTTCCTTTTGCAAGTGAATACGATATTCTATATCAGTGGTTCTAAGGCAGATCTGCCATGCGACCCCCTCCGTGTGGATATTCGGTCGCCGAGACCCCCGTGGTTTGTTGAGAAGCAATAAAAATATATAAAAATATGTAAAAGAACTTTTTTTCATTTATAATTTTTTTATAAAGCGCACTTAAGAGTATAAAATAAATTTTGGGTTCAATTAAATATATATTTTCATTAAATATGATCATTAATCTCCTTAAAAAAGACATGGCCTATGTTGATTAAATTATTCACTACATCATAAATAGACTGGAATATTGTTGTTGTTGCACACATAAATACAGTAGAATTAGTTTGCTATGGTAGTGCAGTGGTATATAGAATATCCGCCCGGCAAGTGTAAGACCCGGGTTCGAATCCTAGTCAGCAGATTTTTCACTTGTTTCCACATTTCCCAAAAAGAAAGTAGTCATCAAAAATTCAGATATCGCCATGAATTACAATAAAGATAAGAAATGTGAGGACTAAGAAAATGAGCGAAGCTAGTAGGTATAAGTCGCCGTATTATTTTAAATATTATTAAATTATATTTCTTATATTCAATATACATATATTAAAATTAACAATTGTTTTATTTTGAATATTCCAACTCTCAATCAAACATAAAAATTAGATTTAAAACCTATAAATTAAAACTGAAGGATTGATAGAATGAGGAAAAAATGAGTTGGCATAGCGAAGACTGCTGGCGACCCTCCCAAAATTGATCGCGACCCTACGTTTGAGAACCACTGTTCTATATGAATCGGTCGTGCTGAACTGTCTCATTCCGTGTTTTTTATGGCACGCTTGTTTTCGTTGCTACAAAAAATATTTCTCTCATTCGTTATCGCTTCCGCGGGACTCTATAACCTGGGTATGAACTTTTAGTGCATGCGAAAGGCCATTCACATTCAGAAAACATGAGAAGTAAACGAATTAATTTCGCGTTATTCGTCGATTCGGTTAAATCGAATGATACATTCGAAAGCCAACAATGCAGGTTGCCATGGAGAACTCACATAAAATGCCGATAAAATCGCCTAAAATCAGAAAATAAATATATTATTTTAGTAATTTAAAGTTTAAAGATTCTACCATAGGAATGAGAAACTTTATTCAATTCAACGTAGGTTGGTTTAAACTTCGCGTTGATAGCTCAATTCTATCACTCTTTTATAATGCTGAAGAAAAAAGTCCTGCAATCTGAATTCGAGGAATTCCCATGTTACTCAAATGAAAAACAAAAATAATTATTTAAATCTTTCACCCGGCATATTCCGGCGTGAAAAGTAGTGCATTCAACTATTTTAAGCGGCAGCATTGTTTTACAGAATTTTGTAACTGTAGGTAAGTGCGAAGTATGACTTAATACGGAGCAAACACACTCTTCAGAATATTTATGTAGAGATATTTGTCGAGAATTTTCCTACTATCCAACCCTTATCATAAATATATCCACCGAAATTAAATGTAAACCACAATGGCCCGCGTTAGGGTTAGCTTGCGATTAGTTTGTCTTGCAATAATTTTGCGAGATTAGCCCGCGATAATATTGTCTTGCGACAATTTCGGCCTGCGATAATTTTGTTTCGCGATAATTTCGGCCTGCAATAATATTACCTCGCGATCATTTTGGCGTGCGGTATTTTTGTTTTGCGACACTTTAAGCGCGATCAAAAAGGTCTGCGACATTTTGAGCGCGATATTTTGACGGTGCACCGACGATATGAAGGAGTGATGATGAGAGTTAGGTTGAGGGAAATAAGGGAGGTGGAAGGATATGGAGAGGGAGGTAGGAGAGGTGGAGGTAGTGTGACAGTTGGATGGAGAGAGGTAGAGCGAGGGAAGGAGAGAGGTATGGCGATGACGGGTTTACCGTGGGAGGGAGGAATGATGAGTTGTTCGGCTTGAGGGACGGAGAGGGAAAGGTTTAAGGATAATGGAAAGGGAGAGCGAAGGAGGAATGCTGGAGGATGGAGAAGAGATGTAGATACTGGCCGATGGCCAGAGGAGTTCCAAACCGACCCTTTCCTTCATCCCATTTCCCGCATTTCCTCTTTCCACCCACGCTCCCGTTGCAACGGCGAGTGGGGCAGATTGGGATTCGTCATGGAATATGGCTGGAATTGCTTCTCGCTTTCTCCGTCTGGAATGGCTTTTGCGAGAAAGGTACTGCGACTAAAAAAAAAAAAGAAGAAGAAACACGGCTATCCTGTGACCGCTTTTCTATCCATTATCGTAGATCGAAGTGGCCGTCTCTTCCCCCCGCCCATCTTCTTTCTCTTCCAAGAGGGCTTGAAATTGCTCGCTGGATCGAAGGAAAGTTGACCCTTCCTTTAAACATCGGCTCGGCTCCACACTCGGTTATCGGGGACAATTTTGTAGCGCTCTTGTGTGCTTAATAAGCACGCGCCCTATTTTGTTTTTGTTTCGCTCTGTTATGTATATATTTTTCGTTGTTTTTGGAATCGAAACGAATCGGAAAGGTTTTATCCGCTGTTTTTTACAGGTTCGAGTTAAGGCCTGCGATGAAATCAGGTTTCGTCCTCTTTTTTATCATTGTTACTCGGCAGTTTTTCATCGAAATTATTCATCATCACGAGTTTTTGATCTTTCCTACATGACTAAAAGAACTCATACTACGGATGAGTCTCCATGGGGATGAATTCAAGTTTTGCCATATGTACCTTCAGTCAAGGATATTTTTTCCTTTAATATTAATTAATTAATTTAACCTAATCGCAGTTGCAATATAAATTCTACTAGTTTGTTAATATATTTACAAATAGTATATAATTTCACAACAGTTTGTAATTGTGGTTTTTATCATCAGAAATATATTTTTCCCTTTTATGCCATGACGACTCTAACTTACTTTTAAAATATTTAAAGATTTTTCTGAGACCATTTGAATCATCGCTAATATGCAGGTATTCATTAATGTACTGCAACTTTCATCTCCCCCAGTTGAAGCATGTTAGTTCAATAAAGAAATTCATGTACGGCAGTGTAAAACGTGTGATCACGTCGTTTTCGTCTTACTTGGGTTCATCCACGCGAGCACTAAAATATATGTAATTTTGTATAGTTTGAAGAGCGAGATCTATATTTCAAGTGGCAATCATTGCAGTGCCTTTTTCAGCGGGCATGAAAATAAACAAGTGAAAACTGTAATCCACTTTCTATTTCGAAGCGATCCCGTAACTTTTTTTCTTCAGTTCCGTCAAAATAAAATCGCGGGCTCGAAATTCACCTATGACGGCGAAATGACAAAAAACTCCGACACGAAACGTGAATTCGTGCCCCCTCGAACGCACGGCGGAAAAGCCTTTTACAGTGCCGTTAGCGATGGTGAAATGAAATAAAGCAATCCCCTCGAGTGTACGTTTTTGACCCTAATACAGTTCTCACACCCGTACATACGGGTCCTCATCCACCAAATAATAGCGTAAAAATAAAAGGAAGAGAATTTCAGAGGAAAGAAAATTCTTAAAGTTGTATGTCGCCCCGTCACGCATTCTTAATTTTTATTCACGCCTCGCTGCCTGCTTTCCATTTCCCCTTAGGCGCACATTACAAATTCTCGCCTTCATTTTCCTCTCTCTCTCTCTCTACATCCCTCTATACACATCTCTCTCTCTCTCTCCTTTTCTCTTTTTCGGTCACTATTTCTTTCTGCCTTCCTCTCTCGCGAATTTAAAATTATTCTAATCACGTGAGTATGATACCTGGTGACGTATCTTGGGAGTTTAAAAAGATCGCGGTTGTGCTTGAAGACTGTGAGAGCTTTACATAGAAAGCCAAGAGGTAGGGCAAGGAAAAAAAACGACGATTCTTCCTCTCTTTTCTCGCAGAAGAACTATAATGAAATAGCTGACAACTGCCACATGAAAGCGCTTACTACTTCAGATTTAATATTTCAAAGATCGAAGCAGACTGGCAAACATTCGAAAGTAATCCTATACTTTCTACAGCGGATTATTGGTTGCACTTAGGTTATGCTATTTGCATAAATTCGATTGAAATAGGAGGATAAGTACGTAATCAATGGTTGGGAACGTATAATAAGAGTTAAATCCCTTCCGTACGATACCAGATACCCTGCCGCCAGATGAAATATCACTGGAGCGTGATTTAGCAATACGATATTTATTATTAATAGCTTTATTTTCGTGTAGATTGTTTTTATGTTGTTTCTACTTTGGAAGCTTTGAAATTTGTCTGAATGTCAATAGTTGTACGATAAAGTTGCATATTCGTTCTTAATATTTTTAGATTCATACTTCTGTTTTTCAGATCCACTTGAAGAATAAAAACGGAGTTTTTTTTCTTGGAAACGTTTGAAAATATTTCAAATATAATAATTATGACAGCTGCGATATATATATATTCTATCATTAATAAAATGGGTGAAGCAATTTTAAGATTCAGCAAATTGATTTTTTAATTTTCGCGATTCACGCGGAGGAAACTGAACATCAAAATTCAAATAACTAAAACACGAGAATAAGGCGTATTTGATAAAGAATCTGTATAAAAATTCCCATCACTTAATGAGGGTAATGTAAATGAAATTTGCAATCATGGAATCCCATTTAAGCAAAATATGAATCCAACAGAAAGACGAAGGTAACCGCTCAGTAATCTCATCAGGTACTATGCCATTCTGGGGAACCATTGTAACTCACGTTTATTTAAGACAAGCGTATAATCACGGTATTGATTTATTATTGCATTATCCACTCGTGGATTTTAGCTGTTCTTCAAAATATATCCTTTGGAAAGGGTTTTCGAGATAGCACGCAAAAATATTCCAGGAACGCATACCCGCGTGATGATTCGTTCCGTCTGATGCGTTTTAGAAGCCGAGTAAGCGCGCGGAGACGGCTTCTCCTTGTCATAACATCAGATTCCCGGATGCATCTCTCCCAGCGTTAAAACGGAGGAAAGCTGAAAGTTATTGCCCAATTCCTGCGAGCATTTACGTCCAGGCCATTTGAAAAAGAGCGAATTTCCCGGTAAGATGGGCCGCTTCGTCTCGCATACGCGGTCGTGGAAATATAGCAATTTTCAGCTCGAGTGGCTTTAAAAAGGGATCCAGTCCGGGAGATCGCAGCGGGGTCCACCATCACGACACCTAATGCGTGATAATACAGCGTGTAGCGTTGGAGAAAGATCCCCAGAACGAGCTGGTGGATTTAAACCACACGATATTAGGTCGCTGTATAGTGTGGTAAATTTTATTTCCAGGACAGCGTGTTTTTCTTAATACGGAGAAATTTTCCGAAGTGACATCAATGCTCGCCATACGATCACCCCGAGTTAACTTTGGGCATTATTTATCAAAGAATGAATCTGCAACTCCACTTTTCAGGACTCGTTAATTGCGTCAAGTAAAACTCGAAAATTAATTTTCTATCTCAACTTAGGTTATGTATTCAATATATTTAAAATTTCTAATGATAAATATCATACCAGAAACGCAGGAAAACTCGATTAGGTTATAAAATATTTAAATAACTAATTTTTACTATTTAAGCGTAAGTGATCAACTTTCTGATATTCCGTAATATTTTGTAATTTAACTAAGGCCGTCTAATGAAAAAGGCATTTGGAAGTAAAATTCCTCCATATAAAACAAATGATACATTTCCGCAATGTTTTTGGAATTATTGTCCCAATTTCTTTAAAAAATGTCGAATAAAAATTCACTGACAATGAGTTGTGAAATTTCAACAGTAGTTTTTTGTGTGTCAGTGGTATTAGCTACAGTTAGCATCGCCAATGTAATTGCGTCGTTTTTTTGTTTCCATATCTATTCAGTCGTTGCAGTGCCTGAATATTATAAAAACATCGAAGGAATCTTAAGGTGTAGAGTTAGTGGAAAAACCGACTTGTCCTTTGCAATTTGCTTTATGATGAATAACAAATTAGTATTCGCTACAAAAACATTTTTATTATTTCTTTACCCATTATTTTTTAAGCAAAACGAACGGGTTGCAATTCGATCATTAATGTGCCATAAAAAAGTTGTAAAACAATCTTATTTACTCAGAAATGCATATTTAAGCCACTGATGTAGGGGGAGTATTTTTAGGCGCGTTTCGCTTCCAGCGTGAGCGCCTATTATCGTCGGTACGCTCGTCCGTCCGTCCGCATGTTCTTCTCGGCTTCTACAGAACGGATTTTCATGAAATTTGATATTAAGGTCTTACTATCAAAGATAATAAGAAAATCGCAAAAATGAATCATCTAAGACAATCAGGGGTACCACTTTACTGGTGACAAAAAATTAACTTTCCGTCATATCTCGTAAAGTATTGCTCATATCAAAATATTTTTCAAATAAAACTTGTAGACCTAGTAAATTGGAGTATTTTTTTCCTACACATTTTTATCGTAGGTGTAGCCGTTATCAAGAAAATCAAACAAGAATGTCTTAATTCGAGTTTAACAGAAAATTTCTTGCATTTTTACTTCTTCATTGTTGCTAACATAAACAATCTCACAAAAAACGTTTAATTTCCTTATGTGTGCATGCAATATTTTTAAATAGGAAGAAAATAGATTATTTATGATGAAGAAAAGAACTTTAAAACGCTACTTCCCTTACATACAGGTATGCCATTTCTTTCTAATACTCCATTGCACGAAACGCGTCCATTTGTGATACGCTGTACACTTTCCTAACTTGTTTAAACTATGAAGTATGAGATAGCTCCTAAATTAAAAAGTGTAGCGTCACAGAAGAAAACTTCATTTAGGATTAACTTTTATTCACGGTGTAAAACTCATGCAGAGGGAAATATAGACCGCCACTAAGTTCTATCAATCATCATCACAGCGTGCTCTCTGTCTCCGAGGTGGCAGAATTAGGAACGAACACATCGCGCTTCGAGCAGCTTTTAACGTCAAGCTGAGCCTCTAGAGACGAGTGTGTTTGTGTCCATGTTTGAGAGTGTTATTATCGGATTTGTACTCGCGACTTATCGGCGAACTCGCTTTTAAATAGAAACCAGTTTCAGGGCGCACGAATATTCTTTAGATGATTTGTCAATGGCATGTTGATTTCGAAAGAACTCCTAGAATGCAATAATAGATGAATTATCGTACAAAAGCAAATTCTGTCGAAGATAATGTTTCAAATCCCGATATAAGTTTAACGCCAAATATAACAAATAGGACAATATAACAAAGCAAATACATGTTTATCTACAAGCAAGCAATGCAATTACCATTTCCCTTCTTTGGACGAGGGAAGCAGTCGTCATTTAGGGAAATAAATTAATTCAGTACTGTTCTAGGAAATAAATTGTTGATAATAATCTCTAGTGAAGTAATGGTGTCATTTCACCTTCTTTATTCATGCATGATTACAATTATCCTGAGGTGTTATTATTATGGCTGAGTCCAACTGTCATTTCTGTATTAAAATTTTCTATTCCACGTACAAGATATTTGTGATCGCTAAGAACAAAAGTAAATAATCCTCCTCAGTTCCTGAAAAATGATTAAGCTTGGAATTATTTACCGGAGCCGCATTAAAATGTTTCCTTTTATTTCAAGGAAAAATTCATAGAAATTCGAATTTATTCTCACTACGTCAATTAATATATGTAGTCACTTCTTACTCAAAATTGACCGGGAGAAAGTGTCGGCCGTTTCATCAGTTCTGGCGTAAATTTAGTTAGGAACGCAATACGCTTCCTCGCAATTTTTTTCAAGGAACAAATTTACTTGGAGTCACTTTCAACGAAAAGTCAGCTGTCCGTGAAATCGATCACATGCCGAGTAAATTACGCGCTCAGCAGTTACAGCGGTCTAGTTTTTTCTTTTAATTCGAAATTATTTAATTTCTAATATGTACTATACAGCCAATAAAGTGACGTTCAATGAAATGTAAAAGAGATCATTGGTACGCATCGGTGTATTTCATCTGCCCCACACCCAGAAGGATGTTTACCATAAAAGGCTTCCTTGGAATTTAAACGCCTCTTGTCGCTCCGTTCTTTATTGCGCTATAGCGTTAACCTCAAATGGAAGCGTTATGTCGAAGCTTTCGCCCGTTGCCATGCGTTTTGACCACGAGAATGGATATCGGTCAGTCAGAAGGGTTTAATTTTAACAAAAGTATGACATGCAAAACCGGCAAATGAATTTTAATATAACTTATATAGGTTTAGTGCACATTTTCAACGCTAGGTATTTTTACAGGACATCGTAACGAACCGATATAATTAAGTAAGCATTGAAACGCAATTTTGGCGCTTTATGTACGGCTAATGAAAAATTAAGATTTTTTCTCTCTTCCGTATAAGCCTTAAAATTTTGTCCAAGACCCAAATATTTCTATTGTACATAACTGAAAGTACGATCTTTCGAATTCACATCTGAAAATTTTGCTATATATTAACCCAGCGACGATATTAAGTTTATATTCTGTAGACTACATATTGTTGCGAATTGGTGCGCATTTATGTCTGTGTATAAAAATATAGTTGGATGATACACCAAAGTAGCATTTTTCTCACATATGGTGTAGTCGTGTTTATAAAATATTTATAACGATTATTCGAAACCGGTTACAACCCTCGAGGTAACAAAATAAGATGTTGCAAATACCAATCATTACATATTTTACATATTAACATCTGGGGTTTTAAAGCGTCAGCTTAGAGCCTTAAGGCTGCCGAGGAGAAACTTCCGAGCAACCATCAAAATATTTTCCCTCTAAAGCATTCGTATTGTAATGTCTTTATCCAGCGTCATGATCATATATTATAATTTCAATGAGATTCTTTTCACATTGCAAACGGAATCTCTTTCGGACATAAGTCTTTAGTATCAACTTCGCGATTCAAACATCAATTTTATTTTTATTTCCTCTTATTCATTGCCACATAAGCTCCTCACCATGTATTTTTTATTTATATAACTTGCTTCAATGTAATAATTAACTATGCAAATTCATCCGGATAAAACGCACTACTGATGCTGCAACGAAAGTGAAGGGTGGATAATCCTTGCAGAGGTGAAAAGGAGAAAATGACGGAAAATTAATCGAAATGGATATAAAATTGCGTTTTAAATATAGGTTTCTTAAAATTATTATTTCGTTTTTGGAGAAGGTGGAAAATACCTCCACACTTTGTACAATAAGGCCAAATCATTTATAACTCGAACGCCTTCCTTAGCATTTAAATAAATAAATCAGTGGCTCAAGCTTAAATACAAGTTGCAATCTGCGCAGATTTTTGACTATTTGTTTTCTCGTCGAATAAAATACCGTCACGCAATAGCAATTACGATCCTGTTCTAGCAAAAAATATATATTTTGTTCAAGGGAAAGACGACCCTTCTAAAATTATGAAAACATGATTATGCAGCAGCTCTATGAGATCTACGTCGTACAGAAATAATATCTTTTGTTGTCAAAATCTAAAAAAAAAGACAATCTTGCTGTTGATAGGATTGTGCAAAGTCACGTCTATTATAGCTTAACTTCAGCCAATAAAATACGCGGCCGTGCGAATAAAAAACAATACCACGGCAATTTCCGCGTGTCGCGCCGCTTGTTCGAGCATCTCATTGGATTTTTTTCCAGCAAGATTGCAGCAACCGTGAAGTTTTTTTGGCTTTCCTTCAACTTATTATATTTTCTAACAAGCTGATAATGCACTGCTCCAGAAAATGGAAAGAGCATGTTATTTATTTTTTTCACCTAAATTTTCTCTTTGAAGATAATTTCGCATTATATTCTCACCCAGCGTTTCCTTTATCTAAAAGCTCACACTTTCGAATACGTAACTTCTAACACTTGAACGATCATCTCACTGAGCGCTCGTTGTACGAATACGGTTAAGAATATTAATTCTCATAACTTAGATATAACAAATGGTGTGTATTGTCTTTTCGTTATCCCCGGTTGAAATTCTGGCAGTACGACTGCGGATGAAGACACAAGTATATAAAATGATGGTGTACGATAGATAGATAATTACAATGTGGACACAATTATTTTTTTCAGATAAACCTAATTTTGAATTGCAATGCAATGTTAAATTATGAACAAAAAAGTTCATTTTAAAGAAGAAGCGATTAAAAATCCGAACATCCATGCGCGGTCGATTTAGCATTGTAGCCTTCATAATCTATTTGTATAACCGTATTAATCGCTCTTATTCTTTGCCTTTCGAATAAGGGACATTTTACGGATATTTCTTCATTCACATAAAAATAAAGTAACTCGAGGTAATTTTCTCCTGGTCGTTATTGTTGCTCCGAGTCTGGAATTTTTTATTTTGCGTTGCTGCGACGCCTGTTATTGCGCCAACTCCGCCTCCGTTGTCCGTTTTGCTCTTCTTAAGGCGTATGCGCGCCGACGTATAACGGACCGTTTCCTCAGCGAAAAATTTACCGAGTAAAAGAGAGAGCCCCGTGCGGGATGTATATTTACTCGGCGATCTCGCGGTCTCGCGATGTGGAAATCAAATATGGTTTTAGCGGCGGATATGAAAAGCCGTTCGACTCGACTGGGCAAAATAATCGCGGAGGATTGAAGAGAGAGAGAGAGAGAGGAGGGGGATTGGAGTGGGTAGGAAACGGAATGAATTGGATGTAGGGCGGGCAATAAGTCTCCTTTTTATTCGAATCGCAATTCCGATAGAAGTTTTTTTTCTTTGCCCGGAGCGTTGCCTATCCATTTTTTCCGAAAAAACTTTTTGTTTTTGCCTCTGTTACGAGTTTGAAGGAAATCGTTTTGAACGAATTTTTGGTATTTACCTTTCTTCGGTTTAATTATGAACGATTTTTAATAAAGCGGCAAAGTTTGGAGTTTCCTGAACCGACTGAAAGCAGTCGTGACTTCATGGCTGCGGTAACAAAATACATTAGTCAGGCTTGTATTATTTCGGCAGTATAAACTCGAACCGTACCTAACATAGAAACAAATGTTTTATTAGTCTCTCAAGATTTTGTCTGCATTTTTACTCTTCTTAATACTAAAATACAGCCCTTAAATGGAGAACAGGCTGATTTATCATATTGATTTAAATGCACCTCTATAACCCTTGGACGGAGTAAATTGTCAAGAATTTATCTCCTCATGGTGTCTAGATAACATCTGGTGATGTTAAGTTCGCGCCCAATTCTTAGAGCCTACGGTTTACTTATATGAAAACTTCGCCAGCGATTGATGTCAAATACACCTTTCATTTCGTCATTTAAGTTCAGCGATCGATAAGAATAAAAGTTGTGTGTCCGATGACTTGTGGACTGCTCGTTTGCATACTATCGCTGCACTGTTAAAACTGCGGCGTGTTATAGAGAGCAATCGAATCTCAATACCAAAATATAATTGCGCCACGAAAAAAGGGTCCATGACGGCCACGCCAATTACTTCTCGATTGAGACCCACTTGCCAGTTATTCCAGGTGCCAATACACAGACAGATGAGATTGAAACCTTGCACGGTGCAGCGCCTTCCAAAATACCGGTTTTCGGAGATAAATCGGGGGTTCTCTGCGCTCCAAATGTTCACTTAATTTCGATAGGTCGCTATGTTTTATTCATATTAGTCGACTGCATTGGCTCTTATATGTTTCACGCTTTTTATAAAATCATCTGTCTTTGATAAAAAGACTAAGAGCTTCAATGAGATTGTTTTTGACAGCTAATACTTGTTCCCTGAGTGACAATCATCCATTGCTGAGGACGTCGCTTATGCCAGGGATAGCGAATGATTTTTATGTCGCGTGCCAAGAAAGTAAAGTGAATCATCAGACTTTTATTGCGTACTCCTCTAAGAAACATATAATTTTATACAGAAAATACAAGCTTACGCGTGCCAAGTAAAATCGCACGCGTGCGTACCTGATATTTGCCATCCCTGACCTATGCAATTATTTTCGATTTCTAAATTTTAGAATTGGAATGAATCTAATGAAATTTTACTATTTGTTTCCGCTCTTAATGTGGTTATTTGGTAATTAGAATATAATTCGCCTCGTGATCGTTAATTACCTGACTAGCACAGCTGCTATAAAACTTTCATTTCATTCTTTTGTGTTGTCACAAGCGAGGCTGCGTTAATAGAGATTATTTTTAAAGAATCCATGCGTGGTACCAGTGGCGTAGGGACCATGGATCCGATGGATCGGTCGATCCAGGGCCCGGAGTTCGAGGGGGCCCGAAGGCCCGTGGTCGACATATACAAATTTTTACCATTTGTGTCATTTTAAACCACAAGAGCTGCTAAACACAGTGAAAAGAATCCGAGATCATGAAACTTATTTCATTAAAAATTTCACATTAAAAAAATAAAATAACCAAAAAGAAATATTGGAGAGGGGGGGCCCGTAAAGAATTCTCGAACCAGGGCCCGTCTTCATCTTGCTATGCCACTGCGTGGTACTAATATATAAATTCATATGTCTGAATAAGATAATAACGGAAAGCATGCGAATGAATTGATCATTTAAATCCATATCCACAGTGTATACTTTTTAACATTTGAACCAGCACTACACATTCAAAATGAATTTTGGATTATCTTGTAACATGATCTGTACACAATTCCTGATCACACATAATGTAGAGCGTGAGATGCAGTGTTACAATTTCCATGAGATAGTGCTGAAAGTTTCATCCATAGCTGAAGCAAAAAACTGAGCTTAAAATTTGGTTATTTTTCATCGAGCATAGGGTTACGTTTTACTTATTCAGATTTATTATTTTTAAGCACGTTTGCTTAAAAGAAAAAAAAAACACTTGGGACCAATCTGTTTTCCCTGTTTCCCTTCCCTTTCCGCTCACGTATCCGCTTTTGTTCCTAGCCATCACTGCCGTAGTGCATTACGTCAGCCCTGAGAATCACTCACGCTGCCGATTTACTTCGTCTTGTGGGCTTTGAGCAATAAGGACGTCCGTACCAACGAGCCATCTACTCTCATCGTCAACCGAAGTTCGCTTTACTTGGAACGGCCGTGGTAACTATTTTGGACGGCGATGGTTGTCGATACAGTATCCGAGGTTTCTGTCATTTCTCTCGCGGCTGTAAATCGATTAAAGTTGCCCAAGCCGCCATATCGTGGTTCTTTATTTTGGCTATCCCGCACTCCGTTGAAGCAACACAAGGTTTATGTGAGTTGTTCCCTGTCTCCTCGGAATTCGCTATCACTCATGATTTCAACTCAGGCGGTGGTTATTTCACACATTATGGGTCAGCAACCTTCAGTGCCACTCCCACCGTCTGTTAAAGAGAGAATTTCTAATCTCCACTTAGCGGACCCGCAATTTGACCCTACCGCGCCTGGGGAATTTATGATCGGAATGGCTTTATTTTCTTAAAATTTCAAGGGCGGACGAAAGACTTTTGCGGGGAGTAACCTAATCTCGTTTAATACGGTTTTTGGTTGGATTGTGATGGGCACAATGTCAAATATTCCTCCGTAATTGCCTAATCGGGCATTTGCTCTGTTGTTGAAGAGGTTCCCTTCGAGCAACAATTACGGCGTTTCTGGGAATTGGAAGAGTCGCCTGTCGCTAATCATTCTAACTCGGAAGACGAAGCTTGCGAACGAATTTTCGTGGAGACTCACACACGAGTCGGAAAGATATACTGTTTCCCTCCCATTCAGGCAATTTCCGCCCTTAATCGTCGAATCGTATCCGTGCGCCACCAGTAGACTTCAATTTAGAACAGCGTTTAATTAGAAATTACCAATTAAAGGCCGATTATACTACATTTTTACGAGATTATGAAAAATTTGGTCACATGTCGCGAGTAGATTATCCGGCTGAAGTTTATATCCCGCATCACACAGCCTTAACCCGCTCTATCAGGAGCGGCTATCCGTGTTGTTTTTGATGCATCAGCTCGTTCATCTTCGGGAAAATCGTTCAATGATTCATTATTATCTGGCCAAAATTACAGTGCTATATTTGACATATTATTGACTTTTCGTCTTCATTCCATTGTCTTTACTACTGATATTTCGAAAATGTATAGACAAATTCTCGTTTCCTCCTAACATCGCTGTTATCAGCACATTCTCTGGCGTGAAAATCCTACTCAAGCGTTAATGCAATTCGAGATTAATACAGTCAATCTGTTTCCCGTTTCCCTTCCCTTTCCGTTTACCTATCCGCCTTTGTTCCGGGCCATCGCTGATAGTACATTACGTCAGCCCTGTCATCAGCGGCGTGAGTGAGACTCACTCACGCTGCCGATTTGCTTCGTCTTGTAGGCTTTGAGTAATAAGGACGTGTCCGTACCAACAAGCCATCGACTCTCATCGTCAACCGAACCGTTGTAAGGCCTCCCGAGATCCAGCGGTGAGTGTCCTTTCTTCCTTCTATCCCACCTTGTGCTCCTTTCGGATCGGTCCTGTTTTAATCGGACATCGAGATCCAGTGGGCAACAAACGTGTTAATGCGTTCATTCTCTGTCCGTTTGTCTATTTCTAAGGCCCGTTTCACACGGCGCGATTGCTGTCGCGCGACTAGCCCCCACGCGGCCAAGAAGTACACTGGAGTGTATTGCCCATTTCACACGACGCGACCAGCAGCGCGGCTGGTCTTGACCAAGCGTTCGTGACGCGGCCAACTTGCAGCGCTGTTGCAGCGCGGTTGGCAGCTGTACACTAGTACTTATGGCGGACTTCACACGAGGGCGGCTAGCAGCGCGACCAGGCGCTTGGATCTCCTTGCAGTCTTTCTTGTGCTTGTTTGTGCTCTTCGATATGATGGGTGAAATCGACATTGAAAGATTTATTTCAGAGGTGGAGAGTGGAATATGGAATGTGAGGATTACGGAAAAATGGAAAAGAAAAGGCAGTGTTGGGAAGAGATTATCAATTTATTGTAAAATTGTCCTTTTCTTGAACGTTCACTTAAAATAGGATGTATCCACATTGTCCTTCGTCTACTCCTACGCCGTTTCCTCCACATCCAAAGCAAAGCAATTTCCTCGACATCCATCCCAGAGAAAGTTCACTAGTCAGCTGATTTTTTGGCCGCGCGACCACGATCGCGCATCAATCGCGCACCGACCGTAGCCGCGCGAAGGCTAGTCGCGCGACAGCAATCGCGCCGTGTGAAACGGGCCTAATGATTGGATTTTCCACGTAGTTAATAAAATTTCCGCTACGTGGCTTCAAATTCGGAAAATTCTAAACTTTAAAATGGTATTGACACTAAACTACTGAAGCTAGAAAGGTGAAATTTCACGAATGAGGTCTAGTGAGTATCTACATTTCGATGGTGTGAGTTATATCCTCCCCTAAGGGAAGGGGTAAACAAGAAACGTGGAAATATTTTTTAAAAAAACGTGCTTCCACCTCTTTAATAGCGAATGAATAAATATATTTTCGTAAGAACAATTATTTTAAGCCCAAAAAATAATTTCTTTATTTGTGAGTGAACTGAGTTACGTCATTATAAGCAGAGAAACCAATGCAATGCATAAATGAAACCACTTTTATCGGATCACATTTCCGTGTTTTCTCCGTGATTTATTAAAAAATTATATTGGCACCCATTATGTAGTATTTATTAAAATGCGCCAAGTGCCATTTCATTTTGAGAAATCTTCCGGGAGAGAAACTTAAATAAGTCAACATCCATCAACGATTTATAAACGTCATCTTTACTTTCGACGAAATTTTTTCCTTCACCAAAACAAGATAAAACAACATGGCGGCGAAACTCCTTCCTCACCACGTCCTAAAAACATCCTCGGCACTTCAACTTACAGGCGCTCGATCGTTTCTCATTTTTTTTCTCGAGACTTTCCCCGTAAAACCTCGGATGCCGCAAATCGGGCTATAGAATTGAGCGGAAGAGGGTTTTTTCCTTCTTTATATTCGATTATAACGCGTATCAATCGAAACCGATGTCATTATACGACCGAGAAGAAAGTTATTTCGTCGGGTGTTTGTGTAATAGAGGAAGAGAGAGAGAGAAAGAGATCGACAGATCTTTGTGCCATTGTGTTCACTACCTACTCCTGACCATTGCCCACGTTCTTCTCTCTCCATTCACTTCTCCTCTCGCCTACTTTCATTCCTTCTCTTTTTCCTCCCTTCTCTCTTCCATCTCTCTCCCTTTCCGGTTCCAGAGATCGCCGATCGATTCTCCAACCCATCCCATTGGGAACGCAATTAGGGGGGACTCAGCAATATCTCAGGATTGGAGAGGTTAGTTTGGGGGAGGGGGTGAACGGAAAGCGTGAAGGGGCAAAGAGAGGACAAGATGTGGGTGGTTGTGTAGGCGGGTGCGGCATATCCGTGTCAGGCGGAGAGATAGGTAGAGAGACCGGAAACCTGAGACATGATTAACCCTCTCCTTCCCCTCATAGCGGGCTTACCTCCCCACAACGCAGATATTTCCCCTACATTTCTGCCCAACTACCTGCTCTCATACCCCCCCCTCTCTCTCTCCCTCCCTTCCTATACCCTCCCCTCCTCCGATCCTTTTTCGTACCGAGAGTAATTCGCCAAGTACACGATATCGTGTGCTTTTCAGGCAAAAAAAAACGAAGAGAGGGATGGGGTCTTGGAATTGTAGTTCTTGTCCAAACCTTTTGTAAGGAAACTTTCTCGCGTGGGAACGGTAATTTCGGACCTTTTGGGTCGCCGTACTTTTAAAAAGGGGAATGTTTTTCTTATGGTTCGTTCGAAGAAAACGCTCCGTAATCTCTCACTTTCTACTAAACGTGTGTGTGTCATTTTGACCTGATGTAGGATACCCTGAAATTGCGGTTTAAGAAAAATTGTCCGTATGCTTTGTGGTTTTTTTTTTATAATGTTCGCAAAACATTTAAAGACCCAAGTGCTTTGAGAGTTTCTTGTAAAAATGGATCGTAGCAAAAAATGGAAAGTTAAGTAATATTCTAGCAAATCTTTTTGTGATTTAGTTTAAGCGTAGTAGTCATTTTCTGATAAAAATTTTCGTTATGCCGTTGTACAGAAATAAAATGTCGGTATTACAGAGTTAACACGATGGATTAAAGCTGTAGTGCTAACCGTTGAAACCATTGTTGACTTATTTTACTCAGTTGTTATATTTCGATAAAAATGACATTAAAATGCGACGTATCGCTATTCACTTTATATATTTATGGAATCGTCATGGTTTCATTTTCTTTGTCTTTGCGGGCTTCCCTTATGATTTATATATTTGTTGCAAACCATAAGCAGAGTTTGATTATTCATTTTAATTTTTAATTCTGATGATAATTTTAATATTTTGTAAATGAAAAAGCTTTAGCGAAACATAGCGGCTAATTGTCAGAATGTGTCTATTTAAAAAAAACTGTTTCATCATTTTTACCTAACATTGTCCAACTGTCTATTTGAGTAATATTTTAAATATCCTTACTTAGTTTTAAATTTCTTTGTCGAAAGCTGCTTTCGAAAAATTAAAGATTTCTGTTCAGCATCAGTGAACCCTTTCACTGGAAAGAATTTCACGAAACGGAGAGTCTAAAAACATTCACTCATAATCTTGAAGCTAATTTATCTGAAAGGTTCTCGGAGGAGGAAAAAATTTCCGGATCAAATTTTTTGGGATATATTTTTTCTCTTCTAAACTTGTTTTATATTAAAATTTCTGTTAGGAATTGGTAATTGCTTTGAAATGATGATATGAAGATGAAGAATGACGCAAAAGGCTATCCAAAAGCATTGAGTAATTACTCAGGATTTGATGAACTACATCTAAAATCATCAAATACGTAATGTGAGTGATGCATTATTTTCAGATTATGTACTTAAGGAGTGCGTCTTTGTTAGCCTTGTCGACGTTCGATCGATGCACATTGTGAAACGTAAACTAAGATATCATTTAAGAAAAAATACGCAACTGTTTTCTACTATTGCTTTATCTTTCTCTTTAAGTGTACCCGTTCTCAACATATACAGTCCTAATTTTGTTGTCATTCTTTTGCCAAGAAATTTCTGTCATTTTATAACGATATAACACAAATTCCCTTTCAACATCAATACCGATCTCACCTTACGGCTGGAATCCATTCGATAAATTATGAAGCTCTAATAACCATAAAAATGTTGGAAAAATTTTGTCCATATTTGGGCCGGGTAACTTGTATTATTAAACAGTCCAGAGTTTTTGTGAAATAATACCGTTGCAACACAGTTGAGGTGAATTAACAGTGTTTGCATAAAATATGGGCATTTTACCTTATTCCACAACCGACCACCGCCGTGAGAAGATACTTTTGAATGGCCTATTACCTCTTATTCTACCAGCACAACTAATCCAATAAAAATTTTTCCAATTTAAAAGATTTTTTGCGTTTTTTCCCCAAATATCGTTAAAATTGGTTAGATTATGCTTGCTCTAACACTCACAGTCTAGTGTTAGCTGAACAGAAACTTTTTGCTAGCTCTTGTAATACCAGCAGGATAAATTGCTCAAACAGAATTTCGATCATAAACTTATGCCTTTAAGACTGTAGTTCAATATCGCAGACTGTAAGACTTCACCTTCATTTTTACAAATTCAAATAGAAAAGATACACAAATGCCGCAGTTAAAGACATACCAGCTTTTTCACCAGTCTGTTAACATTTTTCATGCAATGCAATTATACGTGAACTTACGCATAAGAAAAGAAGCCCTGTGGCACATTAAATATGTGTATTTTATTCTTGCTTTAATTCGATTATAGAGAAGTTGCGCGCAAGACGGACAGGGGCGGATCGAGCAAAGTCCCGGTGAGCCGATGCTGCCGGAATGGTTGCTGCCTCGGCCAGGAGCTATTGCTTTTCCGTATTCTAAAGTAGTGTTTCTCAAAGGGCCGCAACATTATTTTAGATGTTAGGTGGGCCGATATCCGAGTATTTGCCCGGGCCGATTTTTGCTCCCAATCCGCCCCTGAATACGGACACCAACTCTTGGGTGAATTTACCATCAGGTTCATCCGCTCTGAGATTTCGCGTTTAATTAAGACACGTTGGCGATAAGAGTAAATAAATTGTCCGATAAGGGTTCGGTAAAGAAGGATCCCTTTTACATAGGGACAATTCGATGACAGGGAAAGTTAAGATCGGGAGTTAGCTCTAATGATAATCGCTTCCTGACCTGTCTCCGACCCATGGCGGTGTGCAGTTTATCACTTGGACGTATCGTGTATATATTACCGCTAGATCAAGATAGTCGCACTTTTGCCGGTTAAGGTAGACAAACTAAATTGGTAGCGGATTTCACGCATCTGAGATCCTCCTGCTTTTCGTGTACCTCGATAATCTGCTTTAACTGAGTGCTCGTGATTTTACATTTTCGGTGTATTTTTCTAAGCATCGATTCCCCGTTGGAAGCGCCTAGAACATGGCGCCACCTGCGAAGAACGCCGGAAATTCGTATCTGCGCCAGTCGTAAACTAAGTGGAATGTGGCTTATTTCGCGTGAACAAGCCTCGCCTATAAATACGATTATTGCGTTTTGTATCGCGTGGTACCGTTACCCCAAGAGTAACGTTTTTTTCGCGAACTGAGATAATGCAACTCACAGGTGTTCGTTTCGTGAAATGAAGCTTAAGAATGAGTTGACACAATCTTAATTAATGGGACTCGATAGCCTTAAGGGCAAGGCGTCGCCTAGAAGGGCATCTCCTATTCCCGGAATGTATAGATTATACATCTTTGGGTGGGTAGAGTGAAAGTCTTTAGCCTCCCAGCTACTCAGGGCGTTGTCAGCATTATTAGGAGATGAGGGCGGATATATACTTTTTTAAAGCTCCAAAGTTTTTCCGAGGAATTTCTCCGAAACTGATTCAAAACTTTATGTACGGTTTGGAAATACTTACGTGATGTTTCCATTTCTTATATTATTGTTACTTATACAGATTTAAAATATCTAAAGTAAAAAAGTCAAAACGTTAAGAAGAAATTGCTTTATTTCGCTGCTTCCATGGGTCTATTTTTAAATTTATATAGAATGGCTCTGAAAATAGCGGAAAACAATTAATTCAGATGACACATAATTTAGTAATTTTTATATTTTTTGATTAGATAAGATGCCAGCATGTTTTCAATTCTCGTCCACTTATTTAATGAACAATGCTTTTCCTGCAGTAAAAAATAGATAAAATGGTGGTTCCGTTGAAAACGCTTTAAGCTATTAGTTGCCTTGAATAAAAATGCATTTGCATGATTTCACCTCATTTAGTTAATTCATTTACAGATTAAACGGCAACTTTTCCATTCAAGAATAATAGTTCATTATGGCCAAAATAATACATAACAATCTTAATACTTCCAATTTTAAGATATGGACACCTACCGTGAATTGTAAGATACCTATTATAGATATTACAAAAATCAAAATAAAGGTTAATAAGATCGTGAGCTTCGAACTGCTATCGTTTGTCTTACAACAACTTTGTATTGTAGTACAAAACTCGACCTGTGGCCTCGTTTAAGCAATTCTCTTCCTGTTTTGAAAATATGCTTATGTCAAATAATAGTTAAATAATGCTTTGATCGTTTGCTTAAAATGGATGTAGCCTTATTATTTTTGCGGAGGCACAAATTCTACGTACTCTAGACGGGAATATGTATTTATCTTCCCAACCATAAAACGTCTATAGAAAATAAATCCCTCTTTTATACACTTTTATTTATTTTCACTTGGATCTTGTTTGTCACCAACATTTAGGGTTGCCAACTCACTTCTTTCTAAATTGAAAATTTTCAAAACAAATCGAATTTTGGCTATATATGTATTAGATAATTTTAATAAAAAGACTAAAAAGTATAAAATAAAACAAATTAAAATTTTTTTTTGGGAATACACTTTTATGTGAATTAAAATGCACTCAAAAGCAAAAAATAATTTTTTTTCTAGATAAATGTTGTTATTGAAAAATTTGTATGCTTCATAAAAGCGGATAGCTTTTCTTATCAATCAGCTAATTTATTCTATTATACCAGTATCATTTCCCACAATAAGCCATCCACTTTTATGAAGCATACAAATTTTTCAATAACAATATTTATCTAGAAAAAAAATATTTTTTGCTTTTGAGTGCCTTTTAATTCACATAAACGTGCATTCCTTCAATTTTTTAAAAAATTTGTTTTATTAATGTCTAAGTAACATCAGAACATCATTTATATGAATATCTGTTGTGATAGCTCAGAGGTCACTAAGGGTGCCAAAAAGACTAATTGCTTGGGTTCTGCAAAGCATTCAAGTGACGATTATTAACAGCGAAAAAAGTATTTAAAAACTATTTCTAATTTATAGGTGTGACCACTCATTGCTAACATCATCTTCGCATCTTTAATGAGGACTGAATAAATATCTCATCAAGCGCGCAATTCGTTGATTATCATTACGTCACGAATATAACACGAGGACTTCCTGAATAGAATATGTGGAGAAAGACAGCAGTGAAGTATACGTTCGAGAGTTGTAGGTATGCACCGTATTCAGTCTCATAATACCCAAACTTTAGTATCTTGACCCGAAGCTCGGAAAATGTTTTATCCTTAATACGATTTTTAAAGTACCTACTTGCCTAAATGGCAAGATGATTGATATCGATTTATTATAAAAATGGACTATTTGCTGGCTGTGAGATAACAACTTCGCTGAAATGGAGCATACGTCAAAGTTCCAGTATTTTACTTCACTTTCCGGAATTTATCGCCTGTGTTTTCAAATTGACAATTTGAGATAAAGTGTGATTTAAATACGAGTGACGTATGGTAATATTATCGTGTAAGATATGACATCGAAAGCTATCGCGCGGCTATTTCTGCGGAAGCTCTGCCACTTAAGATCTTGCGTTTGAGTTTTTCTCTAAAAGGCTATTTCGCGATTTGAACTGTTAATACCCGGAAAAATAATTAAATAAACGCAACATATATACCCTCATGTTTATCAGTTGTTTTCTCTCTTCTCATATCAGAATAAGTATTATGTAATACTAACATCCACATGGAATACATTGTCCAAATTGGAAAAGAATTTTTGACGATGATGTTGCTGTACTTGTATTTTCTTTCTCTTAACGATTTGCAAGTACAAATTTTATTATATCTTGTAATGAGTACTCGAACTTCTCAGTTAGCGCTAATTCCAAATTTAAAAACGAAACAAGAATTAAACAAGCGCAACAGTTCCACTGAAAACGTTCGAAGGTACGAATGTGCCAGCACGAACTGCATTTGCATCCGGTTCCCACCTATGAGATACATATCCGAACAATTAAAGCTTAGAGGCAAACGCGTGTATTACTCGGCGTTTCTCCGTTTCCACCCACAAATCCGCGCGCCGCCGCGTTGCATAAACCCGCAATCAGCCGAAGATCCATTACCGGCATTATGGCTCGGGAAGGAAGTGTTTTTCCCGTCTCGCGTTTCGGACCCTTTGGCAAATAGGAGGAGCGAGCTTCGTAATCCTTTTAAGGCGATCGCTAATGAGCGAGTCAGCTAAGAGGTCTCAAATGCTTCAGCAAGTAGATGAGGCACCCTCTCTCTCTCATCCGGTAAAGGAAAAGCTTGGAGATCGAACGGATGGGTAAAAGGGACGGTTTGGATTCGCCAGCCGCTTCGTGGAAACTCATTTCGTTTGCAAATTCGCGGTCGGGATGGTCGATCGGCAAAAAAATAAGAGGATCGAGGAAAGGACCGCTTTAATTGGTAGTCTTAATTATTACGTCCGTTTCGATTTCCCGCTCGTGTGAACGCGTGACACGGCCAGAAAGGCTGATTTGAAAGAATTTTTTCTTGTGACGTCTTAATTTCGAATGATTTGAAAAGGAAATCCAATAAAGTATTTAGTTTTTACATTCGGAATAAAATGCGAATCCATTTGAAAGCATTATCTCAAGCGAAATGTATGGTTTGGCGTAACCGTTTAATCATATCCTCTCCGAATTTCATTTTATGTAAGTAATGTAAATTTGTTTTCGTAAATAGCATAGTGTATGTTTACTTGCAATTTAGAATTAATATTCATAAGTGCGAATAAGGGAATTGTACGCGTACTCGCTAAAAGGTACAAAATCTTATTTGTCAAGATTTCATGTAAAATTAGGCTTAATCGCTTGGAATTCCACAAAGAGACGGATTTTATATTAAACTATTTTAGGGTATCATTAATATTATCGGGAGAATATACAATTGTCGTCATAACGAGCTCATTATTTTCATCGAATGTTGTTAAGAAGAGGTTATCAGATGTTACAACGTAATGAATATATTGGAACAATAGAAAAAATGTGAGAACTATTAACGAATTTCGTGTAATATCTACGCTCTATAGTTATAATTGATCATGTAAATTTACCAACCATCTTTTTTCTCACATTAGGCTTAAGATTATGAGTTTTAAGAATACTCCGCAAATTAATAATTAATTATACGGCACTTATTACAGTATGGACTGTCCTAAATTTTGAATTAATTTGATGATTTTTAAAATTTACACTATTTATCTTATATATTTTAAAATTATTAGAGTTATCTTTAATTATAGCACCAAAAATAAAAACTCATTATTTGCATATTTTGTGATTCAATTGACATGGATTATCGCTTGGATCTTAGCTTTCCGTTGTATAGCACAATTAATGAGCATTAATTGAGCTGCACTAAAAAGTAGAAACCTGCTTCGATGAAGTTAGAGAAGGGTCCACTCTTGCCTACTAGGAGGTCGCATGTTCTCATCCCGTGTAACAGATGTCAAGCTCGTTAAGGCGTTACTGCATCTTACTCCTTTTGAGTCACAACTCACCTTGCCACTGAAAAGTGTTCCTTAAAGCAGAATTCCAAATGAACGTGCACACTATCATCTGCCACGAGAATAATGGAAAATATACAGTTTTGACGCGGAAAATCCTTTATCATTTTAGAAAAATTACAAATTATTTAAGTTTTAGAACCAGTTTTACTTCGAATATGTAATTTTGAAGATAACGTGTTGGTTTTGGAGATTTCAGATTACTTCAGAACAGTTTTTCAAGAGAACAAATAAATACAATCCAACCAAAAGTTTAGTAATCGATTCAAGATTCCAATGTAATTACATTGACACACTGATTGATTAACTGGGAAGCTATTAGTTTTCATACTAATTCTTACGTAACTTACAAGAAAATTCCATATGTTCACTTAGTTGAATTTCACCGATACCGAAACCAATATTAGCAAATATCCATAACCAATAATAATCCATGAAAAATTTTCAGTGGTCATTCATTAAAATATGTCGAAGTACTCAGACTTTGATAGTAATCGAAATTCAGTCATGATTGAGGGTGAAAATAACTGTTATATGATTGGATGGAATGCGAATTAAAATTTTTTTCAGTATCTTTACGGAGGAAATGAATAGGTATGTACTTACTTAATCCAATAGATGTCTTAGATTATTCTAAATTTTGGTTGTCTGCGATTAAACATCTGCAAGCATTTTATTTTACTGTAGATATGCCATTGTTTCATTTTTTCCAAACTACTTTTTGTTCGTTTATCACGTTTCACCTCGTGTCCTTCCTTCGATAACTTTCCTTAAAAATTCCATCTCTTTTCATAACCTTCCCTTAGTTTTGCCTAACTATAATCACGTTGGCTTGTATTGTCATTTTTTCCGATTAAATATTATGCTTCATTATTTGCGAGATAAAACTGATAATGCATCCAATTATCTTTACGTAAACATTTTCCAAGTTATCCCCAAAAATCGCAGTTTTTAAAGTCCGAGCGTTCTTTCGAGAGCCGGTCCACGAGGAAACGGCTCATTGATGGCGCCTTAGCGAAGCCGGTTTCCGTATTACGTCCCCGAGGAAACGTTTCCTGGTATCCGAAATGCCGCCATGAATCTGCCGTCCGTATGATTTAAGATGCGTCCAGGGTATTTGCTGAAGACACTCGAAATACAATTGCGCCATTAAGATAAAGGCCCCTTTTCGGCCCCTTTGTGAAACAGGATAACTTCTTCCAGCTTTCCCTCAAGACAAGAGTCGATGTTTCGAAGCGAATGGCTTTCGCTAGATGATCTTAAGGCTCGCATTCATACTATTCAGCCTCTCGCAGAATTTTTAGATGGTCCTTAATTGATGAGTTCGGGATCCTTTGTCGATTTTTAAAAAATTCATAATGACCGTTGTCCCTTTCTCCTCCCCCTCGAAGGCAGTATTTACGAGGGCGTTTGAACTGGCAGTGGGTGAATTAAAACGTCAAAGTATTTCATTGCAAACGTCTCTTTTCCGCAATATCGCTTGCAATGAGAGGAAAGTTTCATGGTGCATTTTACTCCCCATAAACACGAAATTACTTGATATATATGAAGTTAGTTTTTATGCTGGGGAATTGTCCATAATAAAAACGTAGCTTTATTTTAAAATGTTTACGTTTCACGCATAATAATAAATAAATGCAGAACTAATGTGATCTTTCTTGAAACCATTTGTTTTTAAGTGGTAACACATTTTGTTTTTATACTAGTTAGTGCAACTTTCTACAGTACCAGTTAGGGTAATATACTGAGGCTTGGAATCAGTATTTCCACTGGTCCAGAATAATCGGCCATAGGAAATATACGTATATTTCACATTTCTTAAGGAGAATCTAAAATTGAGAAAAATTTCGTAAATGAATTTTGTACCTCATCTTATGTCTGAAATATAATTCTCTAGTTCTTATAAAACGTTTGTGAAAATCGGATGTGCACTCACAAAGTAGCCGTCTGGGGTGATTAAAAAATTGAGAATAAAATTAGAAAGATTATCATATAATAGATATTCCAGTGATACACCGAGAATGTGTAATTAAGGTTATTATATGGCGAGGAATTTTTTTACATTGAACGAATAAGAATATGAGTTAATAATAAAACGCGATAAATCTGGTTCAATCAGGAAGTTATGAGTGGAAACATGATATATTCATGCGAATAAGTATTGACAGATTCATGCAAAGTGGAAATCGTTCACTTTATAGTATAACTCAATCACTTTCTTTCAAGAGAAAACAAAGTACAAATAAGAGATTTATTCTGAAATTATATCTCCATCCATCTAAACCGCTAATTTCAATTTGTTTTTTCTTTAGTGTGTACATTAACCGCAGCTGTGAAAATATTCGAGCAAAATGCTGGGGGTGGTTAAAGATGAATCTTTTAACCACTGAACCGAACAACGTTTTCTCGAAAACAATATCCTCCCTGCGATCGCCCAAAGCAATAGGAGATTGCGTTCTCCGCGTTACATTCGTTGAGGGACATAAAAAATATCACTCAATATAACTCTCCTAAACTTTAGAATATTAAGTACTGCCTCTTTCACCATCCGCGAAAAGGATTTCTCTCATTACAAGTGCTTTGAGCGTGATTTACAATTGAGGACTTTTAACAGCTGGTCGTAAAGATTTTTTTTTCCCGCGTGCTTTAGCGATTCTCAAACCTCGTTTCACGAAGGCCGCGGACGATGACCCCGATAAAAATTTGCAACCCCTTCTCGGTGTCGTCAAAAAAACCAGTAAGCACGCCCACACGTTGTTCTTCGTCAAAATTCAAGAACGCCGATTTTTTATTAGGAGGATTTTAGTGTGTCCACCTAGCGTTCCATTGAGAAGAGCGATGCGCCGTTTGAACTTTGAACGCCGCTTAGTTTTCCCTTTTCGAAACCGCTGATTAAACTCGCTAATAACCCGAAGGAAAAATAGGTCTTGCGATGGAAAAATTTTAATTGACTTGCCTTTTAAAAAGAAGATGTAGGTATATGAAAGTTGGAATTTGAATATCATTAGCTAGCTCGGCCCAGGGTTTATATCATATAAGATATATCGGTAGCGATGAAAGGAGTGAGGAAATAATTTTCTTACTTCAGCTTCAAAGTAAACTTGGTTCTGATAGGAATTTTTCTAATTATGAAGTGTAAATTTAAATTACCTCTTAAATCATTCATTCGAAGTCTCGCACCGTTTCGTCTAATTAATAATGGAGACAAAATTATAGCATAATTTCCTTTTTCAAAGGATTGGCAGCTATCGCCTCGAATTTGAAATAGTAGAGGTCTTTTTAACTAGTTTTTCTTTCGACACGAACTTAGCATGATCACGTTTATGCGTTAAATCACGATTTATCAAAAACTTCACATATCACTCAGTTGTATTCATTTTGGTGTGCTTACGTGGGTGCAAATGATAAAATGAACGCACAGAGATATTTTTCAAAATTTAAAACTCGATTTTATCAAGTAAATGTCAAGTAGATTTTCTATGAGGTCGCACAAATGATTGTTTAAACAATGACAAAAACGCAATGCTTCGCTATGCATAGCAAATTATAGTAACAAAAAAAGGTAAAATGTGCGTTATTCAACGACAGACATCTAAATGGAGATACACACGACTTGTCGTTTTCAGCAGGAAAAGAGGTCTAAAGCATTACACTGAAAATGGCGTTTTATTATCCCGGAACTAGCTGTTTCTAGACGGCTACTTCTCTTAGCGCTTAGAAAACTTTTATGGATTCTCTCTGATGATTGCTCACGTTTACCTGCTGATATAGACACCCAGATAGCTGTTTCTAAGGTTTAACGCATTTTATGTTTTTCTTTTATGAAGACTCTCTTCGGTCGCACTCAACTCGAGTTGCTAGAATTTTAAATAACTAATCAAGTTAAAAAAAAGCGATATATAATGGTTTTTTAACTTTCTCCCAAGATACGAGAGTTTTTCAACGTTGGCAGCCATAAAAACCTCACAAAAATAAGGAACCAGTCCTAAGGATTCACACACTGACCGACCTAAAATTTACGATCGCTACGACCTCTTTTTAATCCGAATTCTTTACCGATCCCGTAAGATGTGTCCTTCGCTTGCAGATCAAAGACCTCATGGAATATGGTTCCCTCGATAAATGTCGAATAATATTTTTTTGAAAATATCCCTGGGCTTATTCCGAATGCATGACTGCACAAAAGAGGCGGTCACGATTTCTTACCAGAAAAAAGGCCTTCGGGTAAAAAAATGGACGGGGAAGAAAAAAAGGAGGATCGAGAAAATAAGTAGGTCCGGTCTTTTGAGATAGCGGGTACGTTTTCAGGAAAAAAAATAAAATCCGCCCGTGTTTTGGACACGCGACCCAGTCCTGGTTGCATCCCGTGTTCAAACCTCCTCCACCCCCGAAAGATCCTCTCTCTCTCTCTCGTCACAGTCCCTTGATCGCACCCACGCTCCCACCCATCTCCCTTCAAAAATCCTTTATCTCCTAGCGTTCATCTGCGATCACGACGACCGCGTCCCTCCTTCGATTGCCATGGGATACGAAACCTTTTTTCCGTGGATCAACATATTTCGGCACGGTTTCGAATCGAACGAACCGCCGCGACCCCTTATGCATGAGAACCGGTCAAACCTGATATTTTCTCCCTCCTTTTTTCCTCCCTTTCTACCTCCTCCTCCCTCACATAGAGAAGAGCACCTTACCCGGAGAGAGGGAGAAATACAGATGGAGGGCGCCAATGAGGACGGTTCGTGGATGTTCCAAACGTTCGAGGGGCAGATTTCACGCAAAACGCTTTGTTTTTGTTTCCTTAGTTTCACTTTGTTTGCCTCGCATGGTTTTCATAAGGAAATAGAGTGTGCATGAAAGCAAGGATTTCCCCTTTTTCTTGTCAGCTTTCATATATTTACTTGTGTTTATAAAAAAATCAGTTTAGTTGTATATTCAAAACAAAACGTTTAATTAAAATCTGACCCGTGTCCTGTGTAGATTTGAATTTTTAAAGTTACGTCAAACTATTGCAGTATTTTACTTCATGCAATGTAGTTCTTGATATATGTAGATTTACAGACGGAAATCCAATTGTAATAGGACATTTTCACATTTTAGAAATAGTCCTGATAAAAATGCCAATAATAATAATACTCTTCGAAAAATTTCAACGACTAAACTCTTCGAAAAATTTCATGGACTATAGTCTTCGAAAAATTTCAAAGACTAAACTCTTCGAAAAATTTCATGGACTATAGTCTTTGACAAATTTCATGGACTATAGTCTTTCAATATTTCATGGACTATAGTCTTCGAAATATTTCATGCACTTCAGCTTTTGAAAAATTTCATGGACTATAGTTTTTGATAAATTACATGGAATATAGCCTTTGAAAAATTTCATGGGCTACAGTCTTTGAAAGATTTCTTAGAATATAGACTTTGAGAGTATTCATGGACTAGCCTTTGAAATTTTTCTGGACTAGTCTTTGAAAAATTACATGGACTATAGTCTTCGAAAAATTTCTTGGACTGTAGCCTTCAAAAAATTTCACGGACTATAGTCTTTAAAAAATTTCAAAGACCACAGTGTTTGGAAAATTTCATAGTCTATAGTCTTTAAAAATTTCATGGCGTATAGTCCTTGGAAAATTTCATGGATTATAGTCTTTAAAAAATTTCATGGACTATATAGCCTTTGAATAATTTCCAAGACTATAGTCTGAAAAATTTCATGGACTATAGTCCTTGAATAATTGCATGGCCTAAATTCTTTGAAAATTTAAAAAGACTATAATAGTCTTTGAAAAATTTCATGGCCTATAGTTTTTGATAAATTACATGGAATATAGCCTTTGAAAAATTTCATGGGCTACAGTCTTTGAAAGATTTCTTAGAATATAGACTTTGAGAGTATTCATGGACTAGCCTTTGAAATTTTTCTGGACTAGTCTTTGAAAAATTACATGGACTATAGTCTTCGAAAAATTTCTTGGACTGTAGCCTTCAAAAAATTTCACGGACTATAGTCTTTAAAAAATTTCAAAGACCACAGTGTTTGGAAAATTTCATAGTCTATAGTCTTTAAAAATTTCATGGCGTATAGTCCTTGGAAAATTTCATGGATTATAGTCTTTAAAAAATTTCATGGACTATATAGCCTTTGAATAATTTCCAAGACTATAGTCTGAAAAATTTCATGGACTATAGTCCTTGAATAATTGCATGGCCTAAATTCTTTGAAAATTTAAAAAGACTATAATAGTCTTTGAAAAATTTCATGGCCTATAGTTTTTGATAAATTACATGGAATATAGCCTTTGAAAAATTTCATGGGCTACAGTCTTTGAAAGATTTCTTAGAATATAGACTTTGAGAGTATTCATGGACTAGCCTTTGAAATTTTTCTGGACTAGTCTTTGAAAAATTACATGGACTATAGTCTTCGAAAAATTTCTTGGACTGTAGCCTTCAAAAAATTTCACGGACTATAGTCTTTAAAAAATTTCAAAGACCACAGTGTTTGGAAAATTTCATAGTCTATTGTCTTTAAAAATTTCATGGCGTATAGTCCTTGGAAAATTTCATGGATTATAGTCTTTAAAAAATTTCATGGACTATATAGCCTTTGAATAATTTCCAAGACTATAGTCTGAAAAATTTCATGGACTATAGTCCTTGAATAATTGCATGGCCTAAATTCTTTGAAAATTTAAAAAGACTATAATAGTCTTTGAAAAATTTCATGGCCTATAGTCTTTGAAAAATTTCATGGCCTATAGTGTTTGGAAAATTTCATGGCCTATAGTCTTTGACAAATTTCATGGAATTTAGCTTTTGAAAAATTTCATGGACTTAGTGTTTGATAAATTTCATGGACTATAGTCTGAAAAATCTCATGGACTATAGCCTTGAAAGATTTCAAGGACCATAGTCCTTGAAAGATTTCATAGACTATAGCCTTACTAATATTAATGGACTCTAGTCTTTGAAAATTTTCATGGACTATAGTCTTTGAAAAATTTCATAGGCTATAGTCATTGAAAAATTTCACGGACTGCAATCTATGAAAAATTTCATGGACTATGGTTTTGAAAAATTTCATGGACTATAGTCTTTAAAAAATTTCAAAGGGAGTATTTGAAGAATTTCATGGACTATAGTCTTTGGAAAATTTCATGGCCTATAGTCTTTGACAAATTTCATGGAATTTAGCTTTTGAAAAATTTCATGGACTATAGTGTTTGATAAATTTCATGGACTATAGTCTGAAAAATCTCATGGACTATAGCCTTTGAAAAATTTCATGGACTATAGTCTATGGAAAATTTCATGGCCTGTATTCTTTGACAAATTTTCATGGACTATAGTCTTTCGAAATATTTCATGGAATTTAGCCTTTGAAAAATTTCATGGACTATAGTGTTTGATAAATTTCATGGACTATAGTCTGAAAAATCTCAAAGACTGTAGTCCTTGAAAAATTTCATGAACAACAGTCTTTCCAAAATTGCGAAGGCTATGGTCTAAAGAATTTCAAGGCTATAGTCTTTCAAAAATTTCATGGAATGTAATCTTTGAAAAATTTCATGGACTATAGTCTTTGAAAAATTTCATAGGCTATAGTCATTGAAAAATTTCACGGACTGCAATCTATGAAAAATTTCATGGACTATGGTTTTGAAAAATTTCACGGACTATAGTCTTTAAAAAATTTCAAAGGGAGTATTTGAAGAATTTCATGGACTATAGTCTTTGGAAAATTTCATGGCCTATAGTCTTTGACAAATTTCATGGAATTTAGCTTTTGAAAAATTTCATGGACTATAGTGTTTGATAAATTTCATGGACTATAGTCTGAAAAATCTCATGGACTATAGCCTTTGAAAAATTTCATGGACTATAGTCTATGGAAAATTTCATGGCCTGTAGTCTTTGACAAATTTTCATGGACTATAGTCTTTCGAAATATTTCATGGAATTTAGCCTTTGAAAAATTTCATGGACTATAGTGTTTGATAAATTTCATGGACTATAGTCTGAAAAATCTCAAAGACTGTAGTCCTTGAAAAATTTCATGAACAACAGTCTTTCCAAAATTGCGAAGGCTATGGTCTAAAGAATTTCAAGGCTATAGTCTTTCAAAAATTTCATGGAATGTAATCTTTGAAAAATTTCATGGCCTATAGTCTTTGAAAAAATTCAACTACCAATCTTTTGAAAATTTCATGGACTTTGGTCCTTGAAAAATTTCAAACGCTATAGTCTGTGGAAAATTCCATGGACTAAAGTCTTCGAAAAATTTCAAAGACTAAACTCTTCGAAAAATTTCATGGACTATAGTCTTTGACAAATTTCATGGACTATAGTCTTTCAATATTTCATGGACTATGGTCTTCGAAATATTTCCTGCACTTTAGCTTTTGAAAAATTTCATGGAATTTAGCTTTTGAAAAATTTCATGGACTATAGTGTAGTCTTTGACAAATTTCATGGACTATAGTCTTTCGAAATATTTCATGGAATTTAGCTTTTGAAAAATTTCATGGACTATAGTGTTTGATAAATTTCATGGACTATTATAGTCTTTGAAAAATTGGAAAGACTCTAGTCTTTGAAAAATTTCATAGGCTGTAGTGTTTGAAAATTTCATGGACTATAGTCTTTGAAAAATGTCAAAGACAACAGGTCCTTGAAAAATGTCATGGATAATTGTCTGTGAAAAATTCCATGGACTGAAAAATTTCAAAGACTAAACTCTTCGAAAAATTTCATGGACTATAGTCTCTGACAAATTTCATGGATTATAGTCTTTAAAAAATGTCATGGACTATATACCCTTTGAATAATTTCCAAGACTATAGTCTGAAAAATTTCATGGACTATAGTCCTTGAATAATTGCATGGCCTAAATTCTTTGAAAATTTAAAAAGACTATAATAGTCTTTGAAAAATTTCATGGCCTATAGTCTTTGAAAAATTTCATGGCCTATAGTGTTTGAAAAATTTCATGGACTATAGTCTTTGGAAAATTTCATGGAATGTAATCTTTGAAAAATTTCATGGCCTATAGTCTTTGAAAAAATTCAACTACCAATCTTTTGAAAATTTCATGGACTTTGGTCCTTGAAAAATTTCAAACGCTATAGTCTGTGGAAAATTCCATGGACTAAAGTCTTCGAAAAATTTCAAAGACTAAACTCTTCGAAAAATTTCATGGACTATAGTCTTTGACAAATTTCATGGACTATAGTCTTTCAATATTTCATGGACTATGGTCTTCGAAATATTTCCTGCACTTTAGCTTTTGAAAAATTTCATGGAATTTAGCTTTTGAAAAATTTCATGGACTATAGTGTAGTCTTTGACAAATTTCATGGACTATAGTCTTTCGAAATATTTCATGGAATTTAGCTTTTGAAAAATTTCATGGACTATAGTGTTTGATAAATTTCATGGACTATTATAGTCTTTGAAAAATTGGAAAGACTCTAGTCTTTGAAAAATTTCATAGGCTGTAGTGTTTGAAAATTTCATGGACTATAGTCTTTGAAAAATGTCAAAGACAACAGGTCCTTGAAAAATGTCATGGATAATTGTCTGTGAAAAATTCCATGGACTGAAAAATTTCAAAGACTAAACTCTTCGAAAAATTTCATGGACTATAGTCTCTGACAAATTTCATGGATTATAGTCTTTAAAAAATGTCATGGACTATATACCCTTTGAATAATTTCCAAGACTATAGTCTGAAAAATTTCATGGACTATAGTCTTTGAAAAATTTCAAAGGCTATAATATCCTTTGAGAAATTTCATAGACTAAGGTCTTTGAAAAATTTCATAGGCTATAGTCATTGAAAATTTTCATGGACTGCAATCTATGAAGAATTTCATGGACTATGGTTTTGAAAAATTTCATGGACTATAGTCTTTAACAAATTTCAAAGGGTAGAGTATTTGAAGAATTTCATGGACTATATATAGCCTTTGAAAAATATCTTGGACTATAGTCTTAGAAAAATTTCATGGCCTGTAGTATTAGAAAAATTTCAAAGGCTAGTATTTGAAAATTTCAGGGACTATAGTCTCTGAGAAATTTCATGGACTATAATTTTTTAAAAATATTTCAAAGGCTTATAGCATTTGAAGATTTTCATGGACTATAGTCCTTTAAAAATTTCGAAAACTATAGTATCTGAGAAATTTCATGGACTATAGTCTTCGAAATATTTGAAGGACTATACTCTTCGAAAAATTTCATGGAATTTAGCTTTTGAAAAATTTCATGGACTATAGTGTTTGATAAATTTCATGGACTATTATAGTCTTTGAAAATTTGGAAAGACAGTCTTTGAAAAATTTCATAGGCTGTAGTGTTTGAAAATTTCATGGACTATAGTCTTTGAAAAATGTCAAAGACAACAAGTCTTTGAAAAATTTAATGGATAATAGTCTTTAAAAAATTTCATGGACTATAGTCCTTGAATAATTTCATGGCCTAAATTCTTTGAAAAATTTCAACGGCTATAGTCTTTGAAAAATTTCATGGCCTATAGTGTTTGATAAATTTCATGGACTATAGTCTGAAAAATCTCATGGACTATAGCCTTGAAAAATTTTAAAGACTGTAGTCCTTGAAAAATTTCATGAACAACAGTCTTTCCAAAATTGCGAAGGCTATAGTCTAAAGAATTTCAAGGCTATAGTCTTTCAAAAATTTGATGGAATGTAATCTTTGAAAAATTTCATGGCCTATAGTCTTTGAAAAAATTCAACTACTAGTCTTTTGAAAATTTCATGGACTTTGGTCCTTGAAAAATTTCAAAGGCTATAGTCTGTGAAAAATTCCATGGACTATAGTCTTCGAAAAATTTCAAAGACTAAACTCTTCGAAAAATTTCATAGACGACTATAGTCTTCGAAAAATTTCAAGAGTAAAATCTTCGAAAAATTTCATGGACTATAGACTTTGACAAATTTCATGGACTATAGTCTTTCAACATTTCATGGACTATAGTCTTCAAAATAATTCATGCACTTTAGCTTTTGAAAAATTTCATGGACTATAGTTTTTGATAATTTATATGGAATATAGCCTTTGAAAAATATCATGACTATGCTCCTAGAATTATTTCAGGCACTATAGTCTTTGAAAAATTTCAACGGCCATAGTCTGTGAAAAATATCAAGAGTAAACGTTCGAAAAATTTCATGGACTATAGTCTTTCAATATTTCATGGACTATAGTCTTCGAAATATTTCCTGCACTTTAGCTTTTGAAAAATTTCATGGACTATAGTTTTTGATAAATTACAAGGAATATAACATTTGAAAAATATCATGACTATGCTCCTAGAATTATTTCATGGACTATAGTCTTTGAAAAATTTCATTGGCAACAGTCTTTGAAAGATTTTTATAATATAGACTTTGAGAGTATTCATGGACTAGCCTTTTAATTTTTTCTGGACTAGTCTTTGAAAAATTACATGGACTATAGTCTTCGAAAAATTTCTTGGGCTGTAGCCTTCAAAAAATTTCACGGACTATAGTCTTTAAAAAATTTCGAAGACTACAGTGCTTGGAAAATTTCATAGTCTATAGTCTTTAAAAATTTCATGGCGTATAGTCCTTGGAAAATTTCATGGACTACAGTCTTTGAAAAAATTCAGGTACAATAGTCTGAAAAATTTCAAAGACTATAGTCCTTGAAAAATTTCATGGATTATAGTCTTTAAAAAATTTCATGGACTATATAGCCTTTGTATAATTTCCAAGACTATAGTCTGAAAAATTTCATGGACTATAGTCCTTGAATTATTTCATGGCCTAAATTCTTTGAAAATTTAAAAAGACTATGGTCTTTGAAAAAGTTCATGGCCAATAGTCTTTGATAAATTTCAAAAGCTATAATATCCTTTGAGAAATTTCATAGACTATAGTCTTTGAAAAATTTCATAGGCTATAGTCATTGAAAATTTTCATGGACTGCAATGTATGAAGAATTTCATGGATAATGGTTTTGAAAAATTTCATGGACTACAGTCTTAGAAAAATTTCACGGCCTGTAGTATTAGAAAAATTTCAAAGGCTAGTATTTGAAAATTTCATGGACTATAGTCTCTGAGAAATTTCATGGACTATAATTTTTTTTAAATATTTCAAAGGCTTATAGCATTTGAAGATTTTCATGGACTATAGTCCTTTAAAAATTTCGAAGACTATAGTCTCTGAGAAATTTCATGGACTATAGTCTTCGAAATATTTGAGAGACTATACTCATCGAAAAATTTCATAGTCTTTGAAAAATTTCTTGGACTATAGTCTTTGATAAATTTCATGGACTATAATCTTTGAAAAATTTAATAGGCTGTAGTTTTTGAAAATTTCATGACATATAGTCTTTGGAAAATTTCATGGACTACAGTCTTTGAAAATTTTCAGGTACAATAGTCTGGAAAATTTCAAAGACTATATAGTCTTTGAAAAATTTCGTGGAAAGTAGTCTTTAAAAAATTTCATGGACTATTATAGCCTTTGAATAATTTCCAAGAGTATAGTCTGAAAATTTTCATGGACTATAGTCCTTGAATAATTTCATGGCCTATAGTCTTTGAAAAATTTCATGGACTGTCTTTCGAAATATTTCATGGAATTTAGCTTTTGAAAAATTTCATGGACTATAGTGTTTGATAAATTTCATGGACTATAGTGTGAAAAATCTCATGGACTATAGCCTTGAAAAATTTCATGGACCATAGTCCTTGAAAGATTTCATAGACTATAGCCTTACTAATATTAATGGACTCAAGGCTTTGAAAAATTTCATGGCCTATAGTGTTTGAAAAATTGCATGGCCTATAGTCTTTGCAAATTTCAAAGACTTTGGTCCTTGAAAAATTTCATGGCCTATAGTCTTTGAAAAATTTCATGGACTATAGCCTTTGAAAAATTTCATGGCCTATAATCTTTGACAAATTTCATGGACTATAGTCTTTCGAAATATTTCATGGAATTTAGCTTTTGAAAAATTTCATGGACTATAGTGTTTGATAAATTTCATGGACTATAGTCTGAAAAATCTCATGGACTATAGGCTTGAAAAATTTCAAGGACCATAGTCCTTGAAAGATTTCATAGACTATAGCCTTACTAATATTAATGGACTCTAGTCTTTGAAAAATTTCATGGACTATAGTCTTTAAAATTGCAAAGGCTTTAGTGTTTGATAAATTTCATGGACTATTATAGTCTTTGAAAAATTTCATAGGCTGTAGTGTTTGAAAATTTCATGGACTATTGTCTTTGAAAAATGTCAAAGACAACAAGTCTTTGAAAAATTTCATGGATAATAGTCTTTAAAAAATTTCATGGACTATAGTCCTTAAATAATTTCATGGCCTAAATTCTTTGAAAATTTAAAAAGACTATAGTGTTTGATAAATTTCATGGACTATAGTCTTTGACAAATTTCATGGAATTTAGCTTTTGAAAAATTTCATGGACTATAGTGTTTGATAAATTTCATGGACTATAGTCTGAAAAATCTCATGGACTATAGCCTTTGAAAAATTTCATGGACTATAGTCTATGGAAAATTTCATGGCCTGTATTCTTTGACAAATTTTCATGGACTATAGTCTTTCGAAATATTTCATGGAATTTAGCCTTTGAAAAATTTCATGGACTATAGTGTTTGATAAATTTCATGGACTATAGTCTGAAAAATCTCAAAGACTGTAGTCCTTGAAAAATTTCATGAACAACAGTCTTTCCAAAATTGCGAAGGCTATGGTCTAAAGAATTTCAAGGCTATAGTCTTTCAAAAATTTCATGGAATGTAATCTTTGAAAAATTTCATGGACTATAGTCTTTGAAAAATTTCATAGGCTATAGTCATTGAAAAATTTCACGGACTGCAATCTATGAAAAATTTCATGGACTATGGTTTTGAAAAATTTCACGGACTATAGTCTTTAAAAAATTTCAAAGGGAGTATTTGAAGAATTTCATGGACTATAGTCTTTGGAAAATTTCATGGCCTATAGTCTTTGACAAATTTCATGGAATTTAGCTTTTGAAAAATTTCATGGACTATAGTGTTTGATAAATTTCATGGACTATAGTCTGAAAAATCTCATGGACTATAGCCTTTGAAAAATTTCATGGACTATAGTCTATGGAAAATTTCATGGCCTGTAGTCTTTGACAAATTTTCATGGACTATAGTCTTTCGAAATATTTCATGGAATTTAGCCTTTGAAAAATTTCATGGACTATAGTGTTTGATAAATTTCATGGACTATAGTCTGAAAAATCTCAAAGACTGTAGTCCTTGAAAAATTTCATGAACAACAGTCTTTCCAAAATTGCGAAGGCTATGGTCTAAAGAATTTCAAGGCTATAGTCTTTCAAAAATTTCATGGAATGTAATCTTTGAAAAATTTCATGGCCTATAGTCTTTGAAAAAATTCAACTACCAATCTTTTGAAAATTTCATGGACTTTGGTCCTTGAAAAATTTCAAACGCTATAGTCTGTGGAAAATTCCATGGACTAAAGTCTTCGAAAAATTTCAAAGACTAAACTCTTCGAAAAATTTCATGGACTATAGTCTTTGACAAATTTCATGGACTATAGTCTTTCAATATTTCATGGACTATGGTCTTCGAAATATTTCCTGCACTTTAGCTTTTGAAAAATTTCATGGAATTTAGCTTTTGAAAAATTTCATGGACTATAGTGTAGTCTTTGACAAATTTCATGGACTATAGTCTTTCGAAATATTTCATGGAATTTAGCTTTTGAAAAATTTCATGGACTATAGTGTTTGATAAATTTCATGGACTATTATAGTCTTTGAAAAATTGGAAAGACTCTAGTCTTTGAAAAATTTCATAGGCTGTAGTGTTTGAAAATTTCATGGACTATAGTCTTTGAAAAATGTCAAAGACAACAGGTCCTTGAAAAATGTCATGGATAATTGTCTGTGAAAAATTCCATGGACTGAAAAATTTCAAAGACTAAACTCTTCGAAAAATTTCATGGACTATAGTCTCTGACAAATTTCATGGATTATAGTCTTTAAAAAATGTCATGGACTATATACCCTTTGAATAATTTCCAAGACTATAGTCTGAAAAATTTCATGGACTATAGTCCTTGAATAATTGCATGGCCTAAATTCTTTGAAAATTTAAAAAGACTATAATAGTCTTTGAAAAATTTCATGGCCTATAGTCTTTGAAAAATTTCATGGCCTATAGTGTTTGAAAAATTTCATGGACTATAGTCTTTGGAAAATTTCATGGAATGTAATCTTTGAAAAATTTCATGGCCTATAGTCTTTGAAAAAATTCAACTACCAATCTTTTGAAAATTTCATGGACTTTGGTCCTTGAAAAATTTCAAACGCTATAGTCTGTGGAAAATTCCATGGACTAAAGTCTTCGAAAAATTTCAAAGACTAAACTCTTCGAAAAATTTCATGGACTATAGTCTTTGACAAATTTCATGGACTATAGTCTTTCAATATTTCATGGACTATGGTCTTCGAAATATTTCCTGCACTTTAGCTTTTGAAAAATTTCATGGAATTTAGCTTTTGAAAAATTTCATGGACTATAGTGTAGTCTTTGACAAATTTCATGGACTATAGTCTTTCGAAATATTTCATGGAATTTAGCTTTTGAAAAATTTCATGGACTATAGTGTTTGATAAATTTCATGGACTATTATAGTCTTTGAAAAATTGGAAAGACTCTAGTCTTTGAAAAATTTCATAGGCTGTAGTGTTTGAAAATTTCATGGACTATAGTCTTTGAAAAATGTCAAAGACAACAGGTCCTTGAAAAATGTCATGGATAATTGTCTGTGAAAAATTCCATGGACTGAAAAATTTCAAAGACTAAACTCTTCGAAAAATTTCATGGACTATAGTCTCTGACAAATTTCATGGATTATAGTCTTTAAAAAATGTCATGGACTATATACCCTTTGAATAATTTCCAAGACTATAGTCTGAAAAATTTCATGGACTATAGTCTTTGAAAAATTTCAAAGGCTATAATATCCTTTGAGAAATTTCATAGACTAAGGTCTTTGAAAAATTTCATAGGCTATAGTCATTGAAAATTTTCATGGACTGCAATCTATGAAGAATTTCATGGACTATGGTTTTGAAAAATTTCATGGACTATAGTCTTTAACAAATTTCAAAGGGTAGAGTATTTGAAGAATTTCATGGACTATATATAGCCTTTGAAAAATATCTTGGACTATAGTCTTAGAAAAATTTCATGGCCTGTAGTATTAGAAAAATTTCAAAGGCTAGTATTTGAAAATTTCAGGGACTATAGTCTCTGAGAAATTTCATGGACTATAATTTTTTAAAAATATTTCAAAGGCTTATAGCATTTGAAGATTTTCATGGACTATAGTCCTTTAAAAATTTCGAAAACTATAGTATCTGAGAAATTTCATGGACTATAGTCTTCGAAATATTTGAAGGACTATACTCTTCGAAAAATTTCATGGAATTTAGCTTTTGAAAAATTTCATGGACTATAGTGTTTGATAAATTTCATGGACTATTATAGTCTTTGAAAATTTGGAAAGACAGTCTTTGAAAAATTTCATAGGCTGTAGTGTTTGAAAATTTCATGGACTATAGTCTTTGAAAAATGTCAAAGACAACAAGTCTTTGAAAAATTTAATGGATAATAGTCTTTAAAAAATTTCATGGACTATAGTCCTTGAATAATTTCATGGCCTAAATTCTTTGAAAAATTTCAACGGCTATAGTCTTTGAAAAATTTCATGGCCTATAGTGTTTGATAAATTTCATGGACTATAGTCTGAAAAATCTCATGGACTATAGCCTTGAAAAATTTTAAAGACTGTAGTCCTTGAAAAATTTCATGAACAACAGTCTTTCCAAAATTGCGAAGGCTATAGTCTAAAGAATTTCAAGGCTATAGTCTTTCAAAAATTTGATGGAATGTAATCTTTGAAAAATTTCATGGCCTATAGTCTTTGAAAAAATTCAACTACTAGTCTTTTGAAAATTTCATGGACTTTGGTCCTTGAAAAATTTCAAAGGCTATAGTCTGTGAAAAATTCCATGGACTATAGTCTTCGAAAAATTTCAAAGACTAAACTCTTCGAAAAATTTCATAGACGACTATAGTCTTCGAAAAATTTCAAGAGTAAAATCTTCGAAAAATTTCATGGACTATAGACTTTGACAAATTTCATGGACTATAGTCTTTCAACATTTCATGGACTATAGTCTTCAAAATAATTCATGCACTTTAGCTTTTGAAAAATTTCATGGACTATAGTTTTTGATAATTTATATGGAATATAGCCTTTGAAAAATATCATGACTATGCTCCTAGAATTATTTCAGGCACTATAGTCTTTGAAAAATTTCAACGGCCATAGTCTGTGAAAAATATCAAGAGTAAACGTTCGAAAAATTTCATGGACTATAGTCTTTCAATATTTCATGGACTATAGTCTTCGAAATATTTCCTGCACTTTAGCTTTTGAAAAATTTCATGGACTATAGTTTTTGATAAATTACAAGGAATATAACATTTGAAAAATATCATGACTATGCTCCTAGAATTATTTCATGGACTATAGTCTTTGAAAAATTTCATTGGCAACAGTCTTTGAAAGATTTTTATAATATAGACTTTGAGAGTATTCATGGACTAGCCTTTTAATTTTTTCTGGACTAGTCTTTGAAAAATTACATGGACTATAGTCTTCGAAAAATTTCTTGGGCTGTAGCCTTCAAAAAATTTCACGGACTATAGTCTTTAAAAAATTTCGAAGACTACAGTGCTTGGAAAATTTCATAGTCTATAGTCTTTAAAAATTTCATGGCGTATAGTCCTTGGAAAATTTCATGGACTACAGTCTTTGAAAAAATTCAGGTACAATAGTCTGAAAAATTTCAAAGACTATAGTCCTTGAAAAATTTCATGGATTATAGTCTTTAAAAAATTTCATGGACTATATAGCCTTTGTATAATTTCCAAGACTATAGTCTGAAAAATTTCATGGACTATAGTCCTTGAATTATTTCATGGCCTAAATTCTTTGAAAATTTAAAAAGACTATGGTCTTTGAAAAAGTTCATGGCCAATAGTCTTTGATAAATTTCAAAAGCTATAATATCCTTTGAGAAATTTCATAGACTATAGTCTTTGAAAAATTTCATAGGCTATAGTCATTGAAAATTTTCATGGACTGCAATGTATGAAGAATTTCATGGATAATGGTTTTGAAAAATTTCATGGACTACAGTCTTAGAAAAATTTCACGGCCTGTAGTATTAGAAAAATTTCAAAGGCTAGTATTTGAAAATTTCATGGACTATAGTCTCTGAGAAATTTCATGGACTATAATTTTTTTTAAATATTTCAAAGGCTTATAGCATTTGAAGATTTTCATGGACTATAGTCCTTTAAAAATTTCGAAGACTATAGTCTCTGAGAAATTTCATGGACTATAGTCTTCGAAATATTTGAGAGACTATACTCATCGAAAAATTTCATAGTCTTTGAAAAATTTCTTGGACTATAGTCTTTGATAAATTTCATGGACTATAATCTTTGAAAAATTTAATAGGCTGTAGTTTTTGAAAATTTCATGACATATAGTCTTTGGAAAATTTCATGGACTACAGTCTTTGAAAATTTTCAGGTACAATAGTCTGGAAAATTTCAAAGACTATATAGTCTTTGAAAAATTTCGTGGAAAGTAGTCTTTAAAAAATTTCATGGACTATTATAGCCTTTGAATAATTTCCAAGAGTATAGTCTGAAAATTTTCATGGACTATAGTCCTTGAATAATTTCATGGCCTATAGTCTTTGAAAAATTTCATGGACTGTCTTTCGAAATATTTCATGGAATTTAGCTTTTGAAAAATTTCATGGACTATAGTGTTTGATAAATTTCATGGACTATAGTGTGAAAAATCTCATGGACTATAGCCTTGAAAAATTTCATGGACCATAGTCCTTGAAAGATTTCATAGACTATAGCCTTACTAATATTAATGGACTCAAGGCTTTGAAAAATTTCATGGCCTATAGTGTTTGAAAAATTGCATGGCCTATAGTCTTTGCAAATTTCAAAGACTTTGGTCCTTGAAAAATTTCATGGCCTATAGTCTTTGAAAAATTTCATGGACTATAGCCTTTGAAAAATTTCATGGCCTATAATCTTTGACAAATTTCATGGACTATAGTCTTTCGAAATATTTCATGGAATTTAGCTTTTGAAAAATTTCATGGACTATAGTGTTTGATAAATTTCATGGACTATAGTCTGAAAAATCTCATGGACTATAGGCTTGAAAAATTTCAAGGACCATAGTCCTTGAAAGATTTCATAGACTATAGCCTTACTAATATTAATGGACTCTAGTCTTTGAAAAATTTCATGGACTATAGTCTTTAAAATTGCAAAGGCTTTAGTGTTTGATAAATTTCATGGACTATTATAGTCTTTGAAAAATTTCATAGGCTGTAGTGTTTGAAAATTTCATGGACTATTGTCTTTGAAAAATGTCAAAGACAACAAGTCTTTGAAAAATTTCATGGATAATAGTCTTTAAAAAATTTCATGGACTATAGTCCTTAAATAATTTCATGGCCTAAATTCTTTGAAAATTTAAAAAGACTATAGTGTTTGATAAATTTCATGGACTATAGTCTGAAAAATCTCATGGACTATAGCCTTGAAAAATTTCAGACTGTAGTCCTTGAAAAATTTCATGAACAACAGTCTTTCCAAAATTGAGAAGGCTATAGTCTAAAGAATTTCAAGGCTATAGTCTTTCAAAAATTTCATGGAATGTAATCTATGAAAAATTTCATGGCCTATAGTCTTTCAAAAAATTCAGCTACTAGTCTTTTGAAAATTTCATGGACTTTGGTCCTTGAAAAATTTCAAAGGCTATAGTCTGTGAAAAATTCCATGGACTATAGTCATCGAAAAATTTTAAAGACTAAACTCTTCGAAAAATTTCATAGACTATAGTCTTCGAAAAATTTCAAGTGTAATCTCTTCGAAAAATTTCATGGACTATATAGTCTTTGACAAATTTCATGGACTATAGTCTTTCAATATTTCATGGACTATAGTCTTCGAAATATTTCATGCACTTTAGCTTTTGAAAAATTTCATGGACTATAGTTTTTGATAAATTACATGGAATATAGCCTTTGAAAAATATCATGACTATGCTCCTAGAATTATTTCATGCACTATAGTCTTTGGAAAATTTCATGGACTACAGTCTTTGAAAAATTTCAGGTTCAATAGTCTGAAAAATTTCAAAGACTATAATAGTCTTTGAAAAATTTCATGGATTATAGTCTTTAAAAAATTTCATGGACTAGCCTTTGAATAATTTCCGAGACTATAGTCTGAAAAATTTCATGGACTTTAGTCCTTGAATAATTTCATGGCCTAAATTCTTTGAAAATTTAAAAAGACTATAGTCTTTGAAAAATTTCACGGCCTATAGTATTTGAAAAATTTCATGGAGTATAGTCTTTGACAAATTTCATGGACTATAGTCTTTCGAAATATTTCATGGAATTTAGCTTTTGAAAAATTTCATGGACTATAGTGTTTGATAAATTTCATGGACTATAGTCTGAAAAATCTCATGGACTATAGCCTTGAAAAATTTCAAGGACCATAGTCCTTGAAAGATTTCATAGACTATTGCCTTACTAATATTAATGTACTCTAGTCTTTGAAAAATTTCATGGCCTATAGTCTTTGAAAAATTGCATGGCCTATAGTCTTTGCAAAATTTCAAAGACTGTAGTCCTTGAAAAATTTCATGAACAACAGTCTTTCCAAAATTGCGAATGCTATAGTCTGAAGAATGTCAAGGCTATAGTCTGAAAAATTTCATAGTCTATAGTCTTTAAAAATTTCATGGCATATAGTCTTTGGAAAATTTCATGGACTACAGTCATTGAAAATTTTCAGGTACAATAGTCTGAAAAATTTCAAAGGATATATAGTCTTTGAAAAATGTCGTGGACTATAGTTTTTGCAAAATTTCGAAGACTACAGTCTTTGTTAAATTTCAAGGACTATAGTCTTAGAAATATTTTAAAGACTATATTCTTTGAAAAATTTCACGGACTATGGTGTTTAAAAATTTCATGACCTATACATTTTGAAAATTTTAACGGCTACAGTCTTTGAAAAATTTCGTTGACTATAGACTTTGAAAAATTTCATGGCCTATAGTCTTTGAAAAATTTCATGGACTATATTCGTAAAATTTCATCGCCTATAGTGTTTGAAAAATTTCAAAGCCTATAGTCGTTCAAGAAATTGATGGACTATAGTCTTTGAAAAATTTAAAGTCTGAAAAATTCCATGGACTATAGTCATTGAAAAATTTCAAAGGTCTTTTATAGTCTTTGAAAAATTTCATGGACAAGAGTCTTCGATAAATTTCATGGATTATAGTCTTTGATAAATTACAAAGGCTATAGTCATTGAAAAATTCCATGAAGTAGTCTTTCATGGTCTATAATTTTTGAAAATTTTTGAAGACGGACAAATTTCATTGACTATAGTCCTCGAAATATTACAAAGACTATACTATTCGAAAAATTTCGTGGACTATAGTCTTTGAAAAATTTCATGGACTATAGTCTTTAAAAATTTCATGGACTATAGTCTTCAAAATTGCAAAGGCTGTAGTCTTTGATAATTCTCAAGGACTTACAGTCTTTGAAAAATTGGAAAGGCAACAAACAGTCTTTGGAAAGTTGCAAATGCTATAGTCTTTGAAAATTTTCACGGACTATAGTCGTTGAAATATTTCAGGGATTATAGTCTTTGAAAAATTTCATGGACTATACCCTTTGACAAATTTCCAAGACTATAGTCTGTGAAAAATGTCATGGAGTATAGTCCTTCAATAATTTCATGGCCTAATTTTTTTGAAAATTTTAACAGGTTGTAGTCTTTGAAAAATTTCATGCAATATACTCTGAAAATTTTCAGACTATAGCCTGAAAAATTTCGAAGACTATTATAGGCCTTAAAAAATTTCATGGACTAGGTCTTTGAAAAATTTCATGGACTATACTCTTTGAAAAAATATATCATGGACTGTAGTCTTAGAAAAATGTAATGGACTGTAATCTTCGTAAAATTTCATGTTACATTCTTCGAAAAATTTCTCGGACTATAGTCTTCGAGAAAATTTCATGGATATAGTCTTAAAAACATTTCATGGACTATATTCTTCGAAAACTTGCACGAACTTGTTAAAAACTTCATGGACGATAGGCTTTTATAAAATCTTCATGGACTATTGTCTCTGAAGATTTCTGGGTCTATAGTCTTCGAAAAATTTCATGCACTTTTGAAAAACTTCATGGACTATTAGTCTTTGAATAATTTTCATGGAATTTTAAAAAACTTCATGGAATATAGTCATCGAAAAACTTCATGTACTTATAGTCTTCGCAAGATTTCGAGGACTATAGTTTTCGAAAACCATCAAGGAATTTATGAAGAACTTCATGGACATGGTCTTTATGAAATTTTCATGGACTAAAGCCTTCGAAAAATTTCATGGACTTTTGAAAAACTTCACCGAAAATTTTTACGAATAATTTCATGGACTATAGTCTTCAAAAAAATTCATGGACTATAGTCTTCGAAAAATTTCATGGACCTTTGAAAAACTTCATAGACTATAGTCTTCGAAAAATCTTCATCGACTATACTATAGTCTTCGTAAAACTTCATGGACTACATTCTTCGAAAAACTTCATGGACTATAGTCTGCGACAAATTTCATGGACTGTGGTCTTCGAAAAACTTCATGAACTATAGCCTTGGAAAAATTTTATGTACTGTTGTCTTCGAAAAATTTCATGGACTACAGCAGTGACGGGCAAGAGAGCGCTCTAAGAGCACGCTCAGAGCACGACCGTAAGGGGAGCAACGTTGGGCGAGAGAGGGAGCTAATGGAGGGAGAACTATAGGGAGGATATGGAGAGGGTCGAGGACATGAAGCAGAAGGCAGACTTAAGGTTGGCGGGTGTTTAAATTGAATGAGAGTGGAAAGAAACTTACATGTAATCTTTGAGTAAATTACATTGTGCTCGCATTACTTTGATTACGGCTACGTAGCATCAAAACATTTATTCGCGGGACTATAGATCGCGCACTTTTGATGTATAGCATGGCTGTGAGATTTCCATCTGAGACTCGGTTCCTAACATTGGTCTTCGTTAGTTTCATGAGTGAAAAAAGCTGTTCGCAAATGTAAGTCGAGCCAAACATAGATATTAATTTGCTCGCTAACGTGTGCAGTTCGGGAAACGTGTCCTTGGAAAGTTCTCGTAGAAATGCACTAAACTCGTTCTTCTCTCATATTTGTCCTTCATTTCACGATCACAATGAAGATCAAGAAACTCGCAATGCAGTGCGATTGGGATATCATTTCCATCGAGGGAATTTGCAAATGTTGTCGCGAAGATTTTCATTCCCGTTTCTAATGCATTCCAGTCGTCCAATCGTTTGTTAAATTCATTACGAAGTGTGCTGAGTATTGCAGCATACTTCTCAAGATCATGCTGCTGCAGCAAGTGTACACGACAGGTCAGCTTTGGAAAGCTCTTATTCTCTGGTTCCGAAGTGCACGAAACACAATACTATTTCCTCTTGAAGCAGGCTGCGACTACTGCAGGCATGCAAGGGAAGCGCTAGCGACTGATGACGCACCTTACAACTAGCTATCAAATGCACCGCCTTTTCCATGTATGAACTATTGTACCTAGAATTCTTACGTCAAAATTGTCTAAAAGTTTCCCCCTACGCAGCTCTTCGCTCTCAAGGTCACAGCAAAGTGCGCTCTGGGAGCGCAACCAGTCTTTTGCCCATCACTGGCTACAGTCTTCAAAAAACTTCATGGACTACATTCTTCGAAAAAATTCATGGACTACAGTCTTCGAGAAATTTTCGTGGACTATAGTCTTAGAAAAACTTCATGGACTATATATAGTCTTCGAAAACTTTCACGGGCTTTTGAAAAACTTCATGGACTATAGTCTTTAAAATATTATCATGGACTATAGTCTCTGAAGAATTTCGGGATCTATAGTCTTCGAAAAATTTCATGGACTATTATAGTCTTCGAAAAATTTTCATGGGTCTTCGAAAAATTTCATGGACTAGCCTTCGAAAAATTTCATGGACTTTTAAAACGCACTCTACGATCCAATCCGATATAATTTAATAGCCCCTTTGAGCCCAAAATTTAATACTCCATTACTGGCATTAATGTGTCCTTATTGCTACCCCATGTTTCACGCTCCAGAACTTACTGCCGATTTCGCGAAATTTTTTACTGCTTTTATTTGGGTATCAGTGTCTTTTTTGAAAAATTGATCTATCTATCAGACCAGAATGATTTCATTCTCCCTTTCAATTCAGGGGGCCGATTTTGTAACTTTTCACTTTTCGATCTCGATCGAAATGACAGCCATCTTTGGATAGTTTTCGATCGAAATGAAGTTTGCGATTTTGAAACTCAGGATTTCACGTTCAATCTCTCGATTCCCGTCGAAATCCATTTCGATTTCCTTTTGCTTGGTGAAATCCGTGAAATCTGCTTGAAGTTCATGCTATAAACCTATTATTCAAAGAATAATTGAGGATTTAAGTGGCAATACCCATACTAACTGAAAATTAACAATTCGTTTTGTATATTTTATATTTAATACTGTTAATCATAAAACCTCTTCAGTTTCATTATATGTTTAAAGAGCATATTTAATATCTCTTATATTATTTCATATACCAATGTTATAAAATCTTCTCCTTTGGCTATTTGTAACTTATTGTATCCTTTACCTATTTCAACTCCTTTCGTTTTAATGACAGGAATATGATTTTTCCTTTTTTGGACAACTACATTTCTTAATTGACTGTGCTGAATCAATAAACAATTTATTTCAATACCTGTTTGCATATTTCATATACTTTTGTTGAATTATGATAAATATTAATTGTACATATTATCATTTAATATATTTTATTGTACGCCTAATGTTTCTCATTTTCTGTTGAGATCCTCACTATTTACTTACTTAATGTGTGTATCATCATTTTGCATATAAGATCTCCATACCTAAATGTGGATTGTGTCTTATCGATTTTGACCATGAATAAATAAGTTAAATATCAATGATCATTAATTATACATGTAACTGTTCAGTAAAAACCTAAACTGCGTAGGTATCAAATAGAAATTATAGAATAGAGTCCACTGTATTATTTAACGTAATATAGAAAATCACAATAATGAAGACTACATTACCTTCAGTATAAAGAAAGATTTTTATGTGTACCTCTTGTAGTACCAGTACTTGAAACATATGTCAAAAGGAACTAACATCACTATGGTCCAAGAAATGCAGGTTTTTGGAAACTTGTACCTATTTAACAATACTCTCAAAATATTTAATAACATTCATTAACGTTGTATTCCAAGATCAATAAATGATACAAACCAAATTAAATGCTTCTTTAAAGACATTTCTTACGAAGTATAGAACTTGCAAAACTATGCTGGCAAATGTTATCAAAATCTTAGACAGTCTAGTAATCATAACAAAACAAACAATGTTAACCTCAAAAAAATTCATTTACGAAAAACGAATTAATATCCCTCGTCCTTTCCACATTTTACATTATATATATGTACCAGCCAATATTCAGCTATATCCTTCCAATTTTTACGTTATAACCTAATGTTTCTGCCGTAGTCAATGATACTAATGATAAATTATTCATCCAATGCCGTAAACTAATATCCATTCGTCGAAATAATAATAAATAAAAACTTCAACATTTGAAGTAGCAATACATAGATTCGATAAACACAATACGTACAGAAATAATCTAATATTTACTTAACGTATGCTACATTCGTTTTATTTAACATATTATAAGGATACTGTATTAGGACTTACGTTGAATTACTCATTTTAATTTGGTTTTGATCTTACTGAAATACGTAAACAAACCAAAACAAACTGACTCTCAGAGTCAACTGCGCATGCGCCCACCCGGCCGAAGCATAAATTTTGCAACACTGTTTTCGACCGAGCTCACTTCCTTCGATCGAAATCGAAATTAGTTACAAAATCGCATATTCCCCCATAATTTCATTTCGATCGCTTACCAGCTTTCACGTCGAAATTGGGAGTTTTCGATTTCGATCGAATCGAAGGAGTTACAAAATCGGCCCCCAGGTGTCACCTTACTTATATGTCAGATGTGACTTTCCCGTGGCTTTTAAATGCTCTAATTTACACCTATATGTCAAGAAAATTATTTTAAGTTATAACACGCGTTTTATATTAATAAAAATTTCATTTTATAAATTTCATCGTTGTATTTTCTCTAGCGGTTTTAGAAAAATCGTTGAAAATTTATGCAATTTAAATCGATTGAATTTCTCCTTAACGTGTAATTTAATCATTAAAAGTTAAAAACAAATACATATTATTGCCTAAATTCTCCATCGGCAGTGTTATCGATTCTGATCGTTAAGAACTAGATATAATTTTTTTAACAAGTCAGGTGAACTCAAAAATAAATTCTCTTTTGCAGTTTCACGAAAGATTTAACGGACTAAAAAAATTTATTTGTAAATTATTTGTCCTATATCCGATTAAAGTGAATATAAGGTTCTTTTAACATGCAAACAGGGTATTAACTTGAAATTCATCTGTAAATAAAACCTATATCAAAATTATGAAATTTTTATTAATCGTCATATTTTATAAACATTGATTTTTCACACTGAGCATCATAGTATTTATAAATATTCCCTCCTAACTCTTGTTTTTCCTGGATAATCCAAATGAGTTGTTAAAAATATAATTTTGCCAAACGGTTCTAAAAGCAGTTTTTTGTACGACCATTTTTCCTCCGGTCCACACAATTATTTTTATTTTTTTCAGGAAACGATTTGGACAGTTTTATTTTACTGTCAGCCATAAAAATGTATTTTTCAATGTCCATTTCCTCCTACGCCATAAAAGAGCATCTCGAATCATTCGGATTAGAAGTCCCTGGTATAAAACCAGCCAAACCAAGCGATCCAGATTCTGATCGGAACGAACTGATTAATGATTATTTATTACCTCCATAGGTACCTTTCACACGCAAACACACACCAACACGCTACGTAAGAATTTAAATCCAGCAGACCAAAACATAGCAATTCAGCCCACCCGAAATTAACAAGCCATCGGCGTGACCAATGAAGAGACGGGGGATAGATAGGAAGGCGTTCGTAGGGGGGCGTAATTAACGTCTGTGATCGATCGTGGCGTGCCCCAGAAAGGAACAAGTTAAACTCATATATGCGTGGTGCTTCGAGTAAGAAAGAGAGAGAGGGATTGAAGTGGAATGGAAGACGGTATCCATGGCAACTAGTCCAATAGGGATATCGCGCTGCCAGGAAGAGAGAGAGAGAATAAAAATATATCTTTACCTCTCATCCTCCCTACCTCCTACTCTCTCCCTCCCTTCCACCCTCTCCATCCCTCCTATCCTCTCATTCCCTCCCAGGAAGAGAGAGAGGGAGGGATGGTGATGGGGAGAGGGGGAGAAAGGGTGGGGAGGGAGAGACAGACAGATAAACGACTTTATTTAGGAGAGAGGGAGGAGAGATGGAGAGAGGGAGAGGAAGAGGATAGAGGTGGGGGATGAAGATATGGAGGGGTAGAGGGGGAAATGGAGCGGGAGGAATAGAGGGAGGGGATGGGAGAGTGAGGGGGAGAGGGAGTAGAGAGAGGGATAGGGGGAGAGAGAGGGAGGTGATGTGAAAAGGGAGCGATAGGGGGCTGTATAGGATTCCCGGTTTTCCGGAAGACGTGGATGTGTCTCGAGAGGCATTATCTGGAGTTAGAATCGAGCGGATGTGTGGGAGGAGGGAAGTGGGTGGGAGGTTGAGCGGTCTCCTCTTCCATACTATGTTGGAGAGGTCGGGCGGAAAAAGGAAGAGCAGGAGAATGAGGGAGTCGTCCGAGGCAACCACCACGGGAATATCGAGAGAGAAACGGGCAGGAGAGAGGGAGGGATAAAGAACTGAAAGGGAAATATTTCTTTCCAGCGCGTGTGCCTTAAGAGAGGTGAATCTTTAAATGTCACCTCTTACGACACTCGCGACTTCATCGTTTCCATCTAAGGGCCACAGAAATATGCTCGTGTTTTTATTTCGTTTTTATCGACGATGCGCATAAAAAATTTCAATCGTCCTACAATATTTTGAGTTTTCCGTTGGTTTTTACACAATATTTTAACAGTTTTCCCATATATTTTTTTCGAGGAATTATCTTATCTCGGGTTTTGCGCCGTCACGCGTCCGTCGATTTTGCGTCGAATTCTAACGGTAGCCCGCGGAGTTCCCCGTATGTACGATGGAATTAATCGATTAGGATCGGATACTTCCGCGGGAGCGAGTCCCGTCTCGAACAGAGATCCAAACATGAATATGGAACGCGGATTCAATGCGTCCCTACGCGCTCTGTCATTACGGCAACGGTTTTTCTCTGCACGAGCGGTTATTGTGATAGACGTGACTCGCCCTTTCTCCATTCTTCGGCGACGATTATAACAGACATTTGCCGCCTCTTAATGAGAAGTTTCGCGAGAGTAAAGAGTTGCCGATAGGGGACGGAGGTAATTAAACGGATCGTTAATTCGCCAAAAATAAAAGCAAAAATGGAGATGTGGGAGGACATTTTTCTCTAAAGGTTGTCCCTAATTGTGTGAGTTAACCGTTAAGTTTTAATAGTCACGAAATCCTGTTCTCGCGTTTCTGGTATTTCTGAACTCCGATTACCAATCTCGTCTTATCGAGTTTGCGCAGTAAATAAGTTAATTACGAGGGAGTAGATGGGGCCTTAGATAGAATGTAGATAGAGTTAAAAATATTTTTAATGCAAAAATGTATCCCTTAACTAATGAATTAATATTTATACATACTATCATCGCGCTCTTAGAAATACATTAAGAGCTGTTACTTGTAGCCGCTATTTTGTTATAGGTGTGTGATATTTCTATCAATATACAGTTGTATTTTAAAAAGATACTTTTGAGAATGAAATAAATCGAGAATCGGGATTTTAAGTCCAGGGCTTTTGAGTTTCTATTAAGACATATTTCGTAATATCAAAAACGTATATGAGCATTTGATACACGAATTCTTTAATTAACCCATAATCAAACAGTGGGGAAATGCAAAATAAATATATTTATTGTGAATAATATTATCACTTCTTGTAAAAACAATAATAAAATTATTTGAGCAGGGGGACCTTTATCTGTTCTAGGTTAAAATGGTATTTGATATTTAATTTACGTCAAAACTATCGTCACCAAAACTACATTAACTTTTATGGGGCAGGTGGAAGATAATATTAGTTTCTTTCATTCCATTATGTTCTTGCATTTTATAAGCAATTTGTATCGAACCTCTTAATTTTTAGCACAGTAGGGATAAAATGTCAGTTTATGACTAAGTCAGTTTTTTTAAAATAAGACATTATTATATGATATAGTTTTGTCACAAGCTACTAAAAGAGTCTTTACATGTTTTAATTAATTAATATTTTTAAACTCACTGGCCGCATACATATTTGAGAATACACCACCAGCATTTCTAGGTCTATTGCTGAACGAAGGTACTATTCGCAACTTTGTGCGGACTAATTCAACTCAATCTAGTTTTACTTTTCCTCCTCACTCACTAGAATTGTGCCCAGTCCATCGCCATTCCAATCCGTTATATAAAAAAATCTTTCTCTCTTTCTCCCTTAGAAGGTAAAACCTCGTTCAATTAAGTGAGTCTACTCATTAATCAAGCTAGGCAGGCAGCGAAGAGATAGATAGATAGAGAGAGCTTGAGGAAGCGTTAAGGAGATCCTTGCGAACGTTCGTGCAGTAACATACTCGGATGACAGTGACGGGGCGCGAAAATAAGGTAAAAAATATACAGTCGAGCTGCCACGACCGCTGCGTGCTTTCTTGTGGGTCGGGATGAGGAAGCGTGGGTGGAGTGCCACAGCCATGTCGCACTGCCTCCCCCATCTTCCGCCATCTCCTATCAATCCCCTCCTCGTCCACCTCCCCCACCCTCGATCCTCCTGCACCTTTCTTGCCTTCCACCCACATAGCATTCGGAAAAAAACGCAGGCAGCACCAACTCAACGGGGTTAACGTTTGGCGGAGGTCCAAAGTTAAACCTCCCCTCTCGGCTACCTCCCTCTCCGGTGGGTTTCTCAGTGGTCAAGATACTCTCCGGTATAAGGAAACACGACCTTTCTCTCTCTCTCTCTCCGTCTCCGGCATCTTTCTCCTCCTCCTCTTCCGCCCTTCTCACCCCACTCTTATGTATCTCCTCCCGGTTTTATATGAGTTAGCGCTCTCGCGGAGTGAGCGCTCTCCGCCGAAGAGGGCGAAGATCCCAGGCGAAGATCCCGGTCATCGCACCATCCGATCGCCCGATCTCCCGTGTCTCTTTCTCCCCTCCATCTCTTTCTCTCTATCTCTCTAAAAGAGAGAGAGAGAGAGAGATACAGATTTGAACAGCATCCAAGCAAAATCTCCACTTCTCTTTTCGACCTCGTTTTCTTCTTGCGCTCGCTATTTTTCATTTGTTCCCACTGGTAGCGAGCGCGCGCACACTCACGCACCCTCACGAACACGTTTGCACACTAACGTCCCATTTTTTTCCGGGGCAAGGACTGAAGAGATCTGTCGATTTAATTAGGTAGGTGAGGTAGCTATTAAAATCTTCCAATATTTTTTCATATTTTGATTTCGTATTCTGGATGAACTTTGATGAATGGTATGAAGACAAGGAGCAGCGGAGTGATGAAAGTATTTTCCGTTCATAATGGATACACTGGACCTTTAAGTATATAACTTCCGATTATATTCGTTTTTAGGCTAACCCAATTAATTCGTTTACTTGTAACGCACTTTAACACACCATTCGACAAGTGGTGAATTCTTAGCTTTCTATGCACTAAATCAAGAGTCGGCAACCTTTCAAAGTAAGTTTTTTGTATAATTCCAAATACTTGGAGCCACACATTGAAACCTGTACGACATTTTTTAAAGAGAGACTCGAGTGACTGCAGTAAGCATGTTTCATGACTGATAAAGATTGGTGAGTTTAGCTAACTTCTAAAGAGCCACAAGTACGTATGTATTCAAGCAGCCATATGCGGCTACGGAGCCGCAGGTTGCCGACCCTAGTGTTAAACGTTGAACATTGTGAACATTTTTAGCAAAGAATATAAGGGGTGCCCCATTCTATAGTTTGGCTGTTTATAATGCATGTATCGATATAAATAGCTACTACATGATAATCTTATTAAGTTTAAATCTCCGGGGGGGGAGTCGTGGCGTAGTGGTGCGGGCGCTGGCCTGCTACGCTTAGCAAACTCGGTGCGAACCGGGTTGCCCGGTTCCCCATTTGCGTGTTTAGAGGAGAACACGCAAATCAGCGCCCCGTCCTTCGGAAGGGACGTAAAGCCGTTGGTCCCCTTGGTGTTTCTCGTTAAGAGTAGGCTAATGCCGGCACCGGGTTTCTCTCCTTCCTTGCTTTGTGATTTAGACTGAGAAGCCTTCTAGCGCTGGAGTCGTTTGAAGTCACAAGGTCCCCCCCAATTGGTTATTAAGTTTAAGAAGCAACGATGATGAAATAAAACTGTTTCATCATCGCGTGTTATTTGTTCTCTTTGGATACGATAAAAAACGTAACTAGTTTTAAGTTGCCACATGATTTCACAGATGATGCCATACGGACCAAAATAGCCTTAAAGGAAACGATTCATCTTTGTGTGGTTGCTGCTTGACAACAATAACGTTATAAATTACATTTTCAGGAGTCAGCGCCTCTGGACCACCTGTAGGGTTGACGATTTCTCTTCATTCACGACTTGTACACCCTCCTTATGTAAGATTCATTACCACCACTCATAATATGAATTATGCCCGGAGTTTGTTCGTAAAATGCCACTTTTTAGAGTGGTGTTAATTATTTTCGGGCTTTTATATATCGTTCTTTTATTGATTTTTTCTTCCATATAAGATACTGAATTTGTGTCAAATAAGTGTCATTTTCGAATTCACACCTTCTTTCATAAATGAAAAATCCAAAAATAAATTATCCAACTCAACTTGCTGTATGAATGCAACGATCTAGATCAGTGGTTCTCAGGTAGATCGTCCATGCGACCCCCTCCGTGCGGATGTTCGATTCTCAAAAAATCACGGGGGGTCGCCCCCCGTGATTTTTTTAGAATAAAAAAAAGAATATCTCCGAAAATGGGAATTTATTCATGCCACACAGCCAAACAGAATGAGGCTGATGTTGTCGCACGAAGATGATTACAATGTTACAAAAAAGACACTTTCAGATATATTTTCAAACGTTTACCTAAATATTTGCATTGATATAATCGTAAAATTGATTATTCCATTACAGCACATCAGCAAACACGAGCTCAAAAATAAAAACTCTAAGTGTAAAAGAAAATTACATTTTTTGCTAAGGAAAGAAATTAGAAAAATAAATTGTTAAACAGAAATTAGTTCATCAAAAGTTCAGATATCGTCATGAATTACAGTAAAGATGAGAAATGTGAGGACTAAGAAAATGAGCTAATATATGTCGCCGTATTACTTATTTTTTATTTTAAAATTATATTTCTTATATTAAATTTATATATAGTAAAATTAATAAAATGCTTCATTCTGAAGATTCCAACCCTCAAGCAAACATTAACCTTAGACTTTTAACCTATAAATTAAAACTGAATGAGGAAAAAATCAGTTGGCATAGCGAAGACTGCTCGCAACCCCCGCAAAATTGACACGCGACCCCCGTTGGGGTTCGCGACCCTACGTTTGAAAACCACTGATCTAGATCTAGAACTCCTGCTGTAGTTGCTCAAGTAAGTTTTTAATTTAAGCAACAAATAGCCATCCTCAGTGGTAAAATATACTTTTCATACCGATCAATTAAATGAATTTCGATAACTTTTACTTAAAATATGTATTTGGATACAAAAGATAATAATTTAATAATGACAGAGAATGCAGTCGTAATAAAATAATCCTCACAAAATATCTTTCATATGAAAAATTTCCTTGAGAATCTTATTGTTAAGGAAACTTTTCAGTCCTGTAACGAGCTGATTTATAGCGTCAAATCTGTATCTCTATGTATGGCCCAAAATTCATCTTTCACTCAGATTCTAGACTGACCGTTTAGTGACCGAAATATCAAATTAAACGCCAAAGATTTACACTAATGTAGATTCACTTCTGCGTAACTGGATAAGAGTTAAGCCGTTATTAGACAGGTATCACAAGAAAAATAATAATAATTTTCACATCTTTTATTGCCGTTTCGGGAATGAAAATTTTCATAGACTGTAATTTTGTCGATAAACTCATACATATTCATTGCCATATAAAATAAGTACGCTTAAAGTTTATTTATCGAGTCTATCGCCGTGTCAATCACGAACGCGGTTTGGCGTTGCGAAAAAATTGATGAGGTCCACCCGCGCGTAACTTCGCGAGATGAATATCTTCGGTTTGTGGGGAGGGTTCTTTTGAGGAACGAATTATCGACCGTCGTTTGGGAAATTTTTCAGCACCGATTAAATGGACGATTGAGCAAGATTTGTGATAAATCAGCAGTTCAATCATTTAAAAACTTCGCTCAATTTGACCCAATCTTGTTCCCAACCCAAACTTTAAATGGAATGAATATAAATCATCCAATTGATTCCCTTTGAAGCAATTGACGCACAGAACAATGAAAGCGTTATCTCTTCCCGATCTGATGCAACAATGAGGAAAGATAGAGTTGAAAAGGGAGCGAGAGAGAGAGATATATATCGAGGGAAGGAGAGAGAGATAGATACAGTGAGGTAGTAGAGGGAGAAAAAGGGAGATTCTTATCAACTAATACGAGAGCAGGATAGCCTTCAAAATACTGATTGACCTGTTTCCGCTGATAAGAACTATTGCGCGGTAAAGCACCGTAAAAAGACACCGCAAGTTGGACAACACCTGTCGAAAACCATTTATATATACGAGGCCAGCTAAGGAATACGGAGGAAAGTTTATCGTAGTGGATAATGTGCACGTCTTCCCTTGACACACGCGCGCGCAATGGTATCCGACCAATGAGACCAGGCCGTCTAGTAGGCAACCGAGGGAAGAGAGAGAGAGAGTGAATTACATATTCGATCTCTTTGGAGGAATATTACGAACCCAAAGGGGAACCGGTACTTCATTTTGCACATTGATTTATCTGCTCGCGGTTTGATATTCTCCTTGTTTTCCCTTTACTTATTCCGTCAGCTTTACTTTCCTCCCCCTCCTCCGTCCCATGCTACTTTGCCGCGGTGACTGGGTTGGGGTGGGGTGTTAACCCGAGTGGCCGAGGGAGATCAAAACCCACGCACTTCAGCTCGCGCACCGCCGCCCTCTTAATCTGCGGAGCGACGTCCGATTCCATCAATCTAGCGCTGTGGTCCGCACCTTGCGCTCTCGAAGCCGCGAGGAGTCGTTAACGACCTCTCTAGCCCTCAAAACGACGCTGCGACACCGCCTTATTATCACGCGTTCGGCAGGTTATTAAGACGGTTTCATTATTATTCGTAACATTTGCATTTCCAGTCGACGGAGCAATGTCGTGGATGTGATTTCTTCGAGAAAGTGCGATTGGTAACGATCTCCGTTTTATTCGCTTTGAGTCGATTCCAGCTCGGGTCGACGAACTCGCGGCAGTTACGCGGACGAGGGAGAACACTTCCGCTTTGGTGTATTTTTTGTCCGATTTTAAAAGCTTATCTATATACATACCTGACTAATCGATTCGGATTGGGTGAGATTGATACAGTCTTCTTTTATCGCTATCCCGAAAGGTAATGAGGTGATTCGATCAGGAAAACTTTGACTTAAGAGGGAAATAAAGCAATGCTTTAACGTATTTCACTATACTATTTGCTTTTACCTGTTGTGTATTGATGGATTTTTCTCGATTTGACTGAAATTTCACAAATTCATCACTTTCTAACAGAAATCTATTTGGAAATTTTGTCCCCCACGAGATATAGGGGTCATTTTATACGAGGCTTAGGAATTCAAGTAAATGATTTATAAGATCATAGAAACTAATAATTTGAAATACAATTTGTTCACAAATCAGAGGAAATTTCGTTTTTAGATATTATTACAAACAGTTTACATGTCGTTTGGCGCCTTTATATCACAATTAAATTAACAAAAATTATTATCTTTTGGGAAAAGCAAGTGGCTAAGTTTTATTTTAAACCTGGTTTGTCACTGAACTATCATAAATTAGGCTTAATATGTTTCAGTTTTATAGTTAGTTGGCCATAAATATCAGCTTTTAACACGTCGACTGCTATGAGAACCCCTATTAATCCATTGCCTTGTAAGTTACACGTATTGATCATTAATTATTTTTTGTCTTACGTGACGCGCAATAAATCTCAGCGGCAAGGTGAGTGGGTCTGTGGGCTAACTCCCTCTCACTTCCTCTCTTAGAAATTACATTAAAATTGGATGCAACTTTATCTATAATACTTCCATAATGACACTCTTCGATTGGTGAGCTTTAAAATTTCGTACCTCTGATTCTTATTAAAAACAAACTTTTTCTATAATTTGGGCAATAATGGTCGTTTAGTATATATTTTGGTCGTTTTAATTTATTGGACTATAGTGTTATTTCGATTCCGTATCCCTAAGATTAGTATTTTCATACCTCTTCCAACTTTGAACCCGTAACAAACTATATATAAATTTATCAAGTTTTGCCTTATATATATAAATACATTAGGAGTTATTCTCGTGCTAATTATGATGTACTCTATTTTAGTTAGTTTTATAAGTGACCTGGTACAGTCTTTATGACTTCAATTCAATATGTGAAACAATATTATTTCTCTCGAAAACTGTACAGATCCCATTGTAACTGTCATTCTCATGTCTGATAACTTAACCCGATTGTTCGACACATCCTTTTTCAAATTATTCACGCAACTCATTCCCTAAACATTGCAAAATTAGAAATAAAATTCCTCACAACTCAACAGATTTCATCGAGATGCTTCTGCACGCGCCGAAATGTCTTTTCCTCTGCCGATTTCGCGATAAGCAGAGAAAGCTCGCGCACATACATAAGCGTGTAACTTTACGGAGTCTGGAGAAAATATTCAAGATGGACGGTCGCGATTGCGCGATGCGTCATAGGATCCATTTCTCGAATCTGCGCGAAATTTAATGCAAGACTCCTGGGAGAAAATCGGTCGCTTTTTGCTCTATCGTCGGTCTTATCTCGAGAAAGCTATAGAGCTATTTATGGAGGTCTACGCGAAATATTTGTCTCTTTTTTTGCAATCTCCTTCGTTTCATCCGCGGCACGCTCCTAGGCAGGCATGCGCGGGGAGAAAACATCGAGCTAGGAGAAATTTTTCAAAGACGGAATGGCGTCGCGCGGGAGAAAAAGCCTTTCGAGAGGAAAAAAAACCATCAAAACGTCTGCCGGGAGAATTCCGTGCGATTTATTGCCGGTCTTCGTAAGAAAGGGACATAGTTCGGAAATAGTTTTTAAGGCATGGGTCATGAAATTTAATGCAATAGAAGCATTGGACATGGAGATAAATTTTCTGGATGAAAAATAATATCGGTGATGCCCCACCGCTTCGCTAGGAACTATATTACATCGTAAATAATGTAATTAAGGAGTCTCGTTAATTTACTTGGATTATTTGAATTGTGTATCAGGGGAGAAGTTTAAACGTAATCAATCGCAATGCACACACAAGAGTATTTCTTCATGAATTTAAATAATAAATACATTTTATTAGCTATGAATAAAACATATTTCAAGTATATCAGTGAACATTGCTCTCACGTATGGAACCGGTGAGAATTTGTGATTGTGTGACAGATGCTGCAAGAATCACGTAAATGATTTCTTTTATTTGTAGAAATTTTCATTATTAGGATTAAATTAAATTAAAAGTCTTACAGGTGAAAATTAAGATTAAACCTCGTATTGATCAATTTATTTATTTCGGCAATACTTGATGCAAATTTTATCGTAAATTATGTAGCGCAATTTAAAAAAATCATTCATTAAATATCTATCGTATCAGAATTTTAAAGTTGCGTAAGGCTATGTTTCTTAATAAATATATATTCTCTAGAATACGAATTCTCATTGACTACATACTTTTATTTTGACAAGCAGATAACCAGTCAAGAAAAAATGCATAAACCCATAAATGCCGTCGTCCTTAATTATCTCATTCCCTTTATCTGAAACCTCTTTCCGTAAATTAGCATAGGGGCATTAATCAGATCCCAATACAATTAACGTGCGCTATCGAATGGAGCGTAATTCAAAGTCAATTAACGTTCCTCCGAAGAATTCCATCACGAGAAGCGACAATTCATCAATCAGCTTGTCCTGGAAACAGACTGTTTTAACAGCGGGGTGAAAAATATTTTCACAAAAGGGGCACACGTGATCCATATATCTTGTTGGGCAACAACTGCCTCTTTGGACTGCAGTATTTGTTACGAAAGTGTAAATTGAAATAGATCTAGTAGTACATAATTGAAATGTAAAATGCATAGTTTTGAATTCGTTATTTAAACGAAATACTCAAGAATACATAACAATTTTCGGCAAAAGGTTCAGCCACAAATTAAAAAAATTAACTGTGCAACATCAGCATTTACCAACAAAAGTTCTAAGGAAAATGAAGTCTGCAATTTTTGGAAATTAAAATTTACGAGCAATACAAATTGATCACTGATAAAATTTTTTGTCGCTTCTCAAAAATATATTACTCGCAGGAGATAATTACTATTGTTCAACAATTATCATTTATTATATTAAGAAGTTTGTTTATCGTTTCCTTATATTTATTACCAAGATAAATATGAACGAATTTCACTAAAACGTAAAATTTTATTTTTATTAAAATTCCGCTAACATAAAAATAAGATCATAATATGATTACATTAATGCTCATTACTTACTTTATTTCGTCATGAACCAAATGAATTGCAACATCACAACTAGAGTTGGTCTTGCTTTAAATTCTCTATTTGGACAAAGTAAAGTTTGTACCATTTAGCTGTGCTACTCTCAGCAAATCCGTTACAAAGGTAGAATCTGTGAAAAGTTATGGAGTCATATTCTGCGACGATGTCTGAAGTTAGAATTTTCCACATGACTGTGCAGCAGTTAGCATAGAGGTAAACTCATTAATCGTTCAAGCTGAGATTGTTTTATTAACTTTTTCTTGTCGTGTAGTGTAGCGATTCAGTATCAAAACCTAATAATTATATAGGTTACTCTTTTATCGGTAATATCGTTGAGTAAACTATAAACGCATTTCAACTACTAAGTCGGGGGTAAACGATTTTAGCAATGGGTAATTTATCTCTAATTACGGAAACACTATGACTGCAATGCACATATGGCTAATTCGATGGAAGTCGCTCACATGTACTCAATTCAATAAGGTGAACTAGTTTATTTAAATTTGGTTCAGAAATCGTGTGCATATAAATGGTAGATTTCAGTGTTAAACCATGAAATGACATGCGTATACACCTTAAAAACATGTGAGCGTAAACTCGTAAGCATATTTTTCTATAACTTATTTTAACTTATTAGCTACGAGGAGGAAATAGTTACACTTCTAGTCTGCTTAAAATACGAATGCCTGATCTTGGCGATAAATACCGATTAAGGAAACCAATGAACTCAAGTATGTATGCTAGTGACGATATACTCCTACTGCGCATTGTAGTTTTGCACTTGAGCGTGTGAATTTGTATACAGTCGCGGTCGTAAAATCGTCGCATACATACTCCGAGATAACGGCTCACCAATTTTTTCGCCGATCAGATTTCTTGTGAGATTGCGATGGAACTACGCAGTGAGTTGCAAGTGCGGAAATTATTTTAACTTGTTACCCGTTGTTTTTATTTCGTCGATGTTCTTTAAAACTCATTAGCGAGAAAATGCTCGACAGAAAAATGTGAGCCGGCAAATTACTGAAAATTTCATGAAATAAAATTACTTGATTCACCAGATTCAGTGCATTCTGCAGCAAAAGCCCCCAAGCCGTTATCCGAAACAGAATTCCTTTGGTGAAAAATTCGGCGTACACATATGTAAAGCAACAAAAAATGATCTGAAATCTTTTATACTAAAATTAATTTGCGTGGTTCTGAATGCGAATCGATACCTATTTTCTAGTTTGTTTTTCATTTAAATGAGTGATCTGTTACTCGTTTTATTTACTAGAATAATGTTGTTTAACAAAAGTACTAATTTATGTCTTTTCGCCGCCCGACTCTCTTTATCTAGTAACTAATTGAAACGCGATTAAAGTCCTCTAATATGACAACTTCATGAATAATATTTAAAAACCCGTATCGTTTCTCTGTATCTGTAACCGTATCTCAAGTCTAACCTCTTGAGCCAAGAGAAGTAATTCCTGCTTCTTAACGAGCCTTAACTGAACGAATTCAAGAATCTGGAAAAGAAACTCTGATTTTTAAAGTCGTCTCGATGTCTTTATTTTCCTCAGACATCCAGTCTAATTAAATTCTTAAAAAGATTAACGTCTCTCATTAATTTTGTCGCTTATCCTTGAAACCCATTTTCAGCCGTCGGTGGCTTAAACAGCGACACAACTGAAAAATTCTCGCATCGCCGCCAATTTTTTTCCGCCAGAATTCCTACGCACGACCAAAAAAAAAATACAGCGGATAGTAGACAGGCACGGTGAATCGTAAATAACGCCAGGATCGAGCTAAATTCAAGAGCCTTTTATTTACCTCCTCGGCTACTCTCTTTCCCACGACACCGTTATATTCTTTTCGAAATTACTCCGTCTCATTTCAATACAAATCTCCCCCACCCCATACCCTCGCGATCTCATTCCGTCGAAAAGTCGATAGACGTACGTTCACTTCCATCGGACACAGTTCCACTTATTTTCACCGCCAATGAACGGCGTCCTACCCTCGCGTCCTAATCTTCTTCTCATCACCGTATCTGCGGTATCTAGGCTAAGTCGTCGGGGATGTCTTTATCGAATGTACGCTGGGTGGAAACAGTTTCCGAGGAGGAGCGCTATCAAAAGGCTCGAAAACCCTCTCGCTCATCCTCTCCTACCCTTCACTCTCGAGTAGGCGGTTTTTTTTTTTTTTTACTGCTTCCCTTCCAACTCCCCCTCTCTCCCGCGGAAAGCGTCACGATCTTCAAGTCGGAGAATCGAAGATCTCGACGCTTGGGGTAGAGAACAAGGAGCGATGAGGCAGCAGGAGGAGGGGAGGGGGGTGCTTATAAACATCGCTCAAACTGCCACACACGCCTATCATGAGATTCGAAAGCTGACAACGGTAACTGCGCGAGAGCATTGTCGTTAGGGACGAAAGAAATCGAAGTTTTAGTTTCTTTCTTTTCTTTCTTTCGTCACCGTCGTGCCTTTCTCCGCTTTTTTATCTCTCTTCCCAGTTAGCGCTATTCAACTGAACGATGGAACTACGGTAAAAATTATTGCAGGATTGCCTATACGACCGATTACTACATGCTTTTACGAGTTCGATTAATTCAGTACTTCAGTATTTCAGAGGGTTATAGAAATTAAAACAAATAGTCAGCGATTAATTTCGTTTCTAAGCAATATTGAATAAATAGCGAAAGTATACTCAAACGTGAAATTTTTTTGCCTGTCTGGAAGGATACGATTTTTTTGGAATTACTATAAAATATATTTTATGTTAAAATAATTTTTAATGCTGTTAGAGTTCGTTTTGAAATTTATAACTGATTGACTGCTTATGGTTCTATAACATTCCTAAAAGGCAAAATAATCTCTATAAAACGTTTCATTTTCTTTTGAAATTAGCTCAGAATTGAAATAAAATCGATTTTTAGGCAAAATGGATCTCTTACCCTTTTAAATAATTTAAATACAACTAGCGGCTCTCCTTATTCTGTAATAGTCTAGATTATAATTTAAATCACATTATTGAAACCGAAATAGTTATAAATTATATCATATGGCTGAACAAATGAAAATTGTAAATAACAATTTTAAGCCAGGGAAATGAGATTTAATTTTCTATTTAACAACTACGGTAGTGCTGTGAACGAATCATTTTTTTTTTCGGAGTAACACTTTTGTTTGGAAACATCCATAGATGATTGAATCTGATTCACTGGATTGTAAACCATAAAGTTTTAAGTAAACAATACAAATACAATAAGGCAAGTTAGGTTGCACTGATAATCGAGAAGGTAAAATAAATATATTTTTTAATAAAAAACCATTCTATTCTTGTATGTTACGATTTAATTGTTCCTTAACTAACAATCTGATTTGGTACTAGCTAACGGATTCTGTTTACTATGTGAAAGAATGAAACGACTATATCAATGGTGCCCAACCTACGGCCCCCGAGTCGAATGTGGCCCATGAAGGGTTTTCGTGCAGCCCGCGAAGCCTTGATGAAAAAGCAATCCGAAAAATTTAACACACAAATTCATATATTTCTATGAAAATTTCGCTAACAATTCTTTTGATATAGGAATGTTTACTATAAAAACCTCATTAATACTATATTTTCACTTAAATGACACCTCAGAATATATAGATAACTTCCGATTTAAACTCGACTCCGGCCCGCGGAAGAATTGGCAACTTCCAATGCGTTCCACCGAAGGATTCGCAACCGCCGATGCGGCCCGCCACGTAGTACTGATCTATAGCATTAGATTACTCCAATACATTAACTAAAAGATTTTCGAAACCATTTAATTTTTACAAATTTCGGTGTAGTGTATTCCAGTTATTTCGGTATTTAATTCCCTAACTCAACGCATGTATTCATATCTCTCGCATTCGGCTCTTGCAGAAAATATGATTAAATTTACTTGGCTCATAGCGCAATATATTACTTTGAGACACAAAATAGCCGTAAATTTCAGATTCGAATGAAGTTCCTCAGGATGGAAAGCTCAAACTGTATCCTTAATAGCAGGCCTCGGTTTAATGACATTAGAATCTGGAATGAATCATAAAGCGGTCTTTTATACGTACGATTTTATGCAATGAATACGACGCTGCGTGACGAACATTACAGCGAAAGTTTCACGTGGATCACCAATGAATACAAAACTTTCCGTTATTTAAATTGCACTTAAACTTCATATAAAGTACCGTTATGAACTTGAGTAATCCAAAAATATCTTTGCTCTTCTGAAGGAAAATAGGCTTGTCAGCAAGATTACTTGGATACTACATCGAATATGTTTTCCTTATCTAACTACGATATGCAGTATTATATATATATATATATATAGTAAATATTTTGTCTTTCCGTCGTTTTAAAAAAACTACTTAACTCATACCGTAAAAAATTCTTTTCTTTACTATTTAAAACTAAAAATTCTGGAGAACGAGTGCTAATATTCTTACATGCAGTCTTTTGGAGTGGCATAATAACATTTCTCAAAGTGTTTTTACTTCCCAAATCACGGTATAAAGTTCAAATACATCGTTTACGTAAAATCAACATCCCTCTGTTACTGAGAATCATGTACATATATTGTTTAAAGCCGGAGCCATATCAGTTATGAAGAGTAAGTATGGTATGTTACATGCAGGAAGGATGAAGAAGAAAAAGTAACTTAATGAATACTTAGCGATATATTTCTTTGCTTTCATTAATTTTGGAACAGGACGAAAACCATAAACAATCTAAAACTTTTATTCTAGATAATGTTTTCGAGAGATTCGTTTTATCCTGATATCATTAGGAGTTTCATTTTCTAATGTTTTTATATTTTTTCATTAGTCATTGTAGATGTCTATCTCTTTTTCCTTTAAAACTTAGTTTATAAATAGAAATGTATACAGTGAAATATCGTTACAACGTACTTCACAATTACGTATATTTCAAATTAACATACTTTTTTTAATCCCCGTCAATTTTCCCGTCTAAATACTGTATGAATATTTCAAAATAACGCACTTCAACTTAACGAACTCTTCAATATTACGTATGAAATTCAGAGGTCCCGAAAAAAGATTTTGTGGTTTTAACGTATGCTTTCATCCGTAAATGACTCAAGTGTAACCAATTCTTGCTCACCGAAGTCGTAATGCATCAATTTTGAAGGGATCTTTTGTCTTTAGTACGGAAAGATCTGCTGAATTCCGCCAAAAGCCCAAAAGAAGGAATTTTCCGAGCTGAAAAATCGTTATTTTCACAATAGCACTGAGATAAAATCTTAAGTTATAAGAAAAATCTCTTGCTAGACTCATTATCGCCAGTTACGGTTTGCGCCGGACCTGCGATAATGCCAATCCCCCACTGAGATGCTTCCAGAGAAAATACTGTACTCCGTATGGGCATTTTCAGTATACCGTACTTTCAGTATAAAGTATAAAAATTCATGCTCCGTAGAGATACGTTGTATCGAGATGTTACTGTATATAGTTTTGACAAACACAAAGGTTTTCTCGTGTTCTCTTCTATACTAGAATGATTTCCTCGTAGGAGCTAATTTTACACTTCCTACACCAAAAAGGCGCCACATTAAACTTTTCTCTCTTTCCAACATTTTAGTAGTTTCCCACGCATTGTGAAAACGGCTAGAGATTTAGTTTTTATCTCTGTCTCCGTTGTCGCGTCATAGCCGCATTTTGGTCTCCAAACGACTCATTTTACGTCCCTGCGGCGCTCGCGCGATACTCCGGACAGGATGAAATAAAAAGACGGATCCGGTCTCGTCATTGGCCAGAGGAGTCGGTCCAAAGGCTGTCCTCTGCTTACTTGGACAGGATTTTGGCGCACGGGGATTAAAAAAGTAACAAGACATAAAAAATGGGTTCGATTCTCGAACTTCCCACAGTCGAGAAAGTAGCAAGAGCAGGTTTTTGAGCCGCGCGCGTCATAGTACATCGCTTCCCACTTTCGATCCGATGAATGTAATGCAGGCAGCTGTCTCTTCATTTCTACCTTAAGTTGACATTTTTCCGCAACAGACGTACCATTTTTCATATTTTTTGTGCTAGGACACGGAGAGATTTATCAAGCTTTTGAAAGTAAATTAGGTTATTTTTTAATTATATTTATCAAGTTTTACTGTTTTAACGCTGTAAAATACGAGTTTCCGTTTCCAAACCTCTAAGTTATTTTCTCCGTTTATTTAAAACTGTTAGATAAAAATTCATAGTCAAGACAATTATTTCAACGTATAAAAATTCCACAAATTGTTTTACGAGAATATTAGTAAGCAAATTCAAATTAGTATCTTAAATTAGTTCTTTTTTTATTTCATCAAACCTTTTCCATATTTATATAAGCAGTTTGAGCAATAAAAGGGATGCATATCTTTTAAATTTTCTATTTGTAAGTTAACGATGAGTGTATATTATTAGATTGGGAATAGTTTATTTTTGACCCGTATTAAATAGGCCATAAGTTCTTGTCTTGCCTTTTTTCTTGAGATAAGATTCTAACTGAATAAATGATAGAAAATTATCGCTGTTGGTAACTGTATTTCAGTCATAAACAGAATCATACGCATACGAAGTTTGTATCATGTATGTATCACGTTTAACATTGGATTTAATAATCAAACTGCCCAATTTTTTCAGATTTTCGAGTAGCATTTATAACGATAGTATGTCATTTTTCCCTCCAACGTATTTAAAAACGATAGAAGTTCGATATTTTTAGAATTTCTTGCGCTTTCTGGTTTATTTCCTGCGCTAGAAAAAGATTTAGTTTCCTTTGCTATTTATCTATTAACTAACCTTCCTTCCTCAAAATAACCGATTATTCTAGCGCTTAGATTAATAACTTTTAAAATAAAGTCGAATTTTTCACGATTCCCCTTATCTTTCTAAATCGTCTGAACTACATAAAATTGTCGCCTATCAAATTGTAATTTATGTTAACGTTTACTTTTCGTCGGTTAGTTTAGTATAGATTTTGTGGAAAAGACAATAAGAAATTTTCATTAGTAAAACATCAATTAATGGGCAGGTTCTATAATCATAAAGGGTTTTACAATACAAAACTAGATACCCATTTAGGCTACAAAGCAGACGTTCTCAGTTGAGATTCTACAGTAGCGGTTCCTACACTTATTGTAAGCGCGGTATTTTAAAGATTTGAAAGAATTAAAATTTTTTTTTATTTTCATATTCGAGTATTACAACGTTTGGACACACCCTGTTGTAGGTATCTGCTCCATAATCAGGTTTTAGAGAAAAAATTATTGCCGTTTACCTATAAAAAAGTCGCTGATTTATTTATTAAACAAAGTTTTTGCGGCATCCTTAAAAATCGGCTGCGGCACCGTTTAAAAACCACTGGATTGTTTCTTTCCACCATTGCAGTCGGAAAAAAATGTGAATATGATTTTATCAACTACTATGTGCTGAGCTGGAGCTGATAGCAGATGGATTCCAGTCATAAGGCGAACACAATATTTCATACTCGAAGTATTGCATATATAGGCAAAAAATTCGGAATAATTAAAAAATAAAAGGCTGTTTTCTTGGAAATTCTAGTTCAACGTGCGACTCTTAAACACTCCTGCTTTACGCTATCTTATTTAAGGTTCTAGTTCTGTTACAGATGAATGATTATTCGATGCGAATTTTCGATAGTGAAATTCGTACGTGAAAAGTGATCTCTGTTCATTTCCCCTCAGTTTCTATCAGACCATTTTTAAAAGTCTAACCCGCACATACACATAATCAGCATGATAGCTTTCGTAAAAATGTTATAAAGACCAAACAACCGCCATGAATTTCATTCATACTTTAAACGCCCATAAATCCAAAATGCACGATACAAGAATGGAGCTCGCATCAATCATCTTTTGTCAAAAATGTAACGGAATGGTTCGATAAAGTATTTTATCCGTTCCTTTCCCCTTCCATCTTCACTCTCCGCGCCCTACTATCCCCATGTATGCATGAGAGATGGCATTCCATATCGCAAGAAATTAAAATTCCGCTTCAAACATTTACCCTTAACGCCACTCGGAAAAAATTAGTTCGGAACGAAACAGGTGGAGCGGACCGGACAGGGAAACAAAAAAATTCCCGACATATTCCGGATAATTAATGATCGAGGCATAAGGAAGGTGGTGTTGGAAAAAAATACGGTTTTTTTTCCTCACGGGACCTCCTGCCACGTTTTGAAAGCAGACCGTGTGCGTACGTACGCAATGGTTCCCGCGCGCGCGCGCATGATGTCCAGGATGGCAGAGTGTTCAAAAAATTCGAATTCCTGGCCGAAATGATTGATTGATTGTCCGATCGAGATGTGGAAACTCGGCGGTGGCGTTGTCCAGTGCGTTTTAGGAACATGGGAAAGTTTTTAAGTGCTTCCCGAGACATAGGATAGGAGAGGAAGAGAGTGGGAGAGAAGCAATTCCTATAATTCGCTCGCTCCGAACCCGATACGAAAGAATTTATTCACCGGCTTTCGGAATTTAAGAGGCGTACCACGGATGGCTGCTTACATACCTCACTTGGCACTTGTCTCTATCTCTGTATGACTTTCTCTTCTAGGTGTATTTTATTCTTTCAGTTTTATTTTTCGAGTGGGCGTACTTTAGACCAAGTCGTCTCGGGCTATTATACAGCTACCCGCACGTTAAAATGTTTCTTTTTTTGTTTTTGGCCCGAGGATCAGGATGAAAAACAGCAGTAAAAGTTTATCATTCGCAATCGCGAATTTTCACGGTTTGTTTGACTCGATGACGCTTTTCTCCAGAGTATTACTTGGGTTTTCAGATAGTTTACAGTGATCGCGCCACCATTAAGTGATTCATGTATCGTATTTGAGCCTCGTTAGCGGTGCGAAACGTCGGCAAAGTTTTGCCTCACATAGGCGATTTTTATCGTTCAAAAAGTGAATATCTGCTTCGAAATGCTAGAATGATGACTTAATCCTTTCGATAATACTTCTTGGAATTATTTCCTTTTGAATGACACATACACTAGAATATAACTGTGACATGTTTCTTGCTGCTGTACACGAACATGTCAATAATTTAATTATCGCAGTTATGTGTGTTATAGTGATTTCTAATTCATGTTTAGCAGTTCGTTAATTAGCGTTCAAAAATCCGCTTATGCGTCCAGTTTGTCCGTCTGCTCATCTGACGCGCTAACTCCTAAACAAAATAGATAGAGACATCGTTTTTACTTTCTCCATACGTAGTAATGGGAAAGTATTGTGATCACGAAAAAAATCGACTTCGAGATTTCAACGGAAATATACGTTTTGAGGTTTCTATAACACGTTTAGACTATTTTCGGAATGATGCTGTGTGTGTCTGTGTGCGTTGATGTATGTGACTGTGGGCGCTCTAACTCAAAAAATACTTGCCATATCGTTACCAAACTTCATATATAACACTTTAGCATGAGCGCAAAGAACTAATTAGTTTTTGGACTATAACGGTTAACCGGAAGTCGAGGTTTATTCGAACCCCGATTCGGTTTTTGCGATATTTCTCCGTTAAAACATCATTATTGTATATACAATTCTATACTAAGGTTGTAGAGAATGTAATTTCCTACAACTTTCATTTGAAACAATTTTCCATACCAGTTATTGTTTAGGAATTATTTATAAATAATCGGTTTTTCGGTTTCCGTCAAATATCTCCTTAAAAACATCGTTATTGATAATCTTCGTAAGGACCAAAGTTGTAGAGAATAATATTTCTTCCAAGTTTTGTTTGAAACAAATTTTCGTAGAACCATCCATTTCGGAGATATTTTGCTTTTCGTAATTTCCAGTATACAGCGCCACCACCATGTAGCAGTGAATTCTGTAAACATTCAAAATACACCTAATTTACGGCAATAAGGACGACTGTATTCTTTTATGATACGAAATAATAATTTTGCCTTATAATGCTATTCATAATAATTTAAATATCTATACCCCAAATATGGAGAAAGTCATTTGTTGGCCACCAGATTTTTTCATCAATTGATTAAGTATTTATTGTCTCGTTGTGCGCGTTTTCTCGATTTGTCAGTCTGCCCTTATGCCTGCCTAATTTTTACTTTCTCCATACGTAGTATAGGGAAAGTATTGTGATCACGAAAAAGTCGAATTCGGGATTTCAACGGAAATGCACGTTTTGAGGTCCCTAGAATACTTTTAGACTATTTTCGGAATGTCTGTGTGTGTGTGTGCGCGCGCGCGTCTGTATGCGATTGTGGGCGCTCTAACTCAAAAAGCACTTACCATATCGTTACCAAATTTCAATATAACCCTATAGCATGAGCCCAAAAAACTGATTAGTATTTGGACAATACCGGTTAACCGGAAGTCGAAGTTTATTCGAAACCCTATTCGGTTTTTGCGATATTTCTCCGATAATACATCATTATTGTATACATTGACCATTACACAAAATGTAGAAAATATAATTTCCTACATCTTTTATTTCAAACAATTTTCCATAGCAGTTACTGTTCAGGAATTATTTATAAATAATCGGATTTTTCGGTTTCCGTCTAATATCTCCTTAAAAACGTCGTTATTGGTAATCTTCCTGAGGACCAAAGTTGTAGAGAATAACATTTCTTCCAGGTTACGTTTGAAACAAATTTTTGTAGAACCATCAATTTCGGAGATATTCAACTTTTTCTTAATTTCGGGTATACAGCGCCAACACCATGAAGCGGTGAATTCTGTAAACATATTCAAAATATACTTAATTTACAGCAATAAGGACGACTGTATTCTTTTACGATACGAAATGATAATTTTTCCTCATAATGCTATTCATAATAATTTAAATATCTATACCCCAAATACGGAGAAAGCCACATCAGATTTTTTATAATATAATTTTAAATCTATTTATACAAGTATACAAAAATTTTAGCATTTCGTATTAACAAATTTTTTTAATGCCATTTATTATCTATTTCAGAGGCTCTTTACGTGTAATATTAATAAGAATTTATCAGCAGTTCAAAAGGAGGAAATATTCTCAGGAAGATGAAAGGAAGGACTTCACAGTGATAAATAAAGGACCTATAGAAAGATACGAAACTGGCAATAAAAATATAAATTTCATTCATTATTCGGATACAGTAATAACTTATAATTCTTGTATTTGAAAGGTCACACAGACTCTGAACATTACATTTGAAGTTGCATGGCGATTTCATACATTTTGAAATTCTTATTTTTTGTTTAGCGCTCACAAATTTTTCTGACGAGTGGCGTAAATATTTGACAATTTTGAGCATTTTTCTGAGTTAGCTAATCGAATCGAATATCCATTCCATATGATAATTAACTCATGTATACCACTGAAAGACGGATAGCCGTCTTTATCTTAAAAAATGTTTTTAATTCTGAGGAAATTGCATAGGCTTCATTATACCATATACTGATCAGGAAATTCATGTCAGGGTTCGAATTTATAATCGATGCTGGCTTGGGAAAGATAGAACTTTTGTTATATCAATCATATTCTGTGGAATCGCTTTTATAAAAATCGTTCTTTCGCTTGGATGTAATTTTTTTCAATTTTTGAGACGAATTATTTTTTTCTGAATTTTGATTTCGAAATTTCCTAAATTCGAAAATTTTGCAAGTAATTAAACTGAATGACTCGATTAAATTTCCGCACTCGCCAACAATGCGAAAGTTACTGTTGCATGAAAACCTTTTGTAGTTTTATATCCCTTGCCGTCCTTGGCTTAGTTGTGTCGTGACGCATTACATTAACGGACCGAATTTATCGATTTGCCACAATTTCCGTTGCAAAACATCAATTAAAGGCGCGCAGGTGTTTCTTGTCGTTATTTTCGTGCTGCTATTCTAATCATGGAAAATTGAAAACATTTCATGATACTTCGTTTTTTTAATTATGCTTTGGGATTATTCTCGGCAAAGGAGCCATTCAAAGAAACAAAAGCCGAATTGGTACGATAAAAATGGCGGTACATTATCACGGCATTGGTTGGCGAATACTCGACTACCATAATTTGGAGTTTTATATAAATGTATCAAAACTACCAAACGAGAAAAATAATAATTGTGAAATAAAAAAAATCTGTAGAAATTCTAAAATTCATTGCGTTTGTCTTTATGGTGTACTATAATGGACGCAGATGCAAAATTGAACGTATCAAAATCGGAAAATGGCTAGCGAATTTATTATAAAGTTGAAATAAGAAATAGTTTATTATAAATCTTCTTCCGGCGAATCATCACTGACGACGGCTGCTTAGTAACTGAGATGCGCATCAGGTTTCCCAACCTTTCAATTGCTATTAAAGAAACTCATTTTGTCAATTCGATTTCAGCCTTAAGGCGAGGTCGATAGTTTTTCCATGATTGTTGGACATTATTTAACGAATATACGACGTACCACGTTAAAATAATCTGAAAGACACACAAACGCATACCCATAAACTCAATGAAAAAATGAGGGATAAGGTGTGACGACGAAATTTTTACTCGGAAAATATCAGGATAAACAAAATATGAAAATTTTGTTTGTCAAAAATGACATAAAGTTCTTGGATGTGTTTGTACGATTCGATTTATAAACGCAGTTATTGAAGCAATCGTTAAGCAAAGACTTTGGGAGTCCATTTTCTGTTTCTGGCCGAGAGTTAAATCTCCAACAAACTCGAGTCTTCCTCCGATGATTGACTGCTAGTGGTGGAGATGCGCCCGATGCTCTTTGAGGCGGGGCGAAAAAAAGATCCATGCGTGTGTGCGCGCGCGAATGGATGTTTGCGTGTCTTTCGGGTTTGCGTGTTTGTTGCGACCGTGGTCCCTTGATGACGCGGTCATTAAAAATAAGTCGTAAACCGCGAATCCGTGTGTTCTTACTCCCTCTCTTGAATTCGAATCTCCTCGACCGGTTATCGTCGATTTATTCCTCATTCTGCCCTAACATTTTTTTGGAAATCCGAGAAACCACTTTCATCTGAAAAGAAAAAGCGTCTTTCAATTGGAGTTGGACCTGTTAGTGAGAACGTTAACACGGCATAATTTTTACTACCTTCTGCAATATTTTCATTTAATTTTTTTTAGAAATAAGGTGAATTTCCACTCAACTCCAATCATCCAATTAGAATGCGGTTTCATGAGCCTTCTTGAAGATAAATTAGTTTCCTTTTAATTTCTTTCGTTCTGAACTTTTTACAAATTCACCAACATGTGTGAATTATTATTGTTCATTTTAGTTAAATATCAAGCACAAATAAAATACTTTTCATAACATTAAAATAAGAAGTCACAATCAACGACTAACAGCTTCATCAGATCCAGAATGTTGACCGATATGAACAAATGGGGTATATTTAAAAAGCGTAATAAAACCATACCTAATAGTACTGCTCACATTAAAATCACCTACTTAAAATACGAATTTTGGAGAGAATAAAATGAGGCTATTAACCGAAAGCAAATAATAGGTGTGAAAAAGATGTTGAAACTTAGCCATGAATACGATTTAGGTTAACTTTAATGGTTTGTTAGGATGAACATCTTATTTTTCACTCTCTGATCTTTGACCCCTGCTCATTACTTTAAATTTACTACTCAAAGAAATGAAAATGAATGACGATGAGTTCCTGTCAAAAAACCTATGACCACAATTCCTTCTCTCACCATCCCAAAAAAAAAAGAACGCCTGAAGATGTCTCCTCAACCATTTGGCTCCTTCCTCACGTCATCCGTTCTCTCGCAAAATTGAATCCACCTGCATACGCGAAACCGTTTAGGGTGTAATAGGGTAGTACGAAAAACAAAAGCAACTCCCACAGCGTGGAATACATCCGTCCCGATCCTGAATCGTTTCACTCGGGGATGATGGTTATTGAGGATGAAGGTTCCTTTTGTGTTATAAGTGGGCGAGGATAAGCCGGCCAAGTGAAGGAGATAGACGGCCGAGATATGTGCATGTATTTTGGGCGTCGGAGGAAGGACTCTCCTCTCTAGAGAAGGAGGGAGAGGTCGAAGGTGGCTGTTTCCACGACGTTTTATTTTTACCAAGCATGGAGGGAGGTGGGTTCCTCCATCTTTCTCGGAGGGTGGGTCCATTTTGAGGCGAGTTTGGGACGAGTACGTGGGTGCGACGGAAGAGTGAGGCAGAAAGGCGTGGGAGGTGGTCACGGGCTGGACCCCAGGGGCATATGGCGTGGATCAGTCGTGGTGGAGGTGGGTCGACTCCCGAGGAGGCATAATTGGGGAGCCAAACCCTTTTCCTTTGTTCTCACCCTCATACCCATCTAGTATATGTATAAACCTTTCGGACCGGTTTACGCGCTAACAGTCAAACACCTTTCTGTACTGCGCGGCTGACGTATTGCTGGTGGCGATCAAAATAACCGTCTTAACCCCTTTGATGATGGATAGCTTTTTCAACGGATTGACTTCCCTCCCCTGAGGAGGAGGCGTAGTCGGTGGCATTCCTATCGAGAAGATCCGCGTGCCGGAGGTTCGATTCCTGCGCGTGTACGATATTTGTTCCATTATTTGGCGTCGTCATGAAATAAATTTGAAATTTTTTATTTAGGAATGTTAACACGTGTCTTGCAAATAACATTCGATGTGAATGGTCGCGGTGAAAAGGCGGTAGTTACTAAAATTATTATTTTTTGCGGAAGGAGAAATGTAATGTGAATCCCAGAATATTCTTTCATTGATTAAGCATTTTTTGTTTTAAAAAAATAATAATAAAATGAATTAATGTTAAAATGGAAAAGATTCCATTTCCAATTTTGGTATCCAAGACATTAATTTTTTTCTCCAAGATCGATAAAACTTCTTACTCTGGATTATGTCAAAGCTGTACAATCACTGCTACGTTTTGAAAAAAATATGTCGCATAACTAGAAGAAATCGTCGCAGAAAAAAGCTATGAATTAAAGATTCGGAAAAAATTAGGTTGATTTTAATCTATGGTTTTTAAATCTGTACTGCAATAAATGGTGGTAGTTTGTTAATTTAACAACAAAAAATATCTATTACAGACTAAAATACAGGGTAATGAAATTTTAACCGTTAGAACGAAAAAATAAAGATAGGTAAAAAATTGCGAGGAAACATTAATGGTTTGTAAAACCAGTTAGAGAGAAATAAAATCAATTCACCAAATCTTCTGAGCGGCGTTAAATTATTGCCTACTGTTTCTTCGAATCCATTTCGGCCGATTCTCTGGAAGATTCACGTCGCACGACCGGTATTCTGTGAGCATTCCGCTTAAATCGAGTCGAGTCAGATAATTGTCTTCTTCGAAATTTGTCGTTCCTTGGAGATTTACGGTTTTAAACGCGTATCATTGTTATGCTCTCAGGTGCATCCTCTGCAGGTGTAGCATAGTGCCACTGGCATCTTTAAAGTGGCTAAGCCGTCACAAAAACGAATCAATAGGTTTGAAATTCTTCCTTCCCCGAAGAACTATTGAAATCCTGTTAGTAGCTGATTTAAAAAGTTTGCGTTCCTTATTTTACAACGAATTACGGCATTTCAGAAATAATAACCCTGCCACAATGTTTTCACTAAAACACTGGAAAATTTGACGCGTGATATTTCTACTATATTCAGTGCTCCAGTTTATAACGTATTGGAATAAAATCCAAGAAAATACCCCGAAAACCTGAAATAGCAATATACGCCTTGGGATTATACAGGAAGCTAAACTATTTTATAACGGTTGAAAATGAGGCTTATCTATAATTTTTAAAATCATCTTTAAAAATTCCTACTTCTCAGAGCAAATCGGAAAAACATAAAAATACATATTGCCAAGACCGCGATTATCACTATAACATAATACTGTCGTTTGTTTCTTACAAAGAATTGCAATTATAGATATTATTTACATACTATATCTTTCAGGTGAAAACGAGACAACTATTAATATAATATATTCATAAAACATGTTTCTCATCTATTCAATATACAGCTTTAATTACTCTTATCGAGCGATCGAATAACAGCGCTGATGAACGCTTACTCGCTTGACTAAAACAATAAAGAGCTACGTGGCAAGGTGACAAAATAATCGTTCAGCTCTTCGTCTTTTTAAATGCGGTTAGTGAGTCGGCGTTTTATCATTATTCATTACTGCTTGAAAGTGACATGGGCCTTTAATTACTCTTCATGAGGTGTTTACGACTGGCTTCGGGGAAATTAATTGCAGCTCATGTAAAAACATTAGGTAAATCACAATTTTTGGGTCAACCATATAATTCGGGCCAATGGGGTTTAACCGATCGAGGAAAAATCGGGGTCACTAACCGACCGCGTCTATATTTATGCTCGATAATCACCTCTCATGAATGCACTTTAACCTACTGGTTTATTAAAAGGTATTTCGATGACAGAAACTACAAAAATAATCATGAGATCATTATGTTTTTTTAAGTGGTTATTTTTTAAATAATCTCCGTTCACTATATTTTAGTAAGAAACCTTTTAGAGGCTTTTGTATCAGGAATTTTTCTATCGATTTTGATGCGTAAGACGCCATAAGACTACAAATAAATGCATATGTAACATATAAACAGGTGGGTTTAATTTCATGTATAACCTTGTATAATCTCATTTCTATAAAATTAAAGTTTGATTTCATTATTGATATATTCCGCATAAAATGTATGGAAGCCTGCGATTTGATTCTGGCCATCTCCGTCAATCCCCCTATCTGAGACGCAAACCTCCATTTATTCAGTATGACGTCATCCTCACATTTCCAGCCTCCAGTGACGTCACTCGATCATCGCTAACTTAAATTCATCCTCAGTAGTGTTTTCTTCAGCTCTTAAAGAAGACTTAAGTGGGATTAAGCCATTGTTAGCAAATAAATGATTAGGTTGGGCTCTTACGTTATTTGCAATGAAGATTCATTGAAGAGAATAATAACTGCGGCTCCGCTAACACAGCGGAATCGTAGATCGTTAAGTTTCCTTTGTGAAACGTATTGCCTATTACCTGGGAGATTTTCTGCTTTATGTTTGTTTGTTTTTAACGTTGACGCGAGATTATCGCCCGTAAATAATTTCTTTCCAATCCTTCGAAGTCGACGTTTTCGAAAGTTTATTAATCATAACGCTTTGGATCCGAGACGTGTGTTGCTGCGAAGTTTTTTTTACAGGGTTCGTTCGAATCTCAAGGCTCATGGGATCGGTTCCGGTTCAAATAACTTATGGGTCACGGATGATTTTCTCCAAACGTTATCATTCCTTTGGCTCGTAAGTAGTCGGTCGGTTGGCCGAGAGAGCGGAGTTCCATACGAACCTAATAAACCGTGAATACGAGGTTAAAGACTCCTCTGAATAAATTGGTCAGGATAGCCAAGATTAACTATTAGTCCGGTTTGCAACTCGACCTTATAAGTAGCAGTCTACATTTTTTACTGATATAAATATGTCTAATTTTCGTCATTAAAACATCTACTTGAAGCGTCGAAAAGCTTTAATTGAAATCAAAGAGATATTGTGTATTTAAGCATGTTTACTGCTTTAGTAATATGCGTCAGACTAACGAGTCTCGCTTAAAATGTTGCATCGCACACTTTTTTCACCGCATGGTTAGTTTCTTTTCTACCGGTATTCGGTATTACCTATGCGAACCACACATTTTCTAACCTAAGCTATAACTACGTAAAAATAACATTTATATAAACGCAAATGAAAAAAGTCTATTTTATGCATGCAAACACAAATATTGTTATCATTTTTCATATTTTTATTTTCTTTAAAAAGAAACGTCACAAGCTCTGACTCTAGAGGGTAAACGATTATTTTGGCTATTTAGTGATAGCATATTCAAGTTATGTAGTATATTATCCCATCGATTAATAGATGAAAGTTTCAACTTTAATATTACGAATGTTAGTCATTGCTCAACTTTTCTGAGAACAGATATGAAGTCTACCGGACCAAATGTTGTCCGAAAACACACACACCGATACAAGAGGAAAGCAAGGCAAAAGATGAGATGGGTTGATGCTTTCGGGAGGCACTGCGTCGACGGCATTACTGCTCTCGACGTTTCGCCTTCGCTGCGGAAAGCTTCTTCAGGAGTGAAGTGCAGGGGCAGTCCTGACGACGCAGGACTGCCCCTGCACTTCACTCCATCAAACGCTGCGAAAACCTCCAAACGAACAAAAGATGAGATATTTTGTATTAGGATATTTCAATTTCCGTTGCGTTTAAAAATAACGCTTTATTAATCAGAAAAGCAAAGAAATTGCAAATAAAAGTGGGAACACTTTCTTCGCAATTTTTAACTACGTTATTGTGAAAGTACTTCCTCAACTTGAACTTACTAATTCGTCAAAGTCTCAAAAAATTGCTGGTTTTCTCAAAGGATTAAAATATTTCCAGGTTGTGTTGAATAGCTCGAAGCATAGAAATTTTCAGCCTGATTTTGCAATGGCAGCGGAATTATAAAAACCTTAATTTTGACATAAATTTATACGCATAGCTACAAATGAAGGTTGGTGGCTGGTAGAAAGTCGACAAAAAACCAGTTGCGCTTACCTACAAGACCCTCCGGTAAATATTATAAAAAATCTTAACGATCCTCCGTTCTCGTCGTGATTATTACCAATTTTTCCGTCGATTCATTTATTCCGTGGCGTCGTGAAGGAGGAGTTTCGCTCTTGCGAGGCAACGAGAAGAGAGGGGGAGAGAAAGAGAGAGAGAGAGATCGGGGAGTGGCCCCGGCAGAGATCGACGAGAGATTAAAACTGCAAGTAGGAATGAAAAGTGTTTGGGTTTTGCCTCGACAGGAGGCAGCATTGCATCGCGTACGTGAGGAAGGGCGTTTGGACGCAGAGGGGGGGGGGGGGGGGAGGGGGGGGGAGGGGGGGGGAAGTACGGCTTGACGGGTCGCCGCCGCCTTCTCCTGGATGCACTTGACTGCAACTCGACCCGTATAAAAATACATTTCCTCGACATCCTCTCTCCTCGGCCCTCGACGTGCAACCGCCACCTTTCGTCCTCACCACCTCTCCCGCTCCCTCCCTATCCAAAGGACTCCCGAAACTTCATTTCTACGGCCCACTTTTCAAAACCTGTAGCCCCAAGTAGTGAGTAATAAAAGAGTAGGCGAAAACCGTGTCTAAAATCTCTTTTCTTACTCTATTTTTTTACGTCGATGTGTGCAGCGTTGGAGTTCGATGGTATTTTTCGTTAGACGGCGGATTTATTTTGTCATACAGCCCTTCGTCTCCCACTCTCCGCAATACTCGAACGACTCTCTATCTCTTCATCTTCGATTCCTTGCGTTGCGTGTGCGGTCGAAACGGCGACCGTTTCGGGATGTTAGGGAAGGGTGAGGAGTAGGAAGTTGGGGTCGCAAGTTTGGTTTTCCCATGACCTAATACGGTGAAAAAATAGACCGGAGCTATTAAATATTTTCACTCTTAAAATTCTTGGCAGTTCGTGAGAATGGCGGGCGAAAAATTACTTATACAAAAGTTACTCTCATTTCGATTCGTTGATTTTAAGGATAACCTGGATTTTGTGGAATAAAACACGGAAACAAAAACTACATCTAGAAACATAAAGGTGAAAATCGCCTAAAAAGAAATAAAGGGTGAAAACTTGTTCTACTGATTTTTAATTAGTATGTAAACAGTCTCATACTTATATCTGCATATTCAATGGCTAATTACTCATACTGCACTTAGTTCACTTCATTTAAACAAGAGAGTTTATTTTGTAGGCTTATTATATCTTAATTTATTTCCAAAGGATCAGAATTTTGTAATGAATATCCTTGGCTATCGTATTTGCACAAACAACCTTTAGGACATTAAGGATATCAAAAGATCTTTCAAAGAGTCGATCGTAGCGTTTGAGAACGTCAGAAGATAGTATGCTTGAAAAATAAGGGAAGGGGGATAGGGGTGGAGAAACAGATATTACATACATGATATAGCATGTGATCCATTGGGAAAATTTTAAAAATGCGATTATCATGATTTTTCTTGGATCACAGTTTTTGTAGCGTTTGTTAAATACTCCAACAATGCGGCGTAAAGTATAAACAATGGAGACCTTATATCCGACATTTTAGCATAGAAAATTATTCTCCATTCATCTTTATAATTTTCAAGAGCTTTTTCTACTTAACACGCGACGAAAAGGCAAAAAACGCAATCGGCTCTTTCTAAATGTGAAATTTGATGGATTGCGGACTTGCTCTCAAGAAAATGTATCACATGGTCAATTAAATCCAAAGTGATTCCAACTTATGAGAGACCCGCCCATATTTTTACCGCCCTCTTTTGTTTTGTCGATTTATTTCGGCCGCCTCGGTGTTACTTCATTTTTTCGTCTTCTCTCATTACAACTTTCATTCTGCAGTTTGACCGTTTGAAAGCTCACTTCACTTCTTTTTCTGTGACACAGCTCGGATTCTCTTGTTACTTCAACACGGTTGGTGAACTCGTGTGGGCGCTTTTAAAACATTCGTTTTGAAAACTTTTTGGGGCGTGCATAACGACACGGAAGTCCAGCGCGCTTAGAGGGATCCTCTGTCACGCACTCCCTCGCTTTTGGGCTGGGACCGGACGGACGAGGCCTTCGTCCCCATTTCTCACCCGAAGATTAAAGATGGTCCTGATATCGAGTTTAAGAGTTGCCACGAACCCGGATTTGTTGCTTCGTGGATAGAAAATTTTGTAATTTTATATAAAATTCTTCGGCCATTTGTGCGAATTGGCGCAGGAAATTCTGCTTTAAAACTGGAACCACTTTAGCTAAACAAAATATTTTTGATTGTGATAAACAAAAGTCGGAATCAGTGAAAAACGTTCAGTGATGAGTTTGATAATGTAGGAGAAGGGGATGTTATTATGAGAAGATCAAGCTTTAAAAGGCCCCTTCTATATATTTATTTAATTTTGAAGGTTTTACATTTATAGTTTAAAAAATAATAATTAAAATATGAATAATCGATCCCATCTAATGGATTTAAGTAACTGGATGATTTATATAGTTCCTGTAGCCATAAAACGGCCGAGTAAAACATGTACGCGTATATCTTAAAAGTGGTCATACTCAAAGATTCGTCAATTATTAAGTTAGCAATACGACTAGAGTCAACGATTTTTGAGTAGTCGTTCAGGATAGTCATTTTGAAGCTGAAATGTTTATCTCGACCATTTTCTGGTCGGTATTCATACAGAACATCACCTATAGCGAAGGTATAGTTGAGGTCTGCAATTAAACATTGACTATTAAGGAACAAATCTTTGCAATCTTTTCTATGCAATTTTTAGGACTAAAATTTCTAAAAAATATTTCAAGATCATATTTTTAATTTAAAAATATAATTTTTATTCGTATTAAATTATATGGATTGCATTTCCATCATAGCTTTGCAGGAACCACGCAGTCCGCGGCCTTAAGTCTATTCCGTCTTATTGTTTGACAGTTTTTTCCTAACTTCTTCCTGTTACAATCTCCGCGTACTTATAATCATGGTGGTGGCACTTCACTCGTCAGTTGAAGCCGTATTCTCGATTCCTTAATCCGATTAGAGTTTTCGATTGGTCCAAATATGTAAAATGTTCTTTTCAACTGTCTTAGTGTGTTCGCTCGTATCATTATAAGTCAGTATTTCTCGACATCGTCCGATTTATATCTGAGTTGAATTTCCATGAAAAGAGCTTAGAGTGGGGATCAGTCGATACTAAAAGCTCTAGAGGTGGTTTTAAAATACTACTCCGATTCTGCCGGATTAAGAGTTTTTATTTGGGAAAAAATACTTGTGGTCGGTTAAAACATTCGACGCAGTCGGGGTCGCGGCGTATTTCTTCGGTGGTCCTGCAATTATTTTTGCGAATGAAAGTGCCACACACACATCCCGTCGTGCTGCTTCTCAGAAACTGTCACCCGAGGCCAGTTTATGGGAGCAGCTCTTGAAAAGTTTTTCCGTTTGACCAGAGTGTCTTGGTATATGCCTTCGGGAGATACCATTTTTGAGTGCGATAGACTTAAAAAAAAACATTTAAAATACTTTTCTGCATCTACTGTCAACCATATGAATATTTCCATATCTCGTTTCGTGTGTTTACCGAATTTTTCTGACAAGTTCGCCCGTAAATTAAGATGAATGCAATAAGTAGTTGGTTGCATTATGTAACCCGGAAATGCAGGAGCATATCTGAGAAATGAAAAACACAAATTAAACGATGCACTAAAGGCGTAATTTGCTCGTGGCAGCTGTTGTATGCTGCTGTGAATGACATACTGATGGCGTTCGATCATGACAAATGAAGACGAACATCCCAAGTTGGTGACGAAATACACGAAAAGAGTACGCATTATTCACCATCTTCTGACGTTGGATACTATATAATCCGTCACAACCTCAGTTTTTCGTGAGACATTTCGTGAGAAAGATTCAGGAGGGACAAAACCGAGCAACACATATGTTTTGCAACGTGTTTGCCGAAAAAAGAGCATAAAACTTAATGTAAACGCCAATGTCTATCGCGTGGCGTAGGACCATACATCAAAGACCGTTTCACGATATACACTGCCGAGGCAAAGTTTAAATGGAGGAGGCATTTCGGCGGTGAATTAATGGCCTGTTATCGTCTCGCTTACGTGGCTTTCCTAGATGTTTTCCCCAAACAGTTTTAATTTATGGGCCATTTCTTCGTTCATCTTCTCTGGGATGATCTAATGTTTATTATATCATATTAAGTTTTGTCGTTGGCTCATGTGCTAATGCAACTCAGTAATAATGCTTTTATAAATTGCTGTTATTCTCTTAGACTTTATTTTGACCATCCTAATTTGATATTGTTTTTGTTTAAGTCAACGGATAAATTCTGGTTCTACCGATATTATTTTGCGAAGTGGCCTATGCGGCTCGCACAATTTACGAAAACGATTGCTTTTATTTGTGCATATTAATGTTTTCCAAAACGTGAATAAAGTGAGAAAAATTCACTTGGTGTAAGTATAAGTGATTTTCTTCTCATTTTATTCATGATGGAGTTCAACCAAGTAAAGGCTTTTTCCGTTGATATTTTTCCAAAACATTCAAAAGTGCGCTCCATACCCTGCCTATATTCCATCAAAAATTGAGAACAAAGTAAAACGCGAACGGATGTGTGCAATCAATCTACTGGAGGGATTTAAATTGTTTTGTTGGATTAAAATCGGCTCCATAGTTGAAAATTTAAACGCGATACTACACATGATATTGACTGCGAGTATGTTGATATTCTCTAAGAGAATTTGAAGGTGCAAAATAACCTTAGCTGTTGACGCACCTAAAAACCTATTTACTACTACTGAATGCGAGTCAAGGTTTCTTTCCCTATCCAAGTTGAAATACGAATTCGTCAGTATCAACTTAAATTAACAGTAATATATTAGCTCAAATTAGGCATATATATATATATATATATATATATATACATATATACACACACATACGTACACGTATAAATAATACAATCCAAAATGCTAGAGAATTAATTGTCCAGTAAGAATCATCCGAAGGGTGGATATAAGGCCAAATTATGCGGTAGCTTTAACTATGAGTGATATCGTATATTGCCAAGAATTATGTGAGTCAACGATCACTGATTTAAAATTTAACTTCGGTATGTTATTAGTAATATTCACCTGGTAAAGTTTATTTTAAATCTACAATTGACGAATGTGAAGTTATGTGCTTTGTGACTGTAGAGTAGATATTGAAGGGAAGATTCGGTAATTTCATTTTAATTTATATAGTTCTTAGTCATGTCACGATCTTACTGAGGTGAAAAAATTTAATGACACAGGTTATTCCTCGTAAAGATTAATTAATGATTTAATATCTTGAAGCAATTTCAAGGTAAATGTAACAACAAAATACACTGTACGTGAGCTTATCTTTCTTTGCTTAATTTTGGTTGGTTTGGGTTTAAAAAGGAATACATGTTGTGAACTTTCAAAATCCTCTGGAATTTTAATAGAAGAGCACAATTGATGAGAGGAAAAACATGGAGGTCAGGGTGAGCGAAAAAGTACAAGAGGCTGTCATCAAGTAAAGAAAAAAGCAAACACCGAGTCAGACGCCTCATCCGAGGGGCTACTTATTTTACCTGTCTGGAATATAAAAAGTACAAAGCAACGAAAACAATGAAATAAGATGAAGCACTTTATTTACGGCCATTGGACATAGGTTAGGGAGAAAGACCAAATTCTGAAAGGTCATTACTGTCGGTCAGTACGCAACTGGCGTTCGTCGTATATTTTCATTGCGGATAGCTTTTGTTAGGAAAAAACGTCATTTTGAAGATTTTCTGACGCTAATAAATGAAGCACGAAATTTTTGGATCTAATAAATGATTTTTATTTGCCAATAAATATTTTCGTAGCTACTGTTTTATTGAAAGGCTTAAGAGGAGACATTGTCGAATACCGATGTTAAGCTATTGGAGCGAATAGTTTGAGAGTTCACGAGTATACAGAAGTTTGTTCAATGTGAAATATACGCCCAGTTTCATTTTACGAACGTGTTTCAAAAGAAAAATTTGTTAATTGAAGGTTTTATGCGTTTCCTGATAATTATAAAGTTATTTTGGACCTACTTTCCTAATTAATTAGCCAAAACATTGCGCGAGAGTTTAAGAACGGCAATTATTGTAAAAGACACCATTTTCCACTGAGCTTACGAGCAGTTGTTCAGAAATTTCCAAGATCAATGGTTCGACTTTTTATTTCTACTTTTGTAAATTTCTGATAGGTTTCTTTTTACGAAGGGGGAAGGAACAAGACAGAACTCGTTAATTTAGTGCGCAAACCAGTTTCTCACCAACGCCCATTTGGCTTAAGTTTTAAAACTGTCTGATGAGTCATAATGTAACAATCTCCTATCTTTGACGCCATCGCTACGGTCAACTTCCATAATTAAATAAGGCCAATATTTTACTGCGCTCTGCAGAAAGCGTCGACTTATATCGGTATTTTAGAACTCAACAATGGAAAATGGAAGAAAATGAAACCTTTTTTCATAATGCGAGCCATGAGTCGTAAATCAACGAATTTGTGTCTTCCCACACACAACCACCAGATTTGTCGCGATCGAAGCCGGTGAGATCAGAAAACGCGCGGGAAATTTCGCACGTGGACGTCAAATGAAGTGAAATAACGGCTTTTTATAGCCGTAATTCATTTGAATCGGTGGCAGCGAGAGGGTTCGATGGGAGTTGTTTTCCTGATCAGCGCGAGACACCTGGTTGTTGTATACCTATGAAAAAAGGGCGTGCAAAGTTTCGTGAGTAGTTTTTCGTATGCCTAAATGGACATAAGTGCGTGCGTGCGTGTGAAATTGTGTGCGTACGCATCTTCGCGCATGTTTTCTACGTGTAAGTTAACGCTGCGTGCTTTCGTAAGAGCGCGGTCTTAAAAGTTTGTGTGCCACTGCGTATTTTTTGAGTTCACGTTTATTATTTATATTGTTTTGTCTGATAAAATTTGCCATATTTTAAATAGTTTCTTAAACATAATCTTTAACATCCGCTGAAAACGATCGGATCAATCCGTGAGTAAAATTTAGTAAGCTCTTTCCACAATGAAGGTACAACAATCGAGGGTTATAGACAACCTTTTGTAATTGCTAGATTATTCAGTCAAATATATCTACGAGCGGGAAATATGGCCAAGTAGGAACGGTATAAATAATACGTATAATTTTATCGAGCAGTTAACTCAGGGGTGCCCATTACGGGGTCCGCGGGCGAGTGGTTGCCCCCGAGAAGGGCTGCAGTCGCCCGCGGTAGGTCGCGAGCTATGCTTATATACATTTTTTATCTCAATAAAACCGATATTTAAGTCCATATGAAAAAATACATATTATGAAACCCTTACAACACTTGTAACACTTAGAAATCACATTAAATAACACATAAATGCGCATTTATAGTGAGAGAATATGGTGGCGTTAAATGTAAATTAACTGGGGCAATTAAGAGTTTTATAAATTTGTTTATTATTATGTTGCTTATAGTGTTCAAGTGGCAAAGCTTAAACGTAGAGAAAGAATACGTTTTCCTACACAAATGAGTGGAAAAACGGGTCTTATATTTGGTAAAGTGGCCCTCCGGGTAATTTTAAAGCTGTCATTCGCCCGCCAAAATGAAAAGTCTGGGCACCCCTGAGTTAGCTAAATAACGATTAAATTCTCGTGGAATTTGCAGAGCTACCGAAGCGGTCACGGGGCGCAGGAAGTCCCTACTACCTATGCATCACCCCACCAAGCGAGTGTGTGCGCGTGTACGTTTTGAGGAAGTCGGACCTCGTGGGAACTTTCAGCTCAGAAATTTATGATAGTTGATAAGCTCTTTCTTTTCCCTTCTCTCCCCTATGGCGCAAGAAAGTTCGGAGCAGTCATCTCCGAAAATATTATTTTCCCTGAGACGTCGCGCGAACCCAGAAAACCCGCCCGGACTGGGTGTCCGTCTTACTTTTTCGGATGAGGAGGGAGAGGGGGCAGGGAAAGGAGCGTGCCACGCTTTAACCCCAGTTTGACCTCTCAAAAACAAAAAAAAAGAAACAAATTTTGAAGGGTTGTTCGAAAGCCAGTTCCTTAGCACCGAAGAAACTTGTAATGAACCCTTCGAGGGTCTTCTTAGGTCGCAGTCGTTACTTCCGGGAAGATACCGCGGGCCACAATCCGAAGCCTTTCTTTTATTTTCTCATTGGTGTAATTACGCTTTGTCAGAGAGAGAAAGACGTTTCAAAAGTAATGGCAGGCGTATTGATCTACGCGACCGGGAATAGCAAACAATTTCGATCGGGGTATGGTATGGTAGAGAATAAAGACATGGTGGCGAATCGTGGGAATTCGAAATGATCTGCCTGTGGTGCGTCTCATTTTCCACTTCGGGAGGGGGTCCACGGAAATACCGTTGCACCGGAATTACTGATTGTTGCTGACTTAATACATACATACATACATACATACATACGTAAACCTACTCATCTCTCGATAACTAGAACCTCAATGGAAAACAAAAAAAGTTCTTTTTGTTGAACTTGATTTTACCATACTTGAATATGAACAGGAAAATATCTTTGTTCCCAAAGCGCACATCAGTTTTCCTCATCTGTTTTGTCGGATTTGAAGCTATCCTGGTCATAAGTTTGAGTATGCTTTCATCATATAAGCCAGTCATTCTTCGAGTTAATGGCTTTCGTCAGTTTTTCCATAAAATTTCGAATTTGTTTCTACATTTACCGTTTTATATTGAAATATGTGGTTCCTTATGAGAATTGAAATTGAATTTATGATAAGTGGTAAAATATTAAATACATTTCGCTGCGTAACGAACTATATAATAAAATGAGGCGAAATTCAGTTAGACGATCAGGGTCCAGAAGGTACGGGAGTATGGTAAACGTACCTCAAAATATGGAAATAACTTTTCCACATGCACGCTTCTTTTTATGACGCAAAAAATTCAATTTATTGTTTTGGTAAAAGGGAAATACGTTGTGTTTGTCCATCATTATATTTTTTTAATCCTCCTCCTTGACGTTCAGATGGCGCGCGATGGCGTCAGAATCGGGACTATTTTTACGTAAATATTCCAAACATCTCGTTGATGGACTCATAACCGTAACATTCCTGCGCGGAAACGAGTCTCAACGGATCGCAGCTCGACTTCGTCCGAATCACCGTTTTTGAAACATGAAACCAGTCCGGTAGTTATGGGATGTAATTTTTGGGATTCAATTATTCGATCACGCTTCTCTCTCTTCCGCCCACAACTCGCCGGTAGACGTAATCGTTCCGGTCGAAGGTGTCTCTACAGAATCATTCACATTCTCCTAGTCGAGATTTGTCCGTTATTCGGTAACGGAGCTTAATTAAAAGCATTAGCTATGACAACAGCCATGGGAATAGAAGGATTCAAACCTTTGATCCAACGTACGGTAGTCTGATATGTACCTTCCAAATTTGAACTGAGTGGCAATTTGCAAAGTAGATTAACTTTCCGCGGAGAATTGAGCGAATCGTAAATCCATAGTGAGGTTCTAGGTGTATCCTAATTTTCAGATTATAACTTGAGCATTGCATCCAAATATAGCTTCTAAACGAAATTGTCACTAGTTGATATCAAATTTATCTTGCCATTTTGAATAAGAATCCAACATTTGCACTAAAAAAAAGTCATCGTAACCATTCGGCGGCAAAAAATAAAATTATCACAAAAATCTGTAATTGTAAATTATTTTAACATTTTATCGGAACAGCATAGCAAATAAATTTTACTTTAAGAGTAACACATAAAAATTATAGAACTGTGTGATAATTTTAAAATTTTCAAATATTCGAAGTATTTAAAAAATTAATGGAATTATCGAAGCTTATCATTTTTTAAAAACTTCGAACTTTTCAAATTTTTGTATTTTTAAATTTTTAGAATTACTTTATAGTTTTGGATTTTTTTCCAATTACTGTAGTTTTGTGGTTTTAGAAAATTTTAGAAGTATTCAAATTTTGATAAAATAATTAAAAAAACGAAATTTTTCATAATTTGAAAATTTTTAAAAATTCCAAAAATAACAAAATTTCAAGAATCTAAACATAAAAAATCGTAAATTCCAAAAGATAAACGAAAAAGTCGACAAATATTATAGCGGAAGAATTTGAAAAAATTAGATAATTTTCAAAAAATCGAACGATTTCAAATGTTCCAAAGCGTCAAAAGATTTCAAAAATTCATTAGGTAATTTTCGTACATTTTAAAAATTGCTATATTTTTTAAAATTTTAACAATTTTAGAAATACCAAAAATTTCTAGACATTTTCCAAAAGTTTGAAAATTTTGAAAAATATCAAATACTAGAAATGTTTAAATATTCGAAAAATGTCTAAAAATTTCAAAATTCAAAAACTCTAAAAAAATTTAAATAGTATTCGAAGTACATATTTCATAAATTCCAAAATATCGAAGAAATTAATAAATTCCAAAAATTCCAACAAATCGAAAAATTCCAAATGATTTATTTATTTGTTGTTTTCCTAACTCGGCGTATATGAAAAATAAGCAGTAAATATTGCCTACCATGCCCAGGACTAATTGTAAGTAAGTCTCCCGGATTGTACTCGGCCAGGGATCGGCAACGTGTGGCTTCTTGAGTATATATTTGTAGCTCCTTAGAAGTTAGCTAAAAACCCGTAACCTTTATCAGTCACGAAAACGCGCTTATTGCAATCCGCCCTCGTCTTTCGAAACCCCTCCCCCCAGTTCAAAATTTCTTTCTTCTTATATCGTATATCGGGAATCCTAACTCGAATCTCTTTTTAAAAAAAGGTCATACAGATTTTCACTGTGTAACTCTCACGGTTCTTGGAATGAGGCAAAAAACAAAAAAAAATGGCTCTCTTACTTTGCTAGGTGGCCGATCCCTGTACTAAGCGTTACTCTCGTGGCGAAAGATCCCGGAATCTTGTATGCATAGTAAGCAAGCCTAAGGGGATATGCGATTAGTAGTGAACAAAGAGTTACGACACAGTGTATGAAACTTATAAAAGAGGGCCCGTTTTTTTCCGAGAATATCGGGACACAATTTTTACAGCGGCAGCTTCATCACAAATTGCTCCAAAAACGGAACTTTTCCAACCATCTGTTTGAAGCAGTAAAATTTTCGCGCTTCATTTTGAAGCCTTTTCTTTGTTTAAATACCCTGATATTGGAATATTTTGCTTTCCAGCTCGACAAACCCATTCAGAAAATGCTTTATCTATTCTTTGTAAATTAAAGCTGGACGACATTCTTGCTGTTTATTGATATTGCTAATCCACAGATTCATTATTTATTCTGTTTTATTCAATATTTCACGGACTTGAATGTTATCTTAGGTACAGAAAAATTTCGGTAAGCTCCAACATTTTTTTTGTCGATCTGTTCTAAAGTTTCACCTTGTTTACCACAGAAAAACACAAACCAAACAAGCACACACCCTCTCCGCAGTGTCTACCAGAAAATGCGCAGATATTAAATATGAAGTTCCTTTCGCTACACATATTCGGAAGAGAGCGTCTTATAGGACACGTGGGGTTTCCACGACCCATAGAAATTGGTGGAATTTTTTATGAGAATTTAATAGCAATTATGCAATTTCAAATAGGGAGAGCATGAAAAGGATCAAAAATCAGGAATTTTCCGCCCAATTCGGGAGAGTTGGCAGTTGACTGATTTGCTTGAACACACACAAACTACTTTGTAAAAATTATCTTCACTACACTCATGTTTCTTGTTCGATTTCAAACCAATGTGAGAATCTGACATAATTGTTCTCGCAAGTATGTTTCTTTCTCTCATTTGAGTTATTTAAAAAAATAGTTTGCGGTTACCTTGTATTTCACTGTAATTATATGCAGTTAAACAATATGTTTCAAAGTTTTCTTAGTCTTAAAGCATATTCCATTTAATAGTTTTTTGCACAAAAACTGTTATTTATAATATGCCAATGAGAGTGCACACGCTACATATATACGCTAGATATGAATTAAGTTTTATTTTTTCATGAGCAAGAATCGCTGAAATTGTATTGAGCTTAGGCACGAAGTTGATTCGCACATGGAATGAGAATGTTTATTTGTTTGAGAAACTCGGACTTTCATAAAAGTGACTGTTTGGTTCTTTTTTAGATGCGGTCCAGCAGAAAATAAAACGATCGCGGAGATAATAAGAGGAGGTAGCTCGTAAATCAGTGCTAAAATAAGTAAAAAATACCATGAACGTACGTTGGTTTGGAGTTCTTAACTGCTAATTGGCTAAGGAGAATAGGACAGAGAAAGGTGATGGCAGGAGTCCTGTTCGAGAAACGAAGGAAAAATTATGCCGCGGAAGAGCCATGAATAAACCTAAAGGACTTAATAATTACTAGTTAATGCGCCTGAATAGTTTGTAATCCCAACCATTGGAAAGGTTAATTATTAGGACCCCAGTGATTATTTCAACTTGACCGGGTGGTTTCCTTTTATTGAGAGATCCGTCGAAGGTTTTAATTTTCGATTTTGAGGAGACGCTGCCTGAATTTTCTCTCGTCGGATTCCTGTGTTTATTACAACCCTGGATACTCTTCTGATGAGTCACGAATTTCCTCTCGGAGAACCGGCCTAAATCTCAACAACTATTTAATGCCTCAGCATGAGCTTAATGGGTTCCATGGCAGCGGATGAAGCATTAAAATTTTCTTACGTGGGACGGTAATTGTATTCGTATTACGCGTTCCCTAGGTATAATTTACGGAGAGTGCTAGCGCGGAAAAATCTTCCTGCGCCCCCTCTCTGGGTTCGATCACGCGATTCTCACAGTCCGTAGGAAAGAAAAGCGAATAAAATAGCAAGCTTTCTACTCCTATTCCACCCCTTCAAGAGGAAATTTTTAGAATAGGGCGGAGTCACTCTAAACTTAGCAACGTTTATTTTTTAACAGAACGTCTCGGCTGCAATAGGTGTCATTTCCTGTATTTACAACCGCGACTTTGTTTTCAATTTCTCCCGGTTAGAGGCACTAGCTCCCTACACGCAATCACGTTTTCCTGACCGCATAGCGCTTTGAGGCTGAGCCAAAATGCTGAAGAGACCCAAATAAGAAAACGCGTTTAAGGGGTGTGAAACAGGTTGGTTGGCCGCGAGAACTTGGCGCAGAAGTATCAAAGCACGAGCGACCATTCAGCACTCTCATCGGACTGTAAAAATCTTTTTTCGAAGGGAAAAAGAACATCGACCGCTCAAAACGAGTTTTCTTCTTTTTAAGTCGACGGAGATCTCCCGTTCGGTTCATACCAAAGATTTGGGTGCAGAAAGAATTACAGGTGTATGTTAGTATTAGGACCGTAATGAACCGCGAAAGCGTAATAAATAGAGGAGTTGCAAGTACGTCATTTGTTATCGTGACGCGATATACGTTCAGAAACCGGTAAAAACAAAAGATATGCAGTTCCGGTGCTCGCTAAAGAGTCACGACTTCCCGGTATAGTATGTAGAAATTTTGTTTTTTCCATGATTCGTTTTCATTCGAGTTATAAAAGTTATTCATGATTCAGTGATTTTAAAACCAATATCATTATAAATTTACGAACGTATGTACGTTAAAAAGCAAAATTCTTTTGATGAACCATATCTATGGAATTAATTTCATTTCTTGCAGATGAAATAACGTACTCTACATAACACATATACGAACTCCAGAAATATAGTTGAGATGTATATTCCTTCAAAAACTAAGGTTGCAAATTAAAATCCTGCAGTACACGTTTCTATAATGTAATTGGCCGCTGTTAATTTTTTCGGTCTAATTTGAAACCTAAATATGTAACAGCATTACAAGAAAGAAGTAATAGAAATGTTAAGAAATTACACGGACAATAGTTATAGTTCCGTTAAGACAACACATTACACAGTTAATCAATAATTTCCAGCTTTTATATTAGGCTTCAAAATCCATCGCACCTGCCGCCAAATTGATGCTTACGCTAACACATTACGCTGGGATTGAAGCGATATTCTTTCCCTTTCCAACATCAAACAGACACCATCATTTACACAATGAAGATATTTTTATCGAAAGCAAATTAGCAATTGATTTCTCCGGCACAGGAAGCTCAAGGTAAGTCAATTTCGCCTTCTTTGGCAACGATTAAAGCAATTATAATCCCGCATTTCGTGACCCGTTAGGATAATTGGTTGTCAATTTCACCCTTTCTTCTCTCTCTCTATCTCCCTCTGCCTCCCACTCCACTCCCCGTTTTTTCCTCTCCGCTCTCTGCCCCTTGGGACCCTCTTTTACAGGGTTTCGCCGGTAATGCGTTTCTCCCACTACTCGTGGGTGGATGGAAAATTACACTCACCGGAGAAAATGCCACTATCAGCTCGCATAGGCATTTTTAATGCCTATGCCTTGCAAAATGGGTTTTTAGGAATGGGCGATAACCCAAATTCGATCGTATTATAGAGCGAAGATAATTTCTCTTGCGAGATAGGAGGGAGAATATCCGGAGTTCACATATATTTTGTTTAGAATGTACTGCCCAAAATTTTAAAATTCTAATGATAATCCAGAAAGGGATTTGCTGTCATATGAAACTACATATTTATTGTTGTCACTTTCTATAAATAAAATTCACTTCAATAAAAGTTACTGAAGAGGACTTCAAGTGTCCATTCCGCTCAAGCTAAAATTCATTTATAGAAATATTGGCCTCTATAGTAATTCACTAACGAGTAATATTTACAAAAATGTAATGTATTTTAGAATTAAAAATATATTTTAATTCTAAATTGCAATCGGGCTTTTATTAGACACGTGACTTGGTCTTAATGTCTCGAATTAATAGAACCTACCCACATACGATATTCAATTTGTACAACACGAATTTTAGACAGTCACGTTGTAATTTAACGTTAAATATTGTTTGAAACTACCGATGCGGAAATATTTTCTTGTGTGCGCGTGAAAGACTTTTTGCACCTAATCCTCGCCAATAATAATTAAAAATCCGAGCAGTTTTACCAACAGTCTGTAAACCACATTCAAGTAGCGGAGAATATGTAAGAGCTAATTTAAAAATTACTTCGTTCACAAAAACGTTTCATATATTAAGGGTGGTTTAGTTGGGTATCCGGTTAACTAGCCGAGTAAGGAAGAAAAATGTTTTGTATAACCTTTTGTTAAGGTTCAATTTCTCGTAAAAGTGGGTTGAATTTCATGACATGTCAAACCATTTTATTGGCAGAAGAGGATTCGATTCTCATTTAAGAAATAGGCACTTAAGACACTTCTTCCCTTTTAGGATATCATGCACCCAATCGCGTTATAAACAGCTGCATAATATATTTCCAAAAAGTTCAAAAAAACACCTTAACGGGTGGGTGAACACCTTCGTTGAGCATCTTATTGCACCGCAAGCGGAAATGTAGGCAAATCTCACAGAAAGATACATAACCCTCATACATTTGAACCGACAACGACTTCCTTAATATGCAATACCGTTAAACCTTACTTAAGAGGCGTGCAGAAGGAACAAATGAACACCCACGCGCGTATTACTTCTTCCGTGCCTAATTTACATTCCTCGCGCAAAAACCTTTTAAAGTGTTTCTAGTTTATTTTTGCAAAGATGGATGCTTCGCAGATGGTTATCCCGAAGCTATATAAAACCGAGGAATATGTACCAAACCACAGGCGCACCTGGACTTTTATCAACTCACGTCCAAGCGTGAGTTATGTATCACACACACACGCTGCCATCCCTCTTTCTCTCTCTCTCTCTTTCGTCTATTTCCAACACACTTTACTTAATCCAGCTTTTCCCGATGCGGAAGGCGTAATCCCTGCGCGGCGCGGCTAAGGATCTTTAAAAAAAATAAAACGGGCGGAAACAACTCCATCCAGTGAGTCAAGACCGCAATTACCTCGTCTCCACCCACTGATTAATACTCGGAGAGACTTGAAGAAGAAGAGGAGTGGAGGGAAAGAGGAGGAAATGAAAGTATAATCTCGGACAGGCGGCTCTTTCTAACGTTCCCTCTTTCCCATTCGAATGAGGGAAGCGTCCATTTGTTGGTGAGAGCGGAGGAGAGTATTGGAGAAGATTACTTCTTTGCTCGTTCTCTTTCTCGCCTTATTCCATTCTATGCATTTTAAGTCCCGTCTCTCTTATGCTTTAGCCATCCGCGTGCCAAAAAAGTTGGCATAAGAACATTTATGGGAGCGACGGGTTAAATGGTATGAAATGGGAGAGAGTCAATGAACTTCGTCCTGAATGCGTGTCAGGAGTGTATGCAGAGACAGCAAGGGGAAGGTGGGTTTTCGTTAGTCTTTTTTTTTATTCGTGAAGCGTTACCGTTTTTCGGAAGCGGTGGGGTTTTTTTTTACGGGGATCTTGAAATTGTATCCCGCGTTCAGAGATTCGTCGGATAGCGAGTTGGTTTAGAAATCGGAGATCCTGTGTGCTTTTTTCACAACGAACGCCACGAGCCTGCTGATATCTAAGGTGAATATTCTTCCCGAATTCCACGAGAGTTCGTTGAGTTTGCCTTTGAAATATCGAGTTGTCGCTTTACAGTCCGAGGTGAAAATAAAATATCTCTTGCTTCGGAATGTGGTGACATGTGTAGGAATTTTCACCCGGCTTTTGTAAGAGGATACTTTCAGATTCGCCTATCCCGATTTTAGAATAATGCTGTAAAAGACTGTTATCTGCTTGGTTCTGTGACTTTTTAATCGTAGCTGCTAAATACGATATATGTATATCTTCCCTTGCTAGTACCTGATGCCTTTGGAGTACTTATGCTTATCAAATGGTTCTTTCCTGTTTTAAGTTACTCAAAAATGGAGGAAGTGCGAGTTTTTCATTATGCCTGTCTGATTGGTCGCCGAGAAGTCTCTAGCGACAATGAATTTAACTACCTCATAATAGTAACATTTAAACTAAAATTTGATGTATTTGTTTTAGAATTGAACCTATTTTGTAAATCACTCGCGGCAACTTCAAGTCGGCAAACTCGTGAGGCGGTCAGACACGCCGTTGCCACACAATATGCTTTCCCGTTAGGCACAAATTGCATAAAAATCCTTGCTGTTTTTAGGAAAAAATTATTTCAGTCCAAAAAGATTCACGCCCCCCCCTCCCCTCTGAAATTCTCGTACGCCCTCCTGGGGGGGAGTGAGCCCCCTGTTGAGAACCACTCTTATAAAGGATGAATATATTTGGCATTCTTAACCGAGTAAAGAGTATATAATAACATAAAAATACATTTTGCAGTCACAATCGCGGTTAAAATACGTATCCATTGCGAGTAAACAAATGCTTCGGTATTGCGAAAAGGATTACTGATGTTTGTCAGCTGCTAAAACGTGAGGAAGAAGAAAAACGAGAAGAACTATTTCGTGATCAGTTGATTAAACGTTTCTTTGCTTTTTTCTAAAATTACAGTTACATTCGTTTTATTGAGTTTAACAGCTCCCTGATATAAAACTGACATTTCCGTACTTTGCCTTACCGTTGTTGCAAAAGTGGTTAAAATTTATTTTGTAATTAAAGCTGCAACGGGCAGTTTAGTTATTTATTATATTTAATGGTTTATATAAAATGACAATAATCGATACATATATTTGTGATAAAACGATCATCCTCGTTTGTTAGCATTTTGTAAAGGCAGGAGGACCATAATAAAGCTCCACTTAATTTGGAGGAGTTTATCTATTTCTCACAAAAACATTATAACATGAATCGTACTTTCATGAGTTCCGTCTCTGTAAATGGTTCGACTCCGACGAACAATCACGACAACGGGACTCACGTTTCCTAGCTAAGTCACAAACGCTTTCACCCGATGTATCTCCTATCCCCATTACACACGTATTTGCCGTAGGGTATTATCCCATATCATCTGTCAACTCTTTACGTACACCTCATGCGTCTTTTTCAGAAAAAGTTGCCCTGCCAAACGTTCCGGATATATTCTAACTCTAACCTTCGCGATTTGCTTGCCACTTCGCTATCGGCGTAAATGAAAATACGTGATTCAGCCTGACGTTCAATGAGTGACTGGTCGTTTCTGAACTCGTAGAATAGAAATAAGACTACATAAATATGACCTTGCATTTCGTCTGTCGACTTTAAACTGAAAGAGGATTATCTTCTGATGTCTACGGTTTTAGCGAGGAAATTAATTATGCAGAACATATTGTTTACACAATATGCAGTAAATGAATTAAAATAAAGTATTTTAATGATATTTCCATTACCTAATAACATTATAGTACCGTGATACTTAAACATTTCAGCTCGAGGGCCACATAGCCCTCTACCCCCCTTTTCGCGAGCCACATCCAGCCGAGAATACAGTTTAAGAATATTTTAAGGAAACTGAAAGGTTTATTTGTGGGTCAGTATTACTTTATTTTATATGTATTTATTTGTTATGAGCATAGTGAGGCAAAGACAAAAAAGTTTTTATAATTATCTATTATCATTTTATGTTGCATTGTCTTTTGATTGTTAAACAAGAAGACAACTCGGCGGGCCGTTTGGACACGACTGTATTATACATATGTAAAATATATACTATAAAATTGATAACAGGCGTCATAGAGTAAGTTCGCGGGCAAACTATGGGGCCCCTTCCTATATTCCCATAGATAATGATTTCTAAACTTTCTAATCAGCATTGTACTCCTACCATACCTTGAAATGAGCTTCAAGTACCTATTGGTAATGAAATATGAGTAAAATTATATTTCCCGAAAACCTAATTAAAATATTTTTTATCATAATAATGTTTTAGGGATATACTATTTTTCTTATTTTGAGAGTCGGAAAATCTCCTAAGAATAATTTGAAATGACACCGATCACCCATTTCCTTCGGTTGATAAAAATCATCCCCGTGCAGATACATGTGGAGACCTCAAGCGGGAAGGAGTTATACCACCGGGCCAATGCCGCCCCTTCAAGTTATACTTCCCGTACAACTACATTCGATCCAGCTGTCATTTTCCAGTAGAAGTGACAAGACTGCCAAGTGCGCACAAGAATAAAATAGGAGTGTAAAAAACTCCCGAGGAAAACGATTTTAATTTTAGTTTAATTTAAAGCAAGTGGAAAAACGAAAAATTTTTAGGCACTTACAACTTGCTATTAAGATATTAAAATATTTTGGTGCAAGTAAAACATATTTTATAACCATTCAAATAACTGTAAAATACATCCTAATTAAAATCAATCTAGCGATAATAAGCAAATATATTTATTTTGCATAAGTTTTACTGAACATGGAATTTACTAATAGTTAAATATTTTAATAAACAAAATTACGCTTAATAGAAGCATCTTTGTAAATTTTTGTCATTTTCTGTATAATATTTTGTGAATTTTAAGTTTAATTAATCTAATTTTAGTTTTTTAATATATGTTTGAGTCTCATTGATAATACTACAAATTATTTGCACTTGCAGCAAAATGTTTTAATATGCTAATAGCAAGTTCTGAGTGACCGAAAATTGATTTTATTTTTTAGTTTGAATTAAATGAAGCTATAATTAAAGCGTTTAACCTCAGAAGTTTTTTTAAAGCCCCTAATTAATTTTTAAAAATTTCTCTATATTAAAAAAGTTTCGAGACGCTACACCGGCACACGCTTCAGGAAATATGGAGAGAGGTTATTTACCATGGGAGTGTAGCTGATGATGGGGGTCATGGAGGTATGGGGATAGCTCGTCCAACCTTAGGACAAGGAGGTGCAATCTTTTTCCGATGTCGGGCTGCATTATTATTTCCGAGTACTTAGTCGATCCGCATTCAATGTCGCGATAGTTTAGATTGCCAGCGGATGGTTCGACGGGCCACTTGGAACTTAGACTCCTTAAGAGAGCGCGCACTATTTTGACTGCGTTGGAGAAATTTTTACCCTTTTAAAAATAAAAGAAATAAGAAGTATGCAAGTTTGTTTGACAAAATATCTAGAGAAATATGAATATAAGAATTTAAAGCAATTTGTATGGAAAATCAAACACTCCATCGTATAGCACCTCTTGGAGGTGATCAATGCCATTTTTTTGGGTAGGTCCACAATCTAGACGCCAATACAATTCTCAAAAGTTGTAGCAATAGTAAATCTATCAAGTAGTTTTTGAGAAAATTGTTCTAAGATATTTTGACAAGAAATATGTAAATAAACAACCAGGTTAAGTGAATAAAATCATTTAAAAAATACACCAATTCATGTCTGTAAACGTTTAATCAAAATATAGAATAATCACGATCAACTGGCCTTCGTTATCCGAGTATCAGTTTAAACGACCAAAAGTCGGTCGAACGTTGAATTTTGGGCGGATACGCGTGGTTACACTTTGTGTTATGGTCGCTACGCTTCCCAGTATCCCGCAAGGCTTCAGTCTACTTTGAGATGGAGATCTACACGGATACATATTTCCGTATCCACACCCGACCCGTACCCGCAGACTACATATCTGTATCCGAACCGTACCCGCAAAATTTTCTAAATTACCCGATCCGACCCGCAGGAATAAATTGTCCGACTCGACCCGAAAGCATAAGTCGTATCCGCAGGCAAAAATTATCTGGAGCAACATCTACAAACCAAAATCCAAAAAGATCCAAAAGAAAATGAATCTTAGCAGAACATATCAATGACCCTCTCTGAATGCATAGAATGTTTTGGGAAATCCCACCAATAGCTCCCAAAGAAAGTCGCGTCCCTCGAAAGGTAAGAGGAGGGTCAAAAGAGACGCAAAGCCTTTAGGGTTATCGGCTTGGACGATGTAGGAGAAGGGTGCAACCAACGTTATTATTTTTTCTCATACTCAAGACACTGAACTTTGAGTTTAGCACGGATAATGATTTTCGTATCCGCACCCGACCCAAACCCGCAGGCTATATATCCGAATCCGACCCGCATCCGTAAAAAGTTACGCATAATCCGACCCGAACCGCAACGTTTCGTGCGGATATCCGCGGGTCGGATAAATTGTGGATATGCACATCTCTACTTTGAGACACCGTTCTGTCAATACCTCGCGCAAATTGTATTTTAATAACAATTCGTTTTTCTTGATATAAACATTGTTCTAAGTGATTAAACATTCTACCTAAGAAGGGTGAAATTAAAGAGTACTGATGAAAATTTTAAACTATTACAGCTAAATTACTGTATGGTATTTTAAACGCTAGAATTGCTGCTGAGTATTGCATCGATTTGATTCGGTCAAAGATTTTAAGGAAATTAAAAAACAAAGAAATTTCCTTTAAAAAAATCGATATTGGGAAAAAAAGAAGTGGTTTCATCTCGTAAAACTTTGAAATTACCAACAGATAACAACTTCACTGATATTTTAAAAATTTCTTTCCGAAAACAATATTTTAAAAAATTTTAAAATAATTAAAGTGTCAATATCTTTTCGATTTTTCAAGAAAGGGATGCTAGAATTTAACTTCAAATGTTGGAAATAAAAAAAATCGAGCAACGATGATCTCGCGAGAAAGATTTCATATTTAATTTCCGATGCTTGAAAAAATAGGAAATTTTGTTATTTCTATCCATCACCTATAATTCCATACAATTAATAAATGAGACTCTATTTTTGATAAGGTCATTGAGGATATGTAGTTAATAGTCCATATTCCCTTGAACAAGATAAATACTCTGGGTTCCTATTAGAACTGGAAAATTGTATATATTGAGTTAATTTCTCATAAAATAACTCGATAAATATGCAGAAAATATTATTTTCCTAATTAAGTGACCTTCGGTTAAGAAACAATTTCCAACTAGTAAGTCCTCTATTTGAGATATTTATCATATACGTACGTATATTTTTCTTTTATGGGTTTTATAATAAAATTTCACTGTTCTAATGTATCTTAATATAACGATTTAAATGTTATTATTTGTAGCTTGAAATCAACGACCTGCATATTATGGTTTTAAAAAAATATGCGCTTATCTTCGTTTAATAATGAAAAACCAATGTCATCAAAGATTTTCTCCTAAACATCTGGAAATATCGCAGAACAAAGTTAGCACTAAGATGCCACGTCGAAAGACCTCCCTCTCCGGTATACAACTCGGCCAAGTCTTGGAATGGTACGTGCCAACTAAAAAGGGCGTGTTGGTCGATGACTCGCTCTCATTAAAAAGCCCACCTGCGGAGATTAACGTCACGACAAAGGTTTAAAAACTCACGAAGCTACTATCGCGAGATGCCGTAATTTTTCTACATTTTTGCTCTTCTTTGGCTCGGAGGATTAATATGTCCTTGTTTTAGAGGAAACTTAAATTTTTACGAACATTTTATCTTGCTTATTCCATCGCGTTTTTTTATTTCGTGAAGTCCCAATTAAAAAAACCTTCCAATCTTATCGAATTTCTCTTAGGTACACGTGTTTTTCGAAAGTATTTTCGCGAAAAGTTTTAGTAGTCTTAAGAACAACATGGATGTAAAAAATAAAGAATAATATGGTCGATGTATCCTTCAAGAATGTCGATGTTTTTTTTAGAACATCCCTCCCAAGGCTTTATGTTTAAACGCCTGTCACTTCAGGTTTTCCAGCGAGGTGACATGAGCGAACTAATTTACCACTCGAGCGGTTCTCTCGAAAAAAAAAGTTGAAGCGGAAAAAATTCTAAAAATATCCAGATTCGAAACATTGGTCTTTCTGTTCTACCTGCCTCAATAATTTGACAAGGTCGTTGAACTTTTTTCTTCCGCCTTTAATGTACGCGCGGAGCTGACCAAGTGGGTGTGTGTGTGCGTACGCACACGTTTGCTCTTTTTTACGATCCGATACTACTCATAAAATTAATTCAACTCGGTATGCGAAATTTATTGGATCGGAGGGCGCTGGTTTTTTCACGTGAACGCGACATTTTATTCCAAGGCGGAGAAATCGCTACTTTCACGCATGATATGCAGAGTGCGCAAATTAAAGCGATACCGGGGAGAATTTGCCGTTCATTTTTCATTATGACTTTCTATTGAACTCAGGTGAAGTGTTCAGATCAATGCGCGTACGATTAAAAGGAAATGCGGTTTCTTAATTAAGACAAGATACAGGGTGATTTTTTTATTCGAGAACTCTTGTCTGTGTCAGACAAAATGCTTAAGGGAGCACGTATATGTATTCAGCAAGGTGGTACTCATTTTCAACATTTGATGCGAGATTTTTTTAAATAAATATTTTTAAATAACATCAAACTGAGTTCTCAGAAATCTTAGCAATTCTTTCCGGTTTATTTCCTGAGACAGCGATTTTAAAGGCTTCTCGAATAAAAAAATCACCCGGTATAAACCAGGTGGGTATACAAAAACTATGGAACGATGGGGTTACACTGTTATCCTACAAATCCAGGGGGTAAAGTGGGCAATTAAGATATCAGAACAGAATATCAGGAAAAAATAACAATGTTTTACTGTATCAATTTTGCTGTATAAAATATTATATATTTCCTTTTTAGGCGCGTTTTGCTTCCAGCGTGAGCTCCTATTACCGTCGGTCTGTCCGTCCGTCCGTCCGCATGTTCGTTCTCGGCTTCTACAGGACGGATTTTCATAAAATTTGATATTAAGGACTTACAATCAAATATAATAAGAAAATCGCAAAAATGAATCACGTACGCCAATCAGGAGTACCACTTTGCTGGTGACAAAAAATTAAATTTTCGTCATACCTTGTTAAGTACTGCTCATATCAAAATATTTTTCAAATAAAACTTGTAGAAGTGGTAAAGAAGAGTATTTCCTTTCCTATACATTTTCAAGACAAAAATGTCTTAATTCGAGTTGAACTTAGAAATTTTCTTGCATGGTTACTTCTTCAGTGTTGCTAACATAAACAATCTCACAGACAAACGTTTCATTTCCTTACGTGTGCATGTAATATTATTACATAGGAAGAAAATGGATTATTTATGATGAAGAAAAGAACTTTAAAATGCAATTTCCCTTACGTACAGGTATATAATTTCTTTCTAATACTCCATTGTGGTACGTTGTACACTTTCCTAACTTGTTACATATTAAAATCTCTTTGCTTTTGAAGATACTTTCAAATACTTTATTTTTTCATCTTTGATTACCTCCTTCCAAAGGCAGAAGTCTGGATCCGTCCTTGTCATCAAGGAGTATATTACAGAAATTTAAGACCAAATAGGGAGACGGTTTTCCCTCAACCCGCCGGTGAGTCAAACTGCGAGAAATCCTACGTAATCTTCCATAATTTACATGCAAAGTGTGACCTAATTTACATGCGATCTATTAATTTGATGTAAAAAATCGAAAAAGAATAGGAATTAAATGTAAAAGTTTTGTCTAGATTCTTTATGTCCCATGTGCGTTTCTTGAATTTTAATCCTGCCTACTATTTTAAGTGACCTCATAGAGCATTCAGGAGAAAGGACGAGGTGAGTTTTAAGAAGAAATAAGGCACTTAAGAGGATTAAGAAAAGGGCTAGAGAGGCCTGTTTGGAATAAAGGCTAGAATTTATGCCTGTCGGTTTCATACAGCATTACGTACGGCCGGGTTAATGGGCGAGTTTGAAGATGGAACAGTATTATTTTAAAAAATTAATGTCATACTTAATGGAAAAAGAGAAAATTAAACACGGATATTCAATTTTGTTTGAGTGACCGGCTCTCGGAGTTTGATATAAAGATTAAAGAAAGGTGAATTTGAAGAGAGGACGAGTGGGAAGCCGCAGGAGAAAACGAGCTTTAACGCGATAATCGAAATAATTACGAAATCCGTACTGGAGATGAAGCCACAAAAGAGAGGTGCGCGGGGAACATATTATGGCAATAAATCAGGGTAGCGGGCTTTGCGGTACCGATAAATAATTATCGCGAAATAAGCTGTGTGTGCCGCGGAGATGTAAATCATTCCCGCGAACGCCAGCCGATGGTAACGTGCCCAGGTGAAAATACGCACAAGGAGATGATATATATATATATATATAAGGGCGACGGAATCGAATTCTTATTCGAGCGTGGTCTGAAAAGTGTGAAAGAGAAAGAGGGTCGCGGGAGAAGATCGAAAAGACGATTCCTCAATGGTGTGGACATGCGGAGAAGATCGCCGTCGTCGAGATGAGAGGATTAAACCTCATTCGCCGTTTCGACCTGCTCGAATAGGTTCCATAGCCGTACTCGGTTCGCGCCAAAGAAGGAGAGATATCTGCACAAGTCCCATCATTCAAATGTGAATATGAATTCACCCCTACTTAACGGACGAAAATTCGTCGAATGTTTCTTCCAAGAAGTGGAGAATTCTAGTTTATGTATTGAACAAGCAGCTGTGATTATCGTTCTCGAAGGGAAATAGAGATTTCGTGCAGAAAACCTATTCAGGATAAACGAAAAATATGACTTGCATAGCGGTAACCTTTTAAACATCGAGATGCCTTGATATAAACTCATCATTCCTTCCAAATAAAGTCCTTTTCATAGTGCGAAAGGATGATTTTTAAAATATTGTATGCACTGATAATATTTCGATTCAATGTATTGCAGTGACTAGTATTGCATATAAAATAAGGAAAACATACGATTAAAGAATATCTTTTCTGTCTAATAAATACGGAAATAATAATTTAAATAGTTAGTAAAATCAGTGTGAAACGAGTCATTTGACATGGTGGAGACAATTACGCTTTATATGACGATGGTCATGCTTGTGTTAAACTCTTCATTCAAGCAATGTACAAAACGTACCATTAATATAATATCTATATTATTTTCAAACGTTTAGAAGGTGACTTACGGCGTCCTTAATGAAAAATGGAGTTGTAAGAGCAGACAGGACGAGGAAGAACATGGTGAAAATCCGCCATCTACGTGGCGCGAACTCAGGCCGGCCGCGAATAACGCAGTCCAATCCATGGAAGAGAACTTGCCTGCAACAGATGAGAGCGAAACATATAAGCATTTCGTTCCCTGCATTGACAATTTAACAATATTTATCAATGATAACTCTCAGATGAAGAATTAAATTTGATAACATTTTCAAAATCAATATTAAATAAATAGAAAAGAAGATAATTTAAGGTTATTTTTTGGAATTTCGGTGAAACATCGCTGAAAGCCGGTATATTGTAGCCAATATGCGTGTGTGGTTTTTTATAACCTTGTTGTGGCTATTGGAGATACTTGAGTTAAGCAAGTACTTATTTCTTTCAATTTTTTATACTTAAGTGCTTATTCTTGAATTAGAATACGCTTGGATTTGTTAAGTGCATACGTGAGTCAGACGTGCTCGCTTCGACTTTCATGCAATATCATTTAATATTGCAAAAAAATTAATTAACACCAAAATTCACTTCAACACGGTGAAATACTTCCACGAACTGTAGTATTCCGAACTCGGCGATAGAAATTAAGAGAGACTCAGCGCTCCAAGCGGAGTGATAAACAGTTAAAACATTTACCGCATTTCATCCCATAAAAGTGCGCTAAAATATTTTTAAAAAAAGAAAAATACATGGAGGAAACCTGTTCTGTGAAAATGGGAATATATTTTTCAATTGGCCTAAAAGACATTATCAGTAAAATTGAGTGCCGATATGCTAAATGAGTTTATATTGTTATTTTGAGGCCATATAAAGGTTCTGAAACGATCCATGATGATTGTATTTGGCAAACGATTTTAAGCTCCGATTATCAAGAAATCTATATCAACGGAGAAGCAGTTATGAGGTAAAGAATTTTAAAGTTATTGTGCGGATAAATCGAGTTTTATTGTTTTAACTGTGTGCAAAAACTATCAAGTAGGTCCTGTAGGTGGATCTTGATAAAAACTCTAGTGCTTCATAGAATCGTTAAATAGGGGTTTATTGCTCTATACGCTTAAAAATCCTATGCGCGTAAAATGCTCTCAGCAATATGAATAAACAAGTCTCCTTAATGAGTGTTTATGTGGAAACAACTATTTACACACCTGCACGTTTGAAAACTAAAGTTTAACAATCTAAATTGTCAGCGTATGTTTACAAATCAAGGATTGAGGCTTCACTTCGAAGATCCAGAGCAAAGATTATAATGCTTTAAGAAGTCTAAAAAGTGGGACGAACATTACTCCAATGTTTATTTCATAAAGGATGGATACAATATATATTACTTCAGAAAGCAAGAGAAAATGTAAACGAATCTCAAATAGAGGTAAAATATTTTACTGTCAAATAGACCGGATGATATGCAGACGAAGGAAATTTAAAAAGACACATTTTATGACCGCTTGAAAGCAGCCTGAGATTGTTAAAATACTTCTCTAATAAACTTGGTTGGTCAATGTAAAATAACGGCGAAAAATAAACAAGACATGTATTTTATGTTTCGATATGGAAAAAAAGAAAGGCCTCGGCTCATTTTTAGTATGTCGAATGCCTTTGAAACAAGGGAAAAAAATTAAATATGCTATTCGTTTACATTTTAGTGAAAAAAGATTGCTAGAATATGAACGGAAGTGGGTTTACAACCGGTTAAAATATACCAGTTTTTCATAGTTTTTGCCGAAAGAGGGTCATCGCTGTGTTGGCGAGATTAAGTTTTAGTGGCTTTAAAGTCAAAGATAAGATTGATTACGGGATATTTTTTCTCTGCTTAAATAAATCATTAATACCTCGTTAGAACTTTTAGTTTCCTAAAGCAATTTTACTATTTTATGTGATGTAGGTGACCGATTTCCTTATGACGTTGAAGATACGCGGAACTTCCGCAGAACCCGAGTTTATCGACTTAATAGAGCGAGTAAAATTCTTCTCTCGATCATCAACTAGGATTGCTACATTTTACGTGCGTTGACATTCAACTCGTTCCTTAGATGGTCGCAAATACTGAGAGAGGAAGGCAACGAAATTGTTCCACTTTGAAAAGACATAAAAGGAAATGAAGCGCTCAAACTGCATTCTCGAATGATTATTCGAAAGTTCGTGCTGAAAAATTTCCGTTGGTCTCCCTGCTCAGGATATTTTTCACGTTGCGAATTTTTGAGTTTTGACTTTTTCACACCTTATGTGTCAAGGTAAGCGCTGCACTAATTTAAGTGACTGTTAATATTTTTGCGTATACCGTTGCTAAATCCACATTAAAATAAAATCTATATGAAAAAGGTGTGACAGTTGGTCATTATTTTGATGAGATTTGACGTGTAACTACATCGGCATAAAAAGTTGTTTGCAGTGGAATTGATAAATAAGCGGGAGCTGGAAGGCGTGCTCCATATCAGAGTACAAAGAATTTACTTAGGCGCTCTCTGCGATTTCGTAGATAATGCATAAAATCGGTGGATTTATAATAAGAAAAATCTAATCCGTTATCAATAGTGATAACTGCTATAACTTATACTCAACCTCGGAAAATCTCAATTTAATGAAAGGCCAACAATGGGAATTTCTCGTTAGCATCCAGCTATAAGCGGTAGAAGAATCACCAGTCATTCAATGTGTTAATGCGAAAAGTGTTCCAACCGATAAATACGTGTGGACCAAAATTGAATTCGATTGATCCTTTTCTTTTTCCTGAACCAGTAACTTAGAAACCACAAAAGCAAAGGTGATTCTGCAATTCTAAACTCGAGTTTCTGTACAAACAACTGTTTATAAATATGTGTATATATATATATATATATATATATATATATATATATATTTTTTTTTTTAACAGTGGAAACCCATAAATAAAAATCGTATCAACAGCATAATAAAGGCAGCAAAAACTTCATCCAATTAAGATACTGGTCAACATTATATGAAAATATAACAAATCAAAGACTATAGCTACCTTGGAATTGTTCCTAAGTAATAATTCAATGTAATTTGTGGTTCAAGCCTGCTTTTATGAATTTACATTCTATGAAGATTTGCGGAAGCTTTTCGCAACCTTATTCTTTACTATCTCGAAGGATTCAAACCCTAAGGTGTATAAAGATGCACTTTCTTAGTCATAATGAAAAAAATAGTTCTGTTCATCCCGATTTAACTGTATAATGGAGTTACATTACGAAAAAACTAAGAACAGATCGAAAATGCCTCTTAAATTATTGAAAATCATGAATCGCAAAAGTGAGACTAAGAAAATATGAGCCGCGCAAATTTTTAGCTATGGATATTTTATTGAGTCAAGATAGTATTCGCTAAATGGTTTCTTTTTTTCCTTATCTATTTCCGGTCTCCTTTAACAATGGGCCTATGAAGCAATATATCGTGATAATTTTTATTGGCGAACATGCTTGCACCTATCGATTAACCTCGAAAGAACAGTGTACTTGGAATTTTCTCCTTTAATCCGCAGATAGCGATCGGGAAAGACTGATGCTCAAAGACAAGCTTAAGGTGCGTTATAATTCTTACCAATGTAGCACAAAAAATATCGTTCCGTAAAAGTGTCTATTAGAAATTTGATATTATATCCTTAATCGTATGCTTCTTTATCAACACACGATCCTAAGTTTCCTTTAACATAAATATAATTCAGCGCAATGAGCTGAGTGAATAAAAATTAAGCCAATGCTTTTGCTTAAGATTTCTAGCATTTTTAAGCAAATGCTTAAATTTGGGTGAATAAAAAATAGTATTTGCTTTTGCTTAAAAGAATAAGCATTTGCTTATTTTCAAGATCCTCCTGTAGCATTTGCTCGAAAATGTGTGAATAAAACTGAGCATTTGCTAAATCTTTCAAGCTTAAATGCTTAAAATGTCTGCAGTGAGGTGAGGGACTCACTAAATTTTTTTAAGTTCACTATTTTATGAATTAATGGTACTTTGACACTAATTATTGATATGGCGGAGTTCATTGTTACGCGCAAAGTTAAAAAAATACGAGAAAAGACGAATGTCTACAACAAACGACTACAAAATTTTATACCATATACATACAAATTTATGTCAACCATATTTTAAATCTGTTTACTTTATTAACCTGAATTAGTTTAACAAACTGTGTCTGTAACAATGTTTTCTCAAAATCAGACACTTATCGCTCGACGCTTCATATTGGTCCTCCATTTCCTGAAGTCAATTTGGAAGGTTAGCCGTAAATTTCTTTACTATTGGTTTATGTTAAATTAATTGAATAAAAATTATCCGAACTTTATCATACTATCAAATTCTGATGTCATAGCTATCTGCCAATATTCCACTATGTAACAATCAGTTATCAATTGTTTTCAACCATAAACAAACAAGGACAAAAGAATTGCAGATCAATTTAGGCGAGATTTCTTTCCTTAAAAAATATGACATTTTATTTATAATATAATTCATTTGTTTAAACGATGTACCTCAACCTTTCCTCTGCGATTTTATTATAACCAAACAAAGATGCTAATATTTCGAGCACAAGACAAGAGAATTTAGGTAATCTGTATTAAATATTGCATGAGACAAAATAATCAAAATTTACTTGACGGACAAACTGTGCCTTTTTTTCTACTCCAGTTTAAGCAATTGCTTAAAATTGACTAGCAAATGCTTATAAGTAAAATCAAACTTTTATTCACTCAAACAGAAGCAAATGCTTTTGCTATTTTCTTTAAGCATTTACTTGATTTTTATTCACTTGGTCCAATAAGTTGAAATTTAAAAAAATTTCAATTTTCAACATCGAAAGGCCATTAAATTGTGGCGTGATGTTAGTAAATTCTTTATCATATTATAGTGTAGCCATAAAATCCCTGTCTGATCCAGATGTTACTCTTTCTTTCTTTGATTTACTAATCAGAAAAATAAGCCAGTAGGATCTAGGACACTTAATTTACGGATCTAAGATCTATCAAGTGCTGTGAATAGATATTTTTGCTCACGATACAAATCATAAAAAATAATTTGCAAGTTTTAAGATATGTTATACATGCTTTCCGAATTTCGTCATATGCGACTGAATAACTGACGACATCTGCATTTTTTTAAATAGAAAAACTAGGTAAACGAGATTGTGTCTTAGTCTAAATCTCCTAGAAAATCCTCAAATCTACTTTAGAATGGAGTTATGAATTTTATTTTTCTCTCGCAAACATTTCCTTCCCATTCCAGTTATAACTTTGAACGAACTGGAACCAAACCTCCGCCTCTTAACTTTAAGCCGGATACTCTCGAGATAAAAATATACTAGCAGTAGCGAAGGCGTTCGCTTGTTCACACCTCAACTGCAGCACTACTCCAATTTTTGCCTTAAACGGAAGACACGGACAGTTTGGCTCCTCAACAGGTACTGGAGCGATCGAAACGGAACAATATTCGCGGTCGCGTGTCTCCCTCACTCGCAGTCGCCGCGAGTCGTCACCCTCATCAACACGTTGGTATGCCAGAGGTGTCATCCTTCCAACCGGAACGGACGATATATTCCGGACAAGTGCCGTTTTTATCGCGTTTCCACGACGAAAGAGTAAACAAGGGTCCGCCGAGCGTGAATTTACACGGACGGGATTGCGAAAAGAGGAAGAAAGAGAGATACAGAATCGACCAGGATAAAAAAAATCCCGTTCGACGCGCCATAAAAAGACGACCGATAAAAAAAACCTCGTCCCGGACCTATTTTGAGCCCACTTCGTAATTTCTGCGAGTAATTTTGCGAGACAACACCTGCAAAACTGGAGACGTGAAACGATTTTGCTTGCCGACGCGCGTCAGAATGAAGGGCAGTTGCGAAAGCAAAACCCGCGTCCAATAAATTTTTCGATCGGTCCCCTCGTTAAGAGACGGCGTGAATCTCAAAAAAAAAGTATTGATGGCACACACAGAATAAACAAGAGGGTTACATGGAGGGATTGGCGAAGGGTGGCGAGGAGAAATAATCGGGGAGAGGTGGGGGTGAGGAGATCGCGGGCAGTGCACGATGAATAAGGGCGAAATCGTGACAAGGAATCAAGGAATCGGGTCAGAGATAAGGGACAGCGTGTGTATCTGCGCGCGCGGCACGGTAGCCGAGTTGTGACGGCGTAACTGCCTGCGGAGATGGTCTGGGGTCAACGGTTTGAAACGCTAGGGATGCATGTAAGGCACGGCACGTTTATTAGTCTTTTACGAGATATCGGGGCTGTTTTATCTCCAGCATCTATATGTGAACCCATTTATCATAAAAGAGGTGAGATAAATTAGCGGTCCTCTCTGGGGGTCGCTGTTTTTTTTAAAGGGGGAGAGAGACCATGTTTTTTTAGTTCGTCACGACTCGCGAGTTCGGCCCGTTTTAATTTGTCAATCGACGAATCGCTGGTTTGAAAATGTAAAAAAAGGAACGTTTTTTATGTGCTTTAATCCTCATATCTACCATAAATGATCGCGAAGTATGATAATTCGTGTTGAAATGTACTAATAACTTCTGTATCGCTAGGCCTTCTGTGCCGTATTGTTTCGGATATAAACCTCCTCCGAATATGAGCCACGCCCATGAAATTTAATGCATCGGAGAGCAATATATGTTTCAATGCAGTAAAAACGAATGGTAACAATAACTACTCATATTTAGTCATGCTACATAACAGCCATATTTACTTTCACCCAATTACTATTCTTAACTGATACATTCATGATTGCTTCCATTAAACAAAACATGATCACCCATAACTAATAAGATATTCAATTAAAAAATACAAATTATTACTATAGAAATGAAATCACACACCAAAGAACTACTTTGGTAGCGCGTAGCTCTAGAAATTTTTTTTGCTGATGAGGTTGAGGGATTTTGATTAAGGTGCCACAACTAGATTTTCAAAAAGTAAATTTGATTAAAGAGCAGCTTATGCGCTAGTCAATATTAAATGAAATTGTAGGTTAACTATTTTGTATTTTTATGACAAATTTGCATCCCACAGAGTTATTAATGGGTCAATTTATTTATTTAATCCCTTCGTAGCATTATTATATAGATATTCATTTTTCCGTTAATTTCTGATTTAAAATGATTTTAATTTAGCGGACAGTGGGCTATATAGCCAAGATGTCGCCGTTCAAAGTGTAAATAAATAAATAAATTTAATGAGAGCATAAAAAATATATACTACCGATTATTAACAGGCAGAGTGAGCAATGGTGGGATAAAAACAAAAATAGGAGTTCGAAGAAAAATAAGGAAGATAAAAAGGAAGTGGTTGAATAAAAAGATACATCAATACGTGAGCTTATGTTTTTATAAAATGTTATGTTGTTATCGTATTTTATTTTGTTATTATATTCCAATGTAGAAGGCCAAATATGGCCGTTTTTGGATATAAATAAATTATCGATGCCACTGAAGAAAACGAAATGTTGTCTCACTGACAGCAATAAATAATAAAATTAAAAATAACGTTTTAATGATATTACTTTCAAGTTGAGTAATAAATAGGAATTGTTACCATTGTTCAATTCCTTAGCCCTAAAGTTTATTCATATCAACACAATCTTATCCTACATATTATGCAACCCGAATGGCGCATTCGGTTTAATATGTCGATGTTTTAACGATACAAAGTTTTGATTAATACGAATAGAGGAGATATTAAATCGCAGTTCTTTCAGGTATATTTTTTAACAGAAGTTCGTAAGATTTATAATTGCTACAGCAGAATTCGTGCACATCCGGGCCCAATAAAAAAAATCCGCGTCGCTCCACGATGTATAGAAGACCCAACGGGATGAGCCGTGTCCGAGGAAAATAAACTGCGAAAACGGTCGGAAAATATCTCCCTTTCTATTCCGAGTCATTCTGTAACCTGGTCACGGCACAGGAAGTGCAGCGGCGGCAATTCGGTGGCAATGCCGCCTGGCCCTCCCCCAACAACACCCGCCCTCCGAGAGCAGACGCCTATATAGTAACTTTTTTTCCTCTTGCATATGAACAGACGGGAACGAGTAAGTCGCTCTCTTTTTCTCTGTCAGTTGGTGCTTATTTTATCTCTTTCTCCTCTCTCCGCTCCTTCCTATTTCGTCCCGCCCTCTCCGCGATCTTTGTGAAAGCTCATCAACAAATGCCCCGTCGGGTGGTCACAAAAGACTTTTCCCTAAGCCGCGGACAAAAGAGATTTACGGCAAACCGTAAATGGACACGGCCGTCTTAACAGATGGAATATCCGACCGACTCACGCGCGCTTTTTTTTTATTGTTCCTTTCTTTTAAATAACGAACGAGGAACAAAAGTCTTTTTTCTCGAGTCGAATGAAAATCACGGCACTTTCCGCACATTTGATATCGCGAGTGCGTGATCCGTTAGGTTCGTTTTTTTTTCTCCGGATGCGCCAAAGTTTTTTCGAGTTGAAATACCGCATATCATTCTGAGTGCCGGTTGAAAGATAACCCGCGAATTTTAATGCGAAAATAGTCTCGCGGTTAACGGTCGATAGTGTTTATTTATAAGCGTCAGAAATTGGAAATTAGTTTGGATTAATGCCACACTTTTTTATTATAGCTGTTGTGGGAGGGCAATTACGAATGATGACTGATGGGAACCGCTAAGCAGGCAGAAGGATTTGAACCCGTGACCCAAATGGCACGAGGATTATGTTCTCCCTCGGCTTTGAGGAAAGTGCCAATTATGCTTCTGTTGAATCGAGTATTATAAATAAACTCTTTAACTCTTTTACGAGTATTATAACGTCGAAACTGCTGTTATTTTTTAATGAAGGTTTTTAAACACGTTTATCTAACGACTCTTTTATCAATAATCAATAATAACAAAAAATAACCAATAATAAATACTTCTTTATATACAAAAATGTGGAACGCCCATATAATTTGTCATTTTCTATAATGTTATATGTTTAAGTCTTGAATTTAATATTTGCACACATGACAGGGGGATTACAGAAGTACAACATGCCATTCTATGAAGATTGATTAGTTAATCCTCTTTTTAGTCTTGCACCATCTATACGTCGTGTTGCGAAACTCCCATTTCTAGGCAACTTTTGTCATTGCAAGGAGAAAGTAATAACAACATTATGTGATAGGTTTACGTACTTGAAATAGCGAATATATTCATGTAGGTATCTCTATAGCGAAGGGATATATACGATTTGAATAGTATTTTCAGAATTTACTTGGCCTTCCCCCTTTTAAATTTTTTACTGTTCAAAGTCTACAATTATGGATCCGATTCCAGGACCGTTTCTTCTCTCCATTTGAATAACATAGGAAGAGCTGAAGCAGCATAAAAGCCTTTTTTCGTTGCAATTTTAAATTTGCTTATAATCATCGTACAAACTCTGGACTTGAACCAATGGATGCCTAATAGAACTACAATTTATTTTACTACCGCCGTTTTTCGAATGCACGTCGAATCGATTCATATTTAACGGCAGAATTCACTTTTTTTGATGGAAAAATCGTTCGCTGTCATTTGAATTTTTTGCGATTACTTTATCCTGATGGGTATGGAGAGGGAGGGAGAGAGGGGGAAGGAGAGGGGAGAGAAGGGATAGATAGATACATACACGTCTTTATTCGGGCGAAATTTAGACCATAAGGTTCATTCTTTCATTTAACCCTTCGTCAATATAGATAGTTTAAACTGAAGTTAGAATACAACATTACAAGAGTACATAACAGTATAAAAGTCGAAAATAATGAGAAATGGTAAGTTAAAGACAGATATGAGTTTGTCGGGAAAACCTAGATAAGAACAAACTTGTCCTAACTAGTAAAACCCACGCAGGAAAACACTCACTGAGAAGGGGTGTGAAAAATCTGCGAAACCCCTAGATAGTAAGTATAAAAATAAAACATAAAATAATATGTACACTATTAGAAAACACAATACAATACAATCAACTGTATACCGTCATCACAATACATATAAAGAGCAAGGGAGGAAGGAAGGAAAAGGGGGAGAGGGGCAAGGAGAGATGGAGAAGAGAAGGGGAGAGGGAAGGGGGGAGGGGGAGAGGATGGGAGAAAAAGAGAGGGAGAGGGAAGAGGAGAGAGAGGGATGGAGTGTGTACGTGTTACGTTACTTAAAGTTTTAATGGTAAAATAAATTACGCTACTTCACGTTTTTATGGCAAAATACTTAGCTTTGTAATTTGGCAAGGAGGGGGAGATTAAAGGCGTTTGAGTTGTGGGTATGGCGTAGATTAGAGAAAATCAGTTGGGCAGACAGGAAAACGAAAGAGGAAGTTTTGAATATAGCAGGAGAAGAGAGGAACTTAAATTAATAATCATAGAAGAAACGGGTGGGTCAAAATTTGAAATAAAACGGTTTACTGAAAGTTAGGAAAGAGGCAAAGAGGTAGGAATAGGATAGGCATATTAGATTTGTTGAAAGAAGGGATGGGATATGAGAATTTTAAGAGGAATTGGTGGTGTTTTCCTAAAATCTACCAGAAGGTAGAATTACTTTATATTTTAATTTATGAAGTGAAAGCACTTTCTCGCAGGCCCTGTCTCTTCACTCCTTTCTATTACTATAAATCTGACACAATTCTCCTCGGTAACTAAGTCGCTTTTCTTCCAGTAACACTAATGGGTAAATTCTAACTACAGTTTAATTGCGAGTGTAGCTGCAACAGGGATTCTAGTATACATTTTCGACAAAGGCGCAAAACGATAGTTCCATCATGGATTTGGCGTAGAAGCTCTTAACGTAGTTCTGTTTTGATTTTAAAATTCCAGGCAAAGCGTTTTTCAATTTCGTTAAACGAAGATTTACCGAACTGCCGAACTGCAATGCATGAACGAATGGTAAATATCAGTCGACGCCCGGCACCTTAGCGTCCTGCAAAGCGATGCTCTCACCCTTCCCCTCTTCCTGCTCGTTCTCCTCTGTCTCCCTTCACCCCTCCAACGTCGTAATTATCGCGGCCGCTAGAGGTGCTCTCCGGGGTCGTCGTAGTCGTCGAGATTTCCCGTCCAGCTTCTCTCCGCCATTTTTAACGACCGGCCATGCGTCTTTTTTTACGACCCCGGAATAGACCGCTGCGTTTCCCTCGGGGGCCCCTAACGTCTCTCTTTCTTCCTCGCCTTCGGGCGAACAACGTCCCATTTGAGGGGTGCACCGAGGCACCCATTTAAAACCGACTCTGCCCTCTTATCTCTTCGTCGGCTCCGAGAAGCGACGTTAAAACTTTCATTCCTAACTTTCCGGTTTACTACTTACCTCCTCTCCTCCTACAAATCTCTTTCACTCCCTCTTTGTTTCCTGCTTTTCTCGGGAGAATAATTTTATTTTTTCGTATCGTTTCGTTTGGAAAGCGTTTCTTTCGCTAAATTAAATGCGCATCGTCCTTTTATAAGCGATTTTGTGGCTTTCTTTCGCTTAAAAACATAAATACCTTGGTATTCATTCAACGCGTTCGGAGGGTTGGAAAAAGGAACATTTTGCCGGCCCATCCTTCTGTCTTTTCGCTCGACTCGCCGAAGATTAAAGAGTTGCACTGCGTCTCTCATTTGATTTCCTCTCAGGAAAGGCTTCGCTCGTTTTCCGTCTTTTTATCAGCTCGCGGTCTTGGATTGCCCTTTGTTTTTGAAAGCAAGCTGGCTTCTGTCCAGAGCTCATCCTCGCACATTTTTGCGGGATCGTAAAAATGAAACGAGGAATATTTTCAAGAATTAATTCGGATTGCATTAAAACTACTCTACCTATTTGGTTGCGTTTTTCTCCATAAAAAAAATCTGATCCAGCACATGACTTTCTCCATACAAGGTAATTAATGGTACTTGCAGATTGCTCTCGCCAACAGCGCCCTGAAGAATAACGATCGGTAATTATCCACGCGTTTAATTTTAAACACTGAATAATTTTCGAAATGAAAAGTACTTGAGTCACTTTTCATATTGCAAAGTCTATAGATGAATATTTTCCAGAAGATTTGTTTATAAAATATGACGCTAGATGGTATTGGGATAAATTACCCCTGGTAGCTTAGGTGACCACAGCAACGGAAACTAAGGTATCACTTACAATTAGTGATGTACTTAGCATAACTTCAGAAGCAAAACAGAAATATTTCTTATACAATCCGTTGCATAAAAAATGTTTTAAACAAATCCTGTAGAATGTAATAATATAGGTATAAAATTCCGTACGTTCAAAATGTAATGACTATTATGAGGAACTTTCATGTTTGCTGATCACAGTAGAGAATTTCAGAATACAAAAATTTTGTAGAACATATGGAATAAAAATTCTACGTATACAACTGCTGGGAAATGACGGATATTTTTAGTGAAGATAAGTGGAATACCGATTCGTTATATCAGAGATTTTTATTCAGATTAATAAAGGTATCTAAACTAAAAGCCACAAATCTTATCCGTTTGGATGAGTGAAACTTATATAGTATCTAGTTAAATATTTTTACAGTCAGCTAAACATGCAATACAATTTGGGCGTAGCGGATTAAAGAAAAATAATTTTCAAATAAAACATCTTGAAATAGTCTAATGAGGAACGGAGCACGCACGCTGAGTCCCGTTCATGTGAGAAAAATACTAATTAGCTTTCACATAAAGCGCAAAACAATTTTTTAAAAACTATACCGCTTATTTTTTATCATTCTCCATAAGAATACCGTTTGCATTGTTGATTGCCATAATATGAGTGTACGATTGCAAGTAGCAGCAAAAAAGGAAATTTCCGTCATTACCTTCCATGAATAATGCCTCTCTAATTGGCTAAGCTTTTTCGGACCATTGAAAACCTATCCGATTAACACCCTAACAGATGTAATAAAAGATGGTCGCGGATAACGGAACTAATTTAATTGACCATAAAATTTGCTTTCATTTGACGACTCGATATGTCTTAAGATCTGACATCTCTCTATTACGCTTTTGTCAAGGGCAAAATACTTGATTCTTGAACAAGGAAGTCAGCGCCTAGTATCGAAATAAAACAAGTTTTATTGGAAAACTCTCATAATTCCATAATGCATTGTAACTTACATTTATAGTATATGTTCAGGTAAAATCCCATCTTTTAAAATTTAAACAACGAGTCAGTTTTTATTCAAGAATTATTTTTCAAGAGTTAATTTAGATTTTAACATGGTGACTGCGATAAGCATAATGAATTAATTCTGCTTAAATGCAAGTCGTTCTTAAAAACCTTTCTCACAGTAGAGAAATTAAGGTAACACTTTAATCTTCCAACACTTTCGTCCATTTTGTTATGATCGAATAAATTAAAGAGAAAAATTCCCTGTTAATTTCTTGTTTTCATTTATCATTGTTATAATCTTTCGTATGACGTTTAGAGTTTATCATTCTCTCACGAAAGTTCCATGCAGATAGTACCTTCGAATTCCCTCACTCATGTTTAATCCAGCACACGCACTAAGGCGGACAGACAAAGAGACCATAAAAATTACGACTAACTTCCGCTGTGCGTTAGAACGAGTCCAACTTCAGTATGCGAAACTGCGAAACTTATCAAAAGAAAACACAGTTAACATGGCTTTAAAAAAACTCGACGAAACAATCCAATATATAAAATACTTAGAAAACCTAGTCCGAAATTCATCAAAACGGACGAATCCGGTTACGCCGTGCCTCACCATCACCACACGTCCCTTCTATCCTTGTTTAATTACACTCGCTGATAATTCGCAATCAAACTAACCGATGCGGGGTGCCGCTGGATCGTTACGCGTCTTCCCAGCGTAATAAGGCCTGCGGGCTACTTTTATAAGGGCGCGTAAATAACTTCTAAGAGTTACGTTCGACTATCCTCGGCAGCAGGTTAAGTTACGTCTAGTTGCGGACGGAACGAAATGGGAAAGCCGTTCTCTTTTAATTAGTATTTAGTACTTTGTGATGGAAAACAAGCGCCACGCCAATTTCTTCATTATTATTAGGGATCGCAGAGAAAAAAGAATCCGAGGGCCTCTGGCGGATGTTCCATTCTCTCTCCCCTCCCCACCTCAAGAGAGGAAGAAGGTGCTCGCAACCTTCCCGGCATCATCTTAATTAACAACTCGAACTAAACAGCCCCGCCGCTTGGAATCATCTTTAATCCGTTCCCGTCACTCAAACTCGCGTCGATCCGTCGCATTTTTTCGCCCTTCCCCTTAAACTCCGATAGAGATCTCGTAAAAAGAACATTACCGAGATTTCCCCCCCCCCCCCGTAAAATCATCCTCATTTCTGTTGAAATTTTCTTGGCTGAGAATTATCATCCTTTTTTCCTCTCACACGCATATACGCACACTATCCTTATTTTAAGCGGTTTATTCTCCACATCCCTAATTACCTCGCCTCCTCCTCTCATCTCTCTTAATTGCGGTTTGATTCTAGGAAGCAGGACGTTCTTAGCCTCTTGAAAAGACTCGGAATCTTAATGGATGAGCGACTCCCGCTAAGCGCGTAATCGTGTACCGAAGAAAGTGTGCGAGGAATACTCAAAACGGCTATAGGTGAAGCGGTGTTAACTGAAGAGATGACGTCACCTTGAGATAGATGACCTTACGACGCGACGTCGCCTTCGTCTTTTTTCGCGAGCGGGCTTAGACAAGGCCGGCAATTTTTTTTCTTGATTTTTTTACCTTCAACGTCGTTTATGTAAAGAGATCCGTCTTAGTTACAGGGCCGGCCTTAGGCCAATTGTACCTATTGGACCCAATCGGGCCCCGCAACGGTGTAGGGGCTCCAAACTATCTATTGGTGATGATTCTTTTTAGATTTATCCATAGTCCCATCCATACCCAAGTGGTCTCATGAGAGGCCATCTGATGCTCTCAGAATGCAGGAAATGCGTTGGCGGCCTGGGATCCACCCGGGATCCCCACCCCCTGGCTCGGCCTTTTAGGCCTCGTTGCTTCGGACCTCGCTTGCTGTGCCCCTCCCAAATCTTTTTTTTTCAAGCTACGCCTTTTATATATAGGGGCCCCGCCAAAAGTTTTCTAATTGGGCCCCGCCAAAAGTTTTCTAATTGGGCCCCGCGATTTCTAGGGCCGGCACTGATCAGTGGTCTTCACGAGAAAAATTTCCGTGACCGCAGATGCGTCTGGATATGTTTTAATCTTCTCGTAATTAAAAATGTGTTCATAATGTAAATGGTTTGGTAATTTACTCCTGAATAAACGCCTCGTTCGGATGAAATAATCCGCGAGCGCTGGGAATGATATCCCTTCGGCAATGAGACTTGTTGCTCATTAAGTGTTAGGTCGGGTAAATATTTTTTCGAAAATACGGATTCGAGGCAACAGATTTGCGATGAGTTGAGGAGGCTGTGAGGAGTAAATTGATTTATTTAAATAAAAATCAGAAATCAAAATTTCTGTTAAACTGGTATCGATAAATTCCTTTTTTCTATTTCTGTAACACGCATTATCAATATTTCCTGTGCATTAATGGCTAAATAAATAATGGAGAGTCAAGAAATAAGCTCATGGTAAACGTAGTCAAGACACAAATAGTGTAATGTAATGTCATATAGCACGTGAATGCGATATAGTTGAAGGTTCTCATCCTTTTTTACACAACTTCAATATCGATAATAATAAAATTCTAATACTTATGGGTTACTTTCATTCCACTGCCTTTATATGCGTGATTCATTTACGTTTGAATGCGCTTATATTATTTCCTTCCTTATCAATTTCATCATGTTTAACCGTGAATGCTCATGTATGATCTTGAGGAAATTTTATGATTCTAAATAGTCTTGCATAAAAAGCTTAATTTCCCATCAATTATGATGGAAAATATAAATTTAAATTTACTTTAAATTATTTACATGTATTTCCACTAGTACGCGTCATGAGAAGTTATTAATAGTTTCCATGAAAAAAACAGTAACGAAAGTGTTTCACTTGATCGATGACACGCTAACACAGCTTGAGTACATATTCAAACGTGCAAATACGATAATACCCAGAGGAGTCATGGAATTTACAAGTCCTTACATAAGACACGATTAATATCCGTTTTATGTCTCTACCTCAAATACAACAATTTATCTCAGATTCGGATTATATCTTCAGCAAAAATAAACAGGATTATAATAATACGGAATATAAAATAAATTTTTTAGCATCTAAAACCTAAAACGGGATCACAATGAATGTATATAGAATATTTTTAATACCAACAAAAATTAGCATCATTTCGCTTTATCACGGGTTCCCCATTGTACTTTTAGTGTGCATTAATTCCATTTGTATTAATAGATTTTCTAAGTCATCTGGTTGAGCGTCAACATTATTGAGGTTAATTATAAAATAATTCAACGTAAAAACAGTATTTTTTGTAATCAGGATATTCATCATTGGATTTTGATAAAAAAAATTATTGTTTTATTTAAATAAATTTAATATAGGCTATCTTCTGTCTCCACTAGTGTAACTGATTGCCCATCAAAATAAATGACCGGTAAATGTTAGTTTTTTTACATTTTACCTTTTCTTCCCTCCACAAAATCCATCCTCTTCACTACATCCATTCTTTCTGCACTTTAACATAAAAGTACGATGCTGCCTTAATAACATTTAAACTAAATCTCAAAACAGCTCTACATTCTCACTCATCCTTTCACAATGGGAATTGGAAATAATTAGATCGTTTTATAATTCCGATGAAAATAAATCAATTAATTCTTTGATAGAAATTTTTTTTGAACTTCTACTGGCTATAATTAATTTAGAACAAACGGAAAAAAATATTCAGAGCCAGTACATGTGCAAGAGAATTTTCGGGTCCGAAAATTCTCTTACACACGTACTGGCTCCGGAGCTTTTTCCCGTTTGTTCCTAATTAATTCTTTCATTATAATTTTATTTTATTAGTCGTACATTTATGCAAAATTACCTTTATAAAAATAATATATCGTATCCGATCGTTAATTCCAAATAGCAATATAAATAAGCAAAAAAGTTCTCTGCATGACAGAATCACATACAGGGCTAGTATTTTACTAAAGAGATTAGATTACATATTGCACCAGATAGGACAAGGTGAAATATTTACTTTTTACTTAATTATTTGTCATAAAAATATGTGAACATTTAAAGTCGTTCTATGGCTATATGTTATCCCATGATTTAAATATATTATATAAGGCAAAATAAATAAAATTAGTTATTAAACAGCAACAGAAAAGGCGTTACTTGCGATTTGAATTACAATAAAAAGAATGTGTTTTTTCTAATACGAACATTGAACAATCGCATATTAGTTACGTGGATGTAATTATATTTGCTCTAACGAAAATGAATCTCTTCGTTAACGTTTCAACTAGGAGCCTCACTTTATATCTGCATTTCCGGAAACAAATCCGCCCAAATACGTATTACATTCGCTAATTGAAAAATCTTGTTCGTCATAAACATTACTAATTTATGTTTTCTGAAAAGCTCATCGTCCCTTTCCCCGACTTCCTCGCGTATCCACATTTACTGCCTCCAACGGACATTAAAACCATTCGAAGCGGTAGCGAACCAGGAAGCGGTGTTATTGCGTGTAATACAGAGGACAGTTTTCTCGAGCGTCGTCTTCGAATAAAGAGAAAATTACAGTCATTAAAAAGGACAGGGCTAAACCTCCGACGATTAACCTAACGGTGCAAAAATGACTCGAACACGCTCTCGAATACACCCTGATAACACGTGCCGCCTTTTCCACGGACCGTCAACCCTAATATCTCAGTATTTTTTTTAGACTCGACAATTTTATTGACCTTTCTCTCTCTCTCTGCCGAGAGTTTCATCAAGTGGCTCGTATATTTTTTTTTTTTTTAGAAACTGCGACACCATCGACCCACAGTTAAGATATACGAGCGGAGTGCGCTCTCAACCCCGATCGCGACCCCATCTGGTGCCACCCAGGTCGAACCACCAGAGAGTGAGAAAAGAGAATGGACGAGAGGCACATGATCCAGATGAAGTATCTCCTACGTTATTTTTTTTTTTTGCTCGCGTCATCGAAGTGTTCCAGAAAGAGGTGGGAAGGCGGCTATAGGGAGAGGAAGGGAGAGAGAAGAGAGAAAAGGAGGGGAAGAGTTGATAGAAAGAGAGAGAGAGTGGGAGGGAGAAAGAAGAGGTGGGCGGTGAATTCGCGACCCTTTTCGCTTGCGACCCCTTTATTTTTTTACCTCCCTCCTTGCCGCCTCCTCCCTGAGGCCTCACTCTGCCTCCCAAGTCCTTTCTATAGGGAATAACGACCTCTGACACGGCGCTTGGGTCTTTTTAGCCAACCAACTCACGAGGAACTGCCACTCTGCGGAGACACTCCCATCAACATGGCATAAGCCTTCTATAGAGTCCAAAACACGAGAGACACCCGCTCTCGAACCTAGCTCTCTCCTTCCCTCAATGCTTTCCGGGTAATGGAGAGGGAGAAACAGGATGTGCGTTTGACAACTCTTCCGGCATTCTTGACTGGTCGGAGAGAGAGAGAAAGAATGGGTTCGCACCGAAAAAAAGTATTTTTTTAAGCCCAGTTTTTTATCTGCAAAGCATCGAAAGTTGGGCGTGTATTTTTCATCCGGTCCGCCTTCTCCTTTTATTTTTTAATAACGTGTTCGCTCGGTTTGAGTGGCTATTTGTATATCAGTCATGCGCCCTCACGGGATGTGTCTTTTCCTTTCTTCTTCTTTTCGGGAGGACAATGTCGGGAGACCCCCGCTGGTCGCTTCTTTTATTTATTATTCTCCCTGGCACGAATTCTTTCGGTATACGACGGGGAACGGTAGTTCCTTATAGATCCCGAATAACGTCTGTCGTAATCGAGAGTTTCGTTTTTTTTTTGCGATCGCTCTCGTACGATGTAGGGGTTGTGAAACGTTGACCTCCACTTGAACCGAACGCGGTGACACCCGGACAGATGGCGGTTACGGAACGGGAAGACGTTTTACTCTAATCGGTCTTCAAAGAATACGTTTCTTGGTGTAAGCTTACTTTAACTCGTAGTCGTTAATTTTGAAATGGTTATAATTGACTCGTAAGACAACGGCTACTCTCTAAAAACGTCGGTAGATATCGAAATTCGAGTTGTATCTACATTATCGGCGAAAAATGAAATAATTATTCACCATCGAAAATACGAAAATGACATTTTTGGTGAAAATTTTATTACTCTGATGTGATACCGATGTTAAACTCACGAAGACGACATGCTTAAATAGCCTGTATTGATACGTTTTTCTTGTTTCTTTCATTTTTAATTTAACTATAATTTTCGAATATTTATCGAAAATTATAGTTAGTATTAACAATTGTTAATGAACACTTCTGAATTAACTTCGTAAAGTGCTTTTCCTGAATTAAACCTTAGTAGTTGTAGATAAAATACGTTCATGTGTGCCACATCGAAACGGAATTTTGTAGTCTCAACCGTTATATTTTCACAAATATTGTATTTATGACCATGCTTTAAAACGCGAAGGAATAATGATTCAGAAAACTTTAAGTTTTTTCAATGGAGGCTATGAAGCGTAATAGATAGTTTGATGGGATCGTAAAAATTAGGAGAAAATCGTTGACTCCAAGATGTTCGTGCGGGAAATGTCGGTCAATTTATTTTTTATCTGTATGAGTGGTACCAGTACCCAATTTTACATTCCTCAAGTCATCCCAATACACTGTCTTCATTTCTTTCACGCTTAAACTTAAAAAATGTTGGAACGATATCTTAAAGTAAAAATAACATCAGTAAAATTCCTCGTTTTATGATATTGACGCTTGCAATTACAGTTGTCAAAAAAGAATCATAAACAATTTATTTATATTATTATCATATAAATTTATTTTCCATACTTATATTTAATCGATCTCAACTTCAATCTGCTATACCACCTAGCATTAATTAATATAATTTTTTAAATCCCCAATTATAACGCAAATATATAAATACATCAATCCTTTTTTATGCATTTCTAGGTCTTGATTAACAATCCACGCTAATAAAAATCTATGTAAATAGTGACAAAAAAGCATGGTAAGACGCATAGAATTTTTTCACATTAATGACGAAACAGAGAGGAAGGGTTACCGTCAGTTAATTGTCCTTAGTTTTTTGCCGTAAGGGAATTAGGAGCAATTTTATAGATAGTAGGAAAATAATCGAGAAATTGCATTTTGTCTAAATCCCCCGCTGCAGATTTAAGATACATTATTTGATAAATCGCAGAAGATTCTTATTATGAGTATAAATTCGGCGAGTAGCAAGCGAGAGTTTTATACAAACTTTTAATTTCTTAGCTTCATTATTTCAGCAAATAGTTTTAAATTTATTAATAGTGGATACTTTTTTAATCAAACAACATCTCAGATGAACCTTATATTTGTAAACGATTTGATTATTATTCCCGCCTCTGTCGCACTATCATAGCATACGGCTGCTATCTATTCCTTACTATCTGTATATTTTCCCACGGTCTCAAAAAGTGTATCGTGTATTGTTAGTTGTGATGCCATGAAATTTAGGCTTGGATGGCCTTTCTCTTTGGCAAGAATATATTCCAATCCAATATGCCAAACACACTACCAAAATTGTCAGAATTTTAATGCGACCTTTTTGAAAGACTTATTTATATCACCGAAACTTTATTTGGCCATCCATTTAAATGAAAATAAACTTGTGCACCTTCCAAGTATACGGTCGGAATCTGAATGACTTAAAATGCTTATTTCCGAGAAGACGTTGCATGGTACGGAAAATAACACGCCAACACACTGCATTCGTCCATTATATTCAGGAATAGAAAATTGAGGCAATGTATTACCCATAAATCGTGAAGCATGCAGTAAAATAATAATGCATTTATTTCACCTAAGTAATACAGTTCAATATTTGTAGTATAGCTATAGGAAAAAAATTGCTTCTAACGGGGCGCGAAAGTAATTGTTTCCTGGAGGAATTTTATTATAATTATTTTTTGTAAAAATTTTAATATTTCTTAAATGAATTCGTATTTGTGAGCATCTAACTTTAATAAAAAATAAATTCACTTTCTTTTTGTGATTGGACACAAGTTGTATGCAACTATCAATGTCGCGTATTGCATTATCAATTATATTTATGTTATAAACAAAGGGGGCAAACCGTCTCCTATACCTCTCTGACGATGCTCATGAACCCAAATTTAAAATAACTATGTATGTTTCCACAGTTTAGAAAGATCACAATTTTCCAAGGGGGTGGGGGCCCGGATCCGGTGTCCCCCCCCGTGTGTGCGCGCCACTGATTTTAAGCATTATGTCATTGCATTCTTTACTCCACACATTCCGCTATCTACGCCCCAAATCTGGAGATTAGATCACCATTGTCTGACGAATTGAGCTTTACCTTGCATTGATTGCTTCAAGGTCACAAAAACACAGGAATTTTAATTGTTCCGCATACTGCGCGCCTGCGACGAAATCCAAAATGTACCAATAGCTCTAAGGCCTACCTTGAGGCTAGTTGTCCTTCCTTTTCCACTTCAAAAGTAACCACCAAAAGCACCCCTTCCAAATGAATTTTTATTATAAGGAAATTGTATCATTCAATATATCTTCATATATATACTCATGAATCGAATGTCGGCATGGTCTTATAATTTGTATAAATTATGGCGGAGTGTGTCTTAACATTTAAGATACATGAATGATGATGATATTTAAGTAAATACCTTGAAAGATCTCTGTAAGTCCCTTATAACATTTTTTAAAAACCTGGAGCATGTAGAGTCTCCATGTAACTATTGAAGTACTACAAAATTACCACGAATAATGGAAATTCTATTCGGCAGAGGAGAATTTAACCAAAGTGATCGGAAGAAAAATGAGCGAAAAAATAGAAAGGATTGTAAAAGAATATAGTGAGGCATAAGTGTATAGAAGGAGTTTAGCGAAAGATAGTATGCAAGTAAACTGCTAAAGGAAAATAACAGGAATTGTGCCAATTCAATGTAAAATATGACACGAGGCGTAGAGAAGGGCATCGTGAGGACGCACGAAAAGATAGGAAACTTGCGGTTAAGATTCTGAGATATTTTTACCAGCTATCGATAGATCTATAGGTTGGCAGTAACGATTCTAATCCGTGGTACAGAGGCAGCGAAATCTATCTCCCCCTACATGCGACCATTAGACGATGTTTCGAAGAAGAAACTCGACCCGTGAGCATTTACCCTTATCGTCGCATCTAGGACCGACTATAACCCTTCACCGAGCGGAGGCAGTAGCAGAATCTATCGCGTCCGTAATAGATTTTCGATTACGATCGATCGAAGGTCGAAAGGGAGTAAAAAGAGAGGAAGAAAGATAGAATCGATCGTAATCAAAGATAAAAGGGCCCTCATCGAGTTCTCTCTCTATCTTTACCTCTCTCCTTTTCCCTCGAACCCCTTAGTTCTCCCACCCCCACTCCTAAGGCGTACACACGCGCTGTAAAGCAGGCATGGCCTAATGTACACGTGAGTAGGTGCTTTTTTAAAGACATCACGTGGGAGAACCGACCGCCTTTGTGGCGTTGGTGGTGGCCGAGGATTGGGCTGGGAGGGAGAGAGGAGGGGGGGAGGAGAAAGGGGGGGAGGGGAGAGAGATCATTCCTCTTCTCTGCGCCACACCTCCTTCCTCCCACACCCTCAGCTATTCAACATCCATTCCTCCGCACACCCACTCCTTCATTTCTCTTCTTTTTGATTGAGTCCTCAGTCAGAATGCGGCCAGGGAATGAAGGGGAATGGAGAGAAAACTCTACATAACACCCATCCCTCCAAAACTCGCCGCTTTCTTCCCACTCCCTCACTCCCACTCCCTCCCATCACTCTCTTCCTCCCTTCGGTCCCCTCTAAGACTTGACGCCCAAGCCGCCAGCAATTGTTATATACCATCCAGAGACTCGTAACCACGCCACGCCCATGTTTCCGAGGGGCTAACACATAATATACGCCTACCTCATCACGCGCACGCAGAAGGTGATGGAAGAGGGTGAGGAGGCACGCACACGCACGCACGGGTGTATTAGGGGGGAACGCATTTTGTGAGTGGAGAAAATAATTACGACGGATGGTGTGGAGACCGCTGATGGGTAGGGAAAAAGAGAGAGGGGAAACCTTTCTCCTGATATTTAAGTTCTACTCGCTGAGATTTTTTTTCACGAGAGCGACGCGGTAACGTGGTAAAATGGTTCAAGACGAACGGTTCTGGTTAAAAACTTACGGAGTTAAAAGATTATACTAAAGAAAAACAGCTTCCGGAAGTTGTACGTTACTTTTGTTTCTAAAGAAAAGAATCGACGACGGTGATGGAAAAATAACATTCGTGTCTTCTTTCTGTAACTCACTATGATTTTAAAGACAGAAGCACGGAATTCACCCAAAAATCCGTCGTAATGGCCATATTTTGTCTGAAGAGACTGTCACATGAATTTAAAGTTCAGAACTATTTTACAAGCAATTCATGCGCGCTACTTCTCCGTCAGAATACTAAAGGGGTTTACGGTGGATTTTATCAGTACATATATCTACATATATCCAAATTTATAAACTTGGTCTATCCTATATCCATATAAAATTTTGTAAAATGGATATTAATTTCTGTTACAAAGCAGTCATCATCAGTGGTGATTTACCAACAATATATTCTGAAACCAATACGGCTCCTTTGTAGCTAAACCACTAGTCTGGTTTTCCCTATCTTTCTAAGGTTGTTTGGGAAACATAGTTTATCACTTTGATTCCGACTGTAAGGCGAGCTCTGATATTCTCTTTTAAATCGATATCCAAATATTAATAAGAAAATCCGTGTGTTTATTGCGTTGGTGAGTATTGCGTGTTTTATTTATTATGAATTTTCTTAAATAATACATATCCTCGCAATCACCCAAATGAAATTTTAGATCCACAGGACGTAAATGCAATGCGATAAATGCATATCTGAATTCAATTTGTGCAAACGTTTCCATTTGACAGCGCACCCCCAGAAACAGCGATTGTGGGTTCTTTTCTGATAAATCAATGCCACTCTGACTAATGAGTGCCAAACGCGACTAAAGGGGGCTTTTATGGCCGCGCCTTGGGTGCTGAGGTACACTGACGTCACCTCGCCTCACCAGCGCGCTCGAGGGGAGTTTGTCTAGTCCTTGCGCAAAGTGCGGCTTAATATATATTCAACATTAACATATATTAATTCTATTGTTCATTGTTTTAAAGTCGATTTAATCTAAAGAGCAATTGACGAAGATATAATCAGCGTAATAAGGACTATAACGTGTCAATAAAGTCGGCTTTTCTGCGTCAGCGACGATTTTTTCCGACCGCAGGGTAATTGCGAAATTGAAGTTTTACAATCGTCTGGAAGTTTCACGCCTCAAAAGTGTTTGCTCCTTTCATCTGCTTTTGCAATTAAGATTGAACTTGCTATCCAGTTATAAATAGCGTAAAACCGGAGCACTAAGACTAAGCTTAGATTTGTAAGCGATAAAAGCTTTCGCGACTCGTTACCATATCCGTGAATTTCAATAGCGTGGACTCATAAATAACGATAGTATAAATCTTTTTTGCGGTGGAAATATGGATAATTTATTTCAGTACTCGACGGATTACTTCAATAAAGCATAAAATATAAACGGGAGGGAGATTTATATTCTACGCCAAAATTTAAAGAGAACAAGCGAACATAAAATGATGAATTTGTTTTTCGAATGCGATAAATTAGTGGACATTAATTACTTAATAAGGAAAGAAAACGTTTTTTTAAATTCTAGACAAAATGTCTATTCACTCCACCCTCAATTAAATGTAAATGATACAAAATACTTCATTGAATTTCAAAAATACATCTGGCGTCACATAAATTAATCATTCAACCGTTGGTTATTTGGTGTGATTGCCTTAAAACCTTATAATTATCGATCCACTCTCTGGACAAATTTTCTAGCTGCTCTATATGAAATCTCGCTTCCTGGCTACCAGTGCTTATGGACGAAATTAAACGGAATGCCCAATAATATGAGCGTCACGTCACCCGGCGTTTCCAAAAAGAATCTACCCAGCGTGCATCACCCTGCTCTAATGATGCAACGTTAATCAAAGGGAGAATTCTTTGGATTTTTTATTTCGGCATGTCCTCGGAGAAAGCGGGGTCTGAAAAGCGACAACGGAACACGCTAGCAAAGAAGTATTCCACGATGATACATCACTTAACCCGACTGCCGCGGAGAAATTTTTAATGTATTCCCCCCTAACTAACCGACCCACAAATTCTTTAATGCTTTATATTCTTGCCGAACGAATATTTTTAAGTCAAGAGAGTCCCTATTTATCAAGATCCACTGCATTATAGGAAGATAACTTGAAAACCACTCCTTAGGACTTCATGCGTTCATTTTAGAATGTGCGTGTGTGTAGGGCATCCATCGCTAATAATCGTTAATTGGCTTCCGGAAAACGCAACGACTGGTGAACCAGCGAAAACTATTCTCCAGTAGTTGCACTGCTAGTAATAGCGGTTGCGTTTCTACGGACCAAGACCACAACATATGAAAACATATTACAGCTTAAACTCAAATGTTATAAAGCATTAGATAACAATGTTATTTTTAAACGACGCATAGGCATTTCTCACTCTGGACTTGGACAACGATTGAACAAGGTTGGTACCGATTGCTTACACATATAATATACATATATAAACACATGCATACGCGTACAGGCATCTTTATATACATATTAGATACAGAACGAAGGCAGGAACGGATGGGGCAGAGGCAAGACAAGGATCTATGACGCACTTGAGAGAGGGAAGAAACCAAAATGGCAATGGGGCGGGCATATCGCGAGAAAGGACTGACAGTTGCCGGACCCAAGGAAATTTTAGATTGGGTCCAAAGAGATAAGAAACGACCAAAAAAGGAGATGCTGCGAAGAAATAAGAAAATACGATGGCGTTAACGTGGATGACCATTCAATAGGCATGCCTTTGACAGGTATGTATGGCGCAATGTCAAATCGTGACCTTTGTTCTGAATTGGTAAAGGAATACGTCGACGAAACTAATTGATATTAGCCATAGATAAGCTTCTAGCAATCGAATCAATTATGGAATTGAAGGGTGCGGATGCCCGTTACGTAGGAGTCGATGATTTTTATATGGAAGACATTTTTGCTTTATATTATTCAATACTCATTGGAATTGAAGGGTGTGGATGCCCGTTAAGTAGGAGTCGATGATTTTTACATAGAAGACATTTTTACTTTCTAGTATTCATTATCCATATTCCGATCGAAAATAGATTGATCTACTATTAAACAAATGAATAGAATCCGTAAATCCTGTTAAAAGATTTTTTTATTTCGGACAATCTATTTATGTGCAAAAGGCATGGCACGAAAACGTGTGCAAAAATAAAAATGAACTAAATTACCCGCTAAAATATGTTTCCCAACCGATTGGGATTTAGGATGTTTGGAGAGTTATCAATCTTCGGCCGGTGAATAATATCCGGAGACAGTGAAAAACCTGAACCGAGAAGATGATCTTCTCGTGCACGACGCCGTTAAGGGCTGAAAAAAGTATCCTCAATTTTTTTAGTTATTATATCATCAGCAGCCAATTTACATGTTGAAAAATACGTCTCTATTTCTAAATAGGGCGCGCCGCTATTTCTCCCTTGCCCCTTCGCTCGACAAGCCAGATCGTAACATAACTGTGATAGAGGTTAGAGAGATATGTTTTTATAAATGCTCAATTTTTCATCCGAGACAAATGTCTATCGCACTGATATAGATGGTATAAAGCAGTGGTCTTCAAGGTGGGCGATAGCGCCCACCGGTGGGCGTTTTTGGATTTTTGGTGGGCGTTAAAGAACTCATCAAATGCTATTCTAATTTTTACACTGAAAAATAAAATTCTATAAAAAAGCTTAATGATACGCACACATATTCTATATAACTATTTTATGTACAACTATTAGAGTTCGTTTGTCGTTAACTATAGTATCATATCATACTATACTAGCGACAATGTATCCATGCTGCGGTAAAATCGAAAGGCTCATGAGGGTGGTCGGAATCTCTCGCAGAAGCAGCGAAGCGTTTAAGTTTAATTTTATCAAATACGTATATAGAATCATAAATTTTTAAACACTGTTATTACCACTGAGACCGTATTCGGTAATCTCATCTAACGACAATCCCACTAGTATTAGGGTTACCATACATCCGGATTTTCTTAAAATTTACCGAGATGTTAGCAAATAAAACATTTTTTTTCTGGTTATGCCCATCAAAATCTTAACATTATAGACTTAAGCAATTAGATACCTTGTTTTTAAAAAAAAATTATACTACATTTTAGGTTTAAAATTAAATTTGTCCGGGTTTTATTATCAGAATATAGTATGTGCCATTTAGGAAAGAAAGTATGATCGAATTATTCACCAGCTATGCCAAGATAATGATGAGCAGTCTGTTCGCTTGTTGTTACATACTGAAATTCGTTGGCTCTCGAAAGGGAATTGTTTGACACGTTTTGTAGAATTATACGATAGCGTGTTGTTATTTTACCTTAATGAAAACAAAATTGACATTTGCAATGATTTAAAGTCGGTGAAAAAGGATGCTTTTTACTTGGCTGGAATGTTTAAAAAAGTTAATGAAGTTAACTTACGACTTCAAGGAAAGCAAGTGACACCCATTGATTGCAAAATGTGAGTTCGGTATTCATTGACAAATTGGATTTATTCAGGAAAAACATCCTGCAAAAAGAATTTTACCAGTTTCCGGAACTACACAACATCAAAGATGATCTCACAGCCGAAGACATAGACAAGTTTGCAGATCACCTCTCTATCATTAGAATTGATATGACGACTCGTTTTCGCGATGTAATAGACTTGAAAGTGGATGCCTGGATGGTGACTCCATTCATCACAAATGTGTGAGATGTAGATATTGAATACCAAGAGGAGATAATAGAATTAATTCATGATGATAAGTGTAAAGCCAATTTCAACCAAGGTGGATATGTACAACTTTGGCAGAACAAGAAAATGTCTATATCCACGCTTGTGGAAGAAAATATCGTTGCTCTTGTTAGCTTTCCCAACTTCATATTTAGTCGAGAAGGGATTCAGTGCAGTCGGAAATCTCCTGTCCAAAAAAGAAACCGCTTACAAATAACAGAAAGAGGAGATCTTCGAATGACCCTTACAGACTTGAAGCCAGACATTGATTCCCTGGTTTGTAGACACCAAGAACAAAGTACGCATTGAAATGTATGCCAAATGCTTATTTTAACATTGTTTTGGGATTAATAAACATAATAAAATTTGATGTCTTTTATTAAAAACTTTATTGTTAAGTTGATACGGTAGGTGGGTTCAGTGGCGTAGTGAAGGGGAGCAGGGGGGTGCAGTTGCCCGGGCGCCGAGTTCAGGGGGGCGCAAAAATATCAAAGTAGCACCCGTCGGGTCGAGGTGCGATTTGCAAATCCCCCCCCCCCCCCCCCCCCCCACCGTAAATCGCTTTGCTACTGGGGGCGCAAAATTATTCTTTGCCCCGGGCGCCAGAAACCCTCACTACGCCACTGGGTGGGCGGTGAACTTATTTCAAAGGACAACATATGGTAAAAGTGGGCGGTGACTCAAAAAAGTTTGAAGACTACTGGTATAAAGCAACTTTTTACTGACTTTAATTGCCCGGATTAGGTAAAATATCTGAAAGAACGTCTATTTTATTAGCCAAAAATATATCACTAAACCATATGCTCGTACATTTCAAATTAGGCACACACATAAAGATTAAAGTCCTGCCAGGATCAGTTATCGGCCGCATTTTTATTGCTTGGACGCCATAAAAACGAATCAATCTTTGGTAATTTCAGTTCTTCACAAATATCCCGTTATTTAAAGGCAAAAAATGAACTCGAAAAAACGAAACTGACAACGGAGACTGAGCGTGGAAAGCTTTCACTGAAGGCAAATCTTCCAAGTATGTATTCGAGAAGGATCGTTAAGCAAGGCCGTAAACGAGGAAGAGTTTGTCGAAGAATTTGACGCATGGCACGCAAAAAACGTCGTCTCCTCGACCACAAAATGCTCTGATTTTACGGCATAAAAACTGCAACTGAAAGACGAACAAACAGGATGTAGAGTGAAAGAGAATTTTAGGAAAAAACCGTCTTGAACGATGTCAGGAACAAAAAATCAAGCCCTGCTTGCCCAATAATATACGCAGTACTGGGAGTATCTACTTGGAGTAAGAGATGACGCCAATGCCAAATCATTGCGCAAAAATGTTATACGTTTAATAATGAAATATTTTTAAGTTCTCAGTTTTCTATTACCATTCAAAGTAAAATTAAATATTAGTATCATGAGCCATTCTCCTCTGATGGCTTAGCAAAGCGGAGATGCGAATCCAAAACTAAACAGAATTCATTTTGGGTAATCAATGCGGTAAATGAGTAATCTATTGGACGTTCTCTTTATTGTGATTGCTTTATTTTTTAGTAACGCCGTCTCTAATTACGCATTTAGACGAAGCAGCAATGTTTACAGTAGATGAAAATAGCAATTGCATAAATTTTTAAGAAAAAGGCTGTTTAAGAAACTGAAGACAAAGCATAAAATGGCAAACATGAACTTACGACTTTATTCATGCAAACATTCAACGTAATGATAGAACGAAAAGTTATTTTGATCGCTTAAGAGTTCTCTCTCAAAAGATTAAATTGTTAAAATATCAGCGATTGAAATTATTTCCAGATGAAACATATTTTGTGATATTAATGTTACACGCTAAATTTGTTAACAGAAATGTTTATAAAATGTGAACATATCGAGTTATTTGTTCAACAAAAAAGAATTATTGTATGGCCCTTGATTTTCTTTTATATTAAATGTTCAATGAAATTAATTTAACTGATAAACTTTCCATAAGTTAAATATTTTGAAAATATTTTTTCATGACCTTTTAATAGTTAATATTTTTTCATTTTATTATAACATTATTATATTATTGTTAGTTGTAAATTTACAAATTTGTAAATCAGTATTAAGCTACACGAAGTAATGATGATCACTGGGTACCAGAAAAGATTTCAACGTACAGCCAATCAAATAATGCAAATGTTCCTATTTTACTAACGACGTTGAAAATCATTATCATTTTAAAGCTGACGCCAAAAATCACATCCATTATCTCCTCACCCAAAAAAATACGACCGCATCCATAGACACAAATAGACCTGACAAATAATAGGATGATTGAAACATGGTGAAGCGTGAAACAAATAACACTCGCCAATAAATTTTGATCAAACAGGTCGCTCGCAATATATATATATATATATATATATATATATATATATATATTTGGGAGTGAGTTATCGAAGCAACTATACCCCTTATCTGGCGATTGTGATTGGCTGTCATTTTCTTCTCCCTCCCCTAAAAGTCGGCGCATTATTGATGGGCATTATACATAAAAGAATGGAACCTTCAGGGACCTATTGACCCCGTAGACGAAAAGGAAACACGGAAAAAACCGTCTCTCACTCTCTTGCTCCCTTCGAACTTACCGTCAAAAAAAAAAAAATTTTAATACCGCGGCAGTAGCGAGTAGATTCTACAGAACCCTTTCATCCCTCCGTTATCATTAAGACGTCTCTTTTTCTCTCCCTATTAAGGGGGGTGTGAGGAGGAGTCGGTTAACTTTCCCCCGTTAGGCAGCCAGAGGGAGAGGCGGTCACCTGGTGGGCGTGAACTCCCGGCGCCAACACGTGAACGGGACTCTCTCTCTCTTTCTTCGTGGTGTGGCCCACGTGAAACGCGCTGTACAAAAAGAGCTCTAATCTTGCGTGTCTCACGCGAGATCTTTTATTAAAAAATTACATATAAAAAGGCCCGCGTAGGGGTCCCGTCTCGTCGGCCGGCTTGAATGCACCGGCTGCGCCCCCGTTAACCCTCCTCCGCTCTCACTACCCCTCCTCTCTCTCTCTCTCTTTCTCTATCTATCGAAAGTCGCCATATGGTGCGATGGAAATCTGTCGATCACGGGAACCAACTTCAAAGAAGTGGAAGGTCGCTCGGATGCAGTCAGAGGTCGCCGTTTCATGCAGGTGTTGTTTGGTTGGATTTGTTGGAACGGGAAACTGAATGGAATTACTAGTGTGTGTTGTGCGTAGGGAAAACGTTTGATCGATGCGCCGTAAATTTTGGACGATAAAATTTGAATGTCCGAGTCGATAAGCGGTTGACCTTAAAAATATTAAGTGAATTGTTACTTAATTATGACAATTATGTATTAATCCAAATTATGAAGGAGAACAATTGCGATGAACTAACGGTTCATCGTTTTAATAGTATTTTAGTGTTATGCACACACATATCCAGGTATAACATGCATCTTCTAATACCTTCTCAAACCGACCTCAACAGTTAGGATGAAACAACCACTTTTTTTTATTTTTATCACAAAATAAATTTTAGAAGGTTTCATCTCATGTCTGCTGGTATAAAGGCACGGGATCTCTTAAACATATGCTCGCGTACGAAACATAATTAACATCAATCTTATTCAGTTGATCAGTTCTCAACGAAGAATTTTGGTCAGAACAACAAAGTTATTTCCTCAAATATTTTCAATAATAGATACAATAATCTTACCTTAGTATATCTGAATAAATAGAATTTCCAAAATTTTCTGCTTTTATCATGTTTTGCTATAATCAAATTATAGATGCATACGCTAAATGATTGGCGCTGGTATAAGAGTTTGTAGAATATTTGCAGCAAATGAGATTTCCGCCGTGCGCAAGGCGATATTTGTTAATTATGTTAAATGTTTGAATAGGTTTAAGTGTAAGAAGATTGTAGCATAAGCGGACCAAATCACATTAAATTTAAAAGAAAACAAATTAATTTTAAAATTCGTTTTTCATGTATCAATATTTTGAAATACTAACCATGTTTCAGAGAATGTTATTTAGCTTTTACAAATCTCTTGTAAATAGACCCAGTTAAAATGGTAACTTTATGTAAACATGGAGAATGTTTGAGCGGAAGGAAAAGGAGGAGTTATTTTGGAAATGAAGGCATTAAATTCTCGCGTCCATCGAAAATTCCCCCTTTGGCTTCTTGGTGCAATACGACTCGATTATTATTTTCTCGAGAACGAACGCCCAAATTACAACCCTATACCGAACGAAATGGATCATAAACGAGATCCAGCGCCTCATTATACACCTTAAAGAGTCTTTTTTGAGAAGGTTAGGGTTTTATGATCGTACGAGCATCTGTTCTCCTTTTTTACATCATTTTCCATAACGCTAAATCATTATGTGTTCGAGCGACCTCATTAATAGTTTTCTTACTTTTGCAGCGACTTTAAAACTACTGCGACCTTATTGATCGCGATAATGATATATTTTCAAAATGTATTTGAAATATAAGGTTACTAATTTTTCAGAGTGTTATAAGTATAAATTTAAATATTCATTAGTTGTTAATCATAATCCCTATAGAAAACTAAAACCAATGAAACTTGAAATATTCCTCTTTCTTTGCACGCGAACTATCACATTATCGCACTTCAACTAGTGAGCACAATTATAAATTACACGTGTTTACGAACCATGTAGATTATATTCGTTTAACTACGAATTTTCGCAGTGCTAATTGTACAATAACTGCCTGCTGCGCTGAAAAAAAAGTCCTTATCTTAAATGTAACTTACGAATTGAATGTGCAGTTCAATAACCATGGCCTGAGAGAGGTGAGATGGGGCCCGGGCCAGTCACAAATGTGAGGTCCCACCCCACTCCGAAAGTCATACAAATATATGAATAAAATCAATAAAACATAAAAAACAGATTTTTCACCACTTATCAAAAGAAACTATATAACAGAACTTATTTACATTACCGATTACAATGCTTCACAATTTAAATATAATTTACATTTATTTGAGATATAATTTGACGACCTGTATAACATTACCCGAATTGAAAATTGAAAGGAATTACAAATTATTTTTAAAATGCTTTTCGAGCTTTCGTTTTTGCAAATTTCTTTATTATCATTGAAAAATCTATTGTCTGCGCAACGTCAGAATTTATGTGAAGAACTGATAGCCCATTCAGCCTTTCTTGAGACATTGTAGATCTGTTAAAATTCTTCACTCTCTTCATAACGCTAAAACCTCTTTCCGCAGATGCAACAGAAGCGGGTAGACTCAAAAAAATTCTAAGTGCTACAGACAAATTTGGAAACAACTCAATTAAATTAGTTTCCAATATGTTCTGTAGCAAATTCGCTGGAGTTAGTTCTGAATTAAAGTTTGTTCTGTAAATTTTCTTCATAAAAACAAGTTCATCGCATATTTCGTGTGAAATTACCTTAGCATATTTCTGTTGTAATTTTTGTGCTGAGGCTTTTATTTGTTCGTCAGTCCATAGGATTCCAAATAAGTTGCAGATTTCGCGCAAGGAATGAAAACGCCGTGTCAATCCAGATATAACCGAATCAATAATACAAAAAAACGTCGATTCTGTAATGTTTTTCGGCGTCAAACTGTGTTTTAATGCTGCGGGTTCTCTGAAACTATTGAAATTTCGGAATCTCCTGCAATTTAGAATAAATATATTGAACACATAACCTTTAGAATAAATTTTGGGGGGGGCCCGGGCCGAATGGCCCTGCTGGCCTCCCCTCTATCTGACTCTGTCAATAACATCGTAAAACACACAAAAATTTGACACATTTCATTGAGATTTCTTTAAAATATCAAGATCTGAAGTCTGAAAAGGCAAAATCGAAAACATTCCACGTGAAAATTTTTCATTACGACACGTTTAAAAAATACCACCACGAGAGTTTAAATAAAACATACCGGAATAATTGCTTTGAATAAAAAAAACATCCTCAACCCTTGAGGCTTATAGCGTTTAAACGCACGCCATCGGAGTCATAGGAATTTTCCACCCTCTCCTGTCAATGGAAATCTCACCCCACCCAAAACATAACATTGCATGCAACGACATCACTCCAACTTTACATCCTATCGGGTTGAAGGAAGTTGAGCGTGTTAGGTCTCCCATGGAGAAATTTCGAATAAAATGTTTTTCTCGGCCTCATCGCTGCACCCAACCCGACCTCAGCGAAGCACGGCGACTCCTCTCCCCCACCTCCGCCTAACCCTGTGTTCCACAGCCTCGGGGCGTCACTCCGGCGAGAGAGTGATTTTTCTACACGTTTTATTTTTCGTGATCCCCGTTAGTAACGGAATATGACCTTGCGTAGGGTCGCCCTGAGGGATGAATAGAGGTCTTTATGATTTTTTTTCAAAGGGACGAAGAGGTAATTGTCTGAGTGTCGGACGGTAATGCGCTTATCCCAGGGCCGGAGAGAAAGAGAAAACTCATTTTTTCGTCAAGATTGCCTTCGCGCTGTTCCACGCGAGGAATGAAGAGAAAAGGTTTTATAAGAGAGTAATGGGGAGATATGTGCCTTTTTGGAGGGACCGGCGGGAGGAAGAAAGGGAGAGAGAGAGAAAAGTAGTGCTAATGGCTTTCAGAGGCCATGGCAGAGTATTCTTTTTACACGCAGTGAATCCACTCTTTCTCTATTTATCTGGGGTATTTACCGATTCTTTTATCCAAGCGAGAAACCACACGTGTTTCACCCATGGTCGTTAAGGAATTTTGTTTTTTTTTCTTCCGTCCGAAAAAATATATAATGAGGGGTTTTTGGTCGGTACTCGTACAATGACTGAATTATCTGTATTATTTTTTGTCTGCCGATCCCCGCTCTCCTCCTACCTTCCCCTCGGCCATGTCCTGGTTTTGAGCTTCTATTTTCTCGCTTCTCGAGCGGCTCACGCGTTTTACGATTTATTTTACGCCAATCTTTCCGTGAGTTTTTTTTCCTGCGCTTAGGTGAAGAATTTCAATGTTAAAGATCTCGCGGATTTTAATGCGTTCTCTCTCCCACTCTGTTACTCTCCTTCTTCCTCGGCCTCTTTTTTTTTTTTACGAAAGCGAATTTCAAAATGTCGACATTGGTAAAATTTCAGTATTAATGTCATGAGCTACGCCACATCCTTCGATCCATCATCATGCACGTGACTTGTCAAAATGTGAGTTCTCTCGAGTGTCTCATTTTTTTATAGAATTGCTGGTTTTCTAGGCCGTTCAGTGTTTGTAGCACGCTAGCTGAATGAAGATTGAAATAATTTCATTAAAAAAAGAAATAGAAAGACGACTTAACTTTTTCCTCGTCGGAAAGTAGTTTGTGCCTCCGTTTATCGCACTTATTTTGTATCATCAAGGGTGAATATTAGTAGAATCCATATGTAAGAATATGGCCGTTATGAATTACAATGCTGAATTAGTACAAATCAATTTGAAGGCATAGATATATCACTTAAGCTCAAGGAAATAAAATTCCTTGGCTGTGTCTGGCGCCTCTCTGCGGTAATTTCTGTATACTACATTATAAAGACGAATATTTTCCAACAGAAAAAAGTAATTTTCATTTATACGTATAATTGAGTTAATGTTTATTATTTACATAGAAAGACTGATGGGATCTTTATGTATATGAAGTCTAACTGATGGGATCTTTATGTATATGAAGTCTAAGTCGAAATCCTGATATAATTTCCAAGGAGAACATTCAGTTACAAGATATTCATAAATAGATAACATATTTGATTCATGCAAAAGATGTAATTTTGATCACAGAAAGGAAACAAAGCCATAAAGAGTTGAAAAAAATCCGATATAGAGGAGTTATGAAAAAGTAACCGAATCAACAGGTGACTCTCATGTCGAAAGGGAATTAAAATGCGATCTAGGCAGGAAACGTTAACGAAACGTCTACATACCTAACTTAAATTAGATAATGTGACAGGAAAACTACAAATTTTTACAACTTTTTTTTTACAACGGTGGTGCATAATAAATGTAGACATTTTTACCTAAGTTCGAAAAAGATCGTCGTTATATTATAAGAATGCAATATTTTCGTAAACGATTAAATAACATGTAATTCTAATAATACATTTACGATTGTATTGGAAAATTCCAGGTAGGTCAAGTGGACTATATTTCGGAAAATGTTAAGTGTAAAGAACGAACCGCTAAATAAGACATGGTAGATCACGTGAATGTGTTTTTAAGCTTCATTCGTATTCTACCTCTTAGCGAATATCGAAAAGGCGTGTTCGTATAATAGATCAATCAGTTAAATGGCATGACTCAGATTGATCTGAAATACTGCTGAATTACATACTGAAGCCAGAAATCAGCGGCAGATTGCAGATTTTGCGGGCCGTGGACTACTTTCCACTAGCAGCGCTTCCATATATAGTTCATCGTTCGAACTCCAAAAATATGGACCAGAAATCGGTCTAAATCTCGAGCGCTGAATCTCAAATTCTAATATCTCATAGGTAAATCTGACCCTGCCAGGAATCGTATGTTTTGAAAACCAATATTCATTCCTTCTACACACATTTGTTTTCATATCAAATGTATAAATTTGAAAATACTTTTGTTGATTTCAATAGATTAGCAGCACCGAGTGTTTAAGAAACATGACCATAATAAAATAGTATTTGTCGTCACTGATCCTGCAGCGATAACGTAATTTTCGGAAATTTTCTTTTGTTCTCCATTTTTGACTTCCCGTTTTCTTATCTCGAGGCGTGCAATTTTAAATCGACCATTCATCGACCATTCATCGACCTTATCCTCGAGCCCACTTCATAAATCGCAAGCATTTTTCTCTTTCAAAAGCTCAACCAGTCCAGTTACGGTTAATCCAACCGAGATACCCACTTTGCCGATTCCTTTCAAACGTCAATCACTTTTTACGTGGTAAAAACACTGCCATAATTCCGTCGTGATCAAAACGGAGGTTACAACGAACACTACGCACAAAACGTTCATCTAATGACGATTTTTTGTTTTTATTGACTAGGTACAACGGTTCAATCAGGAAAAGAAAGAATACTTTCAACGTAAAAGTTCTAATAAAGAGAAAAAATAAAGCTATTATAAGTAACAGCAATTGATGGCGTCTTCGTTTTCACAGGCAAAGGAGAAATAATTCCGATCCAGTCAACAGTTACTTGCGCGAAAAACAAAAAGCAGATAACGCAGTTATGAGAAGGTCCGTAAGACGGAATCGTTTCGTGCATAGGCGAATAAAAAAACAATACCTTACTAGACAAAGGTGACCACGAAGAAAACGGGAAAAAACACGCGAAAAGGTATAATTATAAACGAGTCTGCAAGATGGCGCCTTCTCAAGTACGCCCTCCATTTTTCCGCTAGCGCCATTGTTTCTTCTTTGCATCGCAATCGTCGCTGCGTCGAAGTCATGAATGCTAATTTTTCCTCTTTCCACCCCCTCGCAAACGCTGTATCCAGAACGATGGACGGTTACATCCTTCGCAATTATTTTCTTGCTTTTTTTCCGAAGCACCGCCCCCTACTTTGCGCGTCCTTTTTCCTCTTTCCCAGGATTCATAGCTGTCTTCTCTCTCTCTTCATCTTTTGTCTGACGTAGTGCTACCTTTTGCTCATCTCGAAGGGTCGACCTCATTCATCCCGCTCACCTGCACAATACGTCTCACACACACGCCCACGAGGAATATTTTTGAAAAGGGGCCTCTTAAGGCTTTCTCTCTCTCTCTCTTGACTTAACGCAGCTGCAAAGACTTATCAGATGTCGCTCGCATAATGAAGTAGGAGACGGTGTGGGTGTGTATGTATCCGGGAAATTCCGTTGTGAAACTTTTTCGTGCCGCTTTTGTTTTTTTTTTCATTTAGCCATTTCATTACATCGTTTCATTCTGTCGATTCGCTTGTATTACGGCAGGGGGGGAAGGAATGCTTGAACTGCCTCTTTTATGGTGCGGAGTCGAGTTTTACGATTTTTTCTGTTACGAATAACGATGATCATGTGCGATATCGTGCGACTTTTACGAGTGATTGATTAAGTGATACAGATATCCGAGTGAAGAATAATTTAAATGTAATGCGCGTTCTGTGACGCATAAAACTCGGGTCAAGCCCTTCAAGTCTTTACATTCTTGTTATAGGTTGATTTATTTTAACTACGGTTAATGCGTTGTCAATAAGCTGAAACATAAACGAGGAATTTTATTCTCGTTTACGCCTTAAGCATGCGTAAATCATTCAGTAGGACTGGTTGTTTCGTAAAATCTCTACGCATAGCTGACAGTATCCAGTCACTGATGCTAATTGATTCACCGTCACATAGGATGAACAGATATAGAACAAATTCGCACGCTACTTGGGTTACCACTCACTAACCAGCATATGCTCATGGGTTTAATTTTCTGCATCTCAACTATATTGTATGAAACGATTTTGAAGTTTGAAAATTCCACTCTTTCACGCAATTCAACACCCAATTACGCCACGTAGCAAAAGTCAGTCGCCATACAAATTTTAGGCACTTTCACATCTGTGTATAATAAGATTTAATCATATTTAATCAGCCACAGAAAATCTCACTCCACACCGCAAGTTGTTCGATAAAAACCTGCAAGCGTTTCAAAGTATCTCGTTAATACTGGATGTCAAACGTCTCTCCCTTTCTTTTCATGGAGGATATGATAATAGTTTTATACAGAGGTGAATGACGGACGGACACGCGGGTCGTTTCGAAATTTCCCAACGGTAGCACGAAAGAATCCCTTCTACCTCCATCGACCTCCTCCACCAGCATCTGACCATCAGGAATACTCCCGCTAGCCCGTCCTACGTTTTCTCCGCGAGTTATAATTAGTAACCTTGTAATAAGACTCAAGGCTCATGTTCCCAGAAATCCCCCATATAGCCGTCTTCTCTTACCCGTGTACCGACAGCCTTTCACGTTTGAAATTCGTACAATCAATTTCCTAAACCAGGGCTCGACGTTCCTCTCCCGATACCACACACGCGTTCCCCCCTCTCTCCATCCCTCGCTTTTTCTCCCCTCCCACTCCCCCGCCGCTCCACTCACCCTGGACATATAGCTTTCGCATAACAAGGTTTCTCATTATTTCCTAACAGCAACCATTCTGTTTCTCCCTCGCCAATCTCATTCGTGACATCATCTCTCTCTCTCTCTCCCTTCCTCCATTTTTATTCCTCTTTACCTAACTTAATCTCTCTTTCTTTACAACTTACCTACTCCATCCCCTTTTGGGTCACTTTATTTGCATCACTTCCCGTCTTCGTTCGTAGAAGTGAGCCTGATGAAACAGTTTTCATTAACCGTTAACTTTTTAAGTCTCTCTTATCCACGAAAATTGCAGATAGAATATTCAATGAAGAGGAATGGCTTATATTTCCAAGACCCGTAAAAGCGTAAGTGTATTTTCGCCTTCCACGCCAGTTCACAGATGCACATAAAGAGGTTAGGTAAGGGTGTTCCGGAATTTAACAGCGAAAAATATAATGAAGTTGGCATGCCGAGAATATTCACATCGCGTGCTACTTTATAAAGACGTAACATACGACTGTATAGTTAAGGGATGAAATCTCTAACTACGTTAATCTTCGAATCGGTAGGAGTAAAAACTGCCGGAATGCGAAGTAACATCCATACCGTGGATCACGCCAAATAGACAAGTCAGCTAAAGGATACTATCATTAGTCCTCCATTCACAATTACTACGGCTTGATGTTGTCAATAATGTCCATAACACAGTCGGAACGCAAAATAACTATGTAAAGAATTTTTTTGTAGACAGAAAATGGAAACTAAATTTTGCAGGCGCAGAATTACCGAAAGAGGCTACAGAAAAGATATCTTAGAAGGAAGAGGCAAAGGGGAACGAAGAGATATTATGTGATCATCGAAAGGATATAAACGAAAGGGATGTTTTTGGAATCAAAATGAGATATTTCAATGGAGCAATACGTTCTCATTTATCTCACTATTTCTGGAAATTTTGGCCGGCCGTCAGACTGCTTTCTTGATTTTTGTTTTGCTTTCAATGAGTTTGAAATTTTTCCTCATAACTAGCTATATTCAGGGTTTAAAGGGAAAGGGAAAATTAAAATCTTTTTAAAAAAGCTCGATAATTTTCGATGCTAAACAGAAGTATTCTATAAAGTTTCATAGAGAATTGTGAAAAAAGAGTGCAGAATTCTGACGGTCATTCTTGCAAAAATATCCGTAAGAATGTTTCACGGCAAATTTTCGAATTATATTCTCCTTCTTAGCATGAAACAAGGAAAACTCCAATCTACATACATAATGTGCCGCTAAATATTGGAGCGAGTTTAAGTTTACGTCTGTCGAGCCCAGATATTAAGCATATGCTAATTGTACCACTCCACTCTTATTTTGTGTTACAAGCTTAATTTGACGCCTCGAACCTGCAAACTTTTTCCGAGTCCAAGGTTAAACCATAAAACGCGTATTTTCTGTCATAATTTTGAAAAGAGGAAAGGCAAGCCGATTCAAAGCTCCGTTTCGGTAAAATGATGAAACATGTTAAAACTTGTTTCTGAAGTGATTTTTTGTGGAGATACAAAGTTTCTCGTTTTTGCTAATAACGAACGCGAGCGCACTTCTGTTTTTGCAAAGGAAGTAAAAAGTGTGATCAGCACATGCTTTCGGTGTCTTAGGGGCTAACTGGGGGTAAAAATGTATCCTTAATCGGGCTTCGTCTATCCATGTGTGGTGGTGGTTACGCGAGCCATCAGCGCTTCGTCATTTGACGTGTTAATGACAGTATTTGATAAACTTCGACAATATAAACGTTACAAGATTTGAAACACTTAGACGTGCAATGTTTTCTCTTGCTTATATCTATATGATATTTATAGTCGCTCTGTGTATTTATTAGCCGCTTACTCTTCTCACTCATTCGCGTATTTTGGTGAACGTGATTACTCTTTACTACTCTACAAAATTTTAAAAAATATCGTTCAACACTAACCCTATTATGAATTTCATTACCAATTCCTCATACAAAAAAGGATTATCATTTTATATTACACGGTTTAACATATGACTAGATGATAAGAAATACGTGATGGATAATTGCTTCAAACAGCTTAATGTGAGGAAAATAATTCCATGACCGAGCCTTTAAATATACTGGATGCAATTTATAATTTCAGAATAAGTACGATATAAGGTAAATAAGAATTAAAACAGACAGCGTAATTACTTTGGCACTAAAATTCTTCCTATGGCGGAGTTTTCAATAACTTGTCTCGTCCCTCTTTCCTTATTCTCTTTATCCTCAAATTTCTGTTCCTCCATTCTTTCTCATTATTGCATTTCTGCTTTCAGTGTTTCTTATCTCTAACCACCTCTTCGTCTCATTCTCCCAACATTTACACTTTCATTTTTATATTTAAAGAAAAGAAAAGCATTCTCGCTTTAAAAAATGGCAACATTTCCTGTTGCGCAACAGCTGAACGTTTTCATCTTCCTCGCAGAAAGTAACAATAAATCGGTCCGTTGCCTCCGCTACACCAAGAATGGTGTTTGGAATGAGGATTATGAATAAACATACCCTTTATACTTTGTTAACATCACAGCGAGAAGCGGTTTTTTTTATCAAACCTACTCAAGTCGTCCTTATCTCCTCATCTCTTTACTCGCACCTACAAACGCAAGTACATACCTCCGCCACGGGATCTATTTTTCTCTCTACCTGCTGAGACAGCACTCAAAAAATTCCCTTTCAAAAGCCCGGAGAATTCCACCTCATACTAAAATGCTCCCTCCAGCCCTCACCCATGCTTCTCCCCAGCTTATCCTTAATACGTCAGTCACCTCCGGTTACGTTTCGGGTGTTCACCAACACCACCAAAGGAAAACACTAGGAAACGCGGGGATTTTTTTTTTACCTGAAGTATCGGAAGAGAGGAAGGGGGAAAAGAGGAGGTGGCGGGAGGGAAGGGAGGAGGCGGAGGAGTAGGGGAGTAGAGCAACATTCCATCCTCTCTCTCTCCCCAAGATCCACATCTCAAAACCTCGTCACGGAAGGATAACAGAGAGCCTGCGTCTTCGCGGCGTGATGTTTTCATTTCTCGCCCCTTTTAAGGACACGTGTAATATGACTTCACTTGGAAGTAACTTTGTGCCGAGAAAGAGGAGAAAACGGATAATTTCTCTTTCAAGTGCTTTGCACCTGTTCAGTGCTCCCAATTTACTGTTGCTATCCTCCCCATGCAACCACTCCTCTCCCGCCGACTCGCAAGATTTTGCGTTTGTGTCGAAATAGGCGATTTTTCTGTGATGTTTTAAACGATTCCGCAAAAAGCGCCTTTCAAATGATCTCAGATGGTGCAAGCAGAGTGGCCGCGTTTCAATTCTGCACCGAAAGAACGTAGGGAAATAATTTTTTTAAAGTATTACTTTTTAGAGTAATTTCAGTGTGAATCAAACGAGTAATACGCCTGAGATTAGCTCTTTTGTTGTATAAAGCGACGTTTTGAATTTTAAATTATCATTTTCTGAGTATAACATTTGCAATTTTTACCTCAATCAGTGGAGTGGCCTGTAATTGTCACATGACTGCGTATTAAAGAACGGCCTAAGAGTTAGATATGAAATGAAAAAATGAAGGCTAAAAATGCTAGAGATACAGCTCATGAATTGGCTTACTATAAAATTAATCGAAAATCTTACTTATATAAAAACATTTGCATGAAAGCTGGATACATCGGAATCATTTCTAAGGTAACATATTTTCAACAAATAATACCTTTAAATATATGTCGCTATTTTTACGTTTTCTTTTAATACATAGTTTCACGAAATAGAAACATTGAGAATTTTTGCAAGGATAAATGAACCAATATTATTGAATCAAAGTTGAGTTAGCGAATGTCTAAATATTTCCAATTTCAAGATGTTTATGGCTTTTATAAATTAACTATTGTCGCTGTACTCTGATAACGGAACAGCGTTTCGAGCGAAAAGGTCCCGTTCCCAGTGGGCGGCCGTGTTTACGCCAACTTACATTTGCATTTAAATGTCTCTAATAATTTTTTTGCTGCTGTACTCGAAGATATTTTTAAAGGAAAATTTTCTCGTCCTTTTTTCATTTCTGTCCGTTTGAAACGCATTTTAAATTAAGCTTGGCATAATATTTAAAAATATATTCTTAGTTACTAAGAACAATATCATAGATTTAATTACATATTTGCATTTACATAAGTCTCTATGAGTATCAACCCGGAAAATTCTCCATTTGTCTTTTAAGAACTTGTGTTTTATAAAGCTTATATCTGGTACTTTTACATGCAATTTACCTCAAAGAGTTATTTTCGAGAAAAAACATATCACGTACTTCACCATGTGGGATTTAAATTCGTAGAGTTCCCTTATTTAGGCATAATAACGTTTTGAAGTTAATACATATAAGGAAATTAACATGCGTTTCCCATTTTAATATGCGTTTCCCATTTACTGTAGCGATAGAAATCATTACCCTAGATTGAGAAATCCTATTATTATTATATCTTTTATAGCTTACAATCGTCACTGTTATCTATCTTGAAATGCCAATTAGGAAAAGGTATATGGATAAATTTTTACACAAGAAGGCGGAGAAGTTTCAACGAGGCTGCAGTTTGAGAATGTACGTAAAAAGAGGTGTGTGTGTTTTACCGTTATTACCCTCCCGTTTTCATTCCGCCGCGTGATAAATTAAAGAAACCCAAAACACGCCATGAAGAACTCTTAAAAAAAAGCCTGGATGACGAAATTACGACAACAGGCCTTATATTATAGCTTACGGAATTTACACTCCCCTTCACCCCGTAATGCGGACGGCTCTTCAAATTTTCATTTTTATGCAAAACTTAAGGATGTACTTTTTCCAAGGTGATTTATATACCGTAAGATGAGGACTCCAAAAACTAGTAAAAACATACTAGTATGTAACTTATAAGCGCAATAGAATGTTTTACGGCCTGTAGATATATTATAATTTGTAATATCAACTTTCTGATTGCTCTCAAATGGACAAAGATGCAAATGTTATCCAAAAAGAAATTTAAAAAATGGAAATAGGAAGTTTTAGAATAATCCCATCATATAGTGCTTCGACGGTAAGACTTTCGTATAGTATTTGGTGTCAATGTGATATCGATTGCGCCTTCCTGATAAGATACTTTACGCTCGGGAAACGTTACGGACTCGAGCAAGTGTGAATCCGTCCCGTAAGAAGACATGGCCTCTCAAAAAAATCTAGTCGAATGTCTTCCTTCAGATTCGAGAGAGATTATGAATTTTAAAAAAAACAATGTTACTCGGGCTTGGGCCTTAAGCAGTTTTGGGGGACTGTGTTCCCCATCTTAGTCGACTAGTTGTGTATCCCTTTTAATACAACACAAAAGACTCCGTTCAGCACGAAGTACGAGTGAAAAAAGATAAGTTCAGAACCGGATTTCGAGAAAGGAAATCCCGTGGAACGATAAAAAAGACGAAGAAAGAACGTAAAAAAATATAAAACACCGACGCACTTGACACGACCGTTACAACTTCACTCTCCGTCACGTCACCTATCGTGCGCTACTTTGGCTTTAAATAAAAAAAGACAGACCTCTCTCTACCTAGCCTCCTCCCTCTGGATATCTCAAAACCACCCTCATATCTCCCACAACTCCTCCCCATCACTTCCCACCCCGTTTATTGAGTTGTCTTCACGTCACTCAAAATCCCCTTTGACCCTTTTCGAAAAAGACCGCGCCCTCACAACTCGCCCTCCGACGCACTCACCCCCCCTCCCCACCGCAACCTTTCTTCCCAGCCCCTCCCACTCGCCATTCCCCAACCTCGCCTACATTAACAGGTCAACTTCTCTGCCTCTCCCGCTCCTTTTTCCGCCCCCGATCATCCTAGCACGGGCACTTTGACCTCCCGCTTCTACCATCCCTTGACCTCCTGGCGCTTCCACCTACTCCTCCTCGCACCCATACCTCCCGCGCACCTACATCTCCAGCCACCTCATACCCCCCCCTCCGAGAATGGCTCTCTCCGTTTCCACTCTTCCTTCCTTTGCCATCCCCCACTCCACATCTGCCTCCTCTCATTTTCTTTCGCCCCTTTCCTTCCACCTCTTTAACATCCCACGCACCCTCTTCCTTTCTCGACGTCTCTCCGGCCCGTATCCCTCCGGTTTGTCCACCTCATCCCCTCCGCTCGCTCATCCCCGAAACTTTTTCGACGAGGGGTTAACTGTTTAGTCCTTTTTGGCCATCCGACCGGGAGATGTGACCGCACAACCAGTTTTCGCATTACCGATTTAATTATAACCTCCAGAAAATGTTTAATTCACGGACCAAAGGGTTTATTGCGGAGTTAATCGGCTCGGTCAACCCTGATTAGTCGTTAGATTCTTATAGCGATCGTAAAAAATGTTCGAATTATTTACATTTATAATTTTATCGCGAAACGGTTCTCTTTAAAATGAGGAGGTTATTCCGCACATTTTCAGTGAATTTGACGCTAAATCATTGATAAAATTATAATTAAAGAAGAATCTCTTCTCAAAATTGATGTAATAGTTGGTTATTTTGACTTTGTTTTGTCTCATTACAGCAAGTACGCGATTGTTCGAAAGACGTAAAAAATTCCAATATGCATGCTTATTAAAAGGAAAACTAGGAGCGTGTACGCTGTTTTGAAATGCGTATAATTGAGTTATGAAGTGCATTAGCGTGGAATTCTATTAGAATAACCGTTCGTTTCAGTTAGAGAGCGAAATTATTTTCCGCAGCCTCAACTGGTCATTTCTCACAATACCTCGTTATTATAAAATGTGACTTACTGATATAGGTTGAAGCAATTAACAGGAAACCGGTAGCCTTGGTCGTTGAGTAAATAGAGTGTCTGACTCTGAAACCTGAGGTCGCCAGATTGACTTCACCGAACGCATTTGTACTTGCGTGCAGTGTACTTATCCTATCTCTTGTGGCCGGAGAAACACGTTCGCGCGAACCCATTATTGTTATTATTATTATTATTGAGACAATACACCGCGTTTATGCACACTCTCGTTGCCTTCAGCGGGAGACCTGCAAACGGAGGGAAAGTGCTTTGCCGGTGCAAATTTCGCGACCTCAGTTTCACGAACGTAGAAAAAGTCAATTAACCCGAACAGAAATTTATCGAGGAAGAATAATTTACTTGTCAATCACCGATCGCTAGTGTCGTGCGTGAAAAAAAACTAAACGGCCCCCGAATGTAGGTGAGTGAATTACGCAATAAAAGAGCCGTTTATGTCCCTTTTGCGAAGCAAAAACCTATTATATTATCTGCGTCCCGACCATAGATATTTCATCTCTCATTTTCTTCGAACACGTGCATGAAGGAATAAATACGACCGTCTTTGCCTTAGTGCTTATTTATGCATGATTATCTTTTCCAATAGATTAAAGATTAAGTATGACGATTCCAGGAGAAAGTGTAAAGAACAACGAACAATCTCTGTTTGAATAAATTCCATTCTTGCGATGAAGTAATTACAGAATATTCCTCTCGGTTCTGAACGATAGGGTTGTCGTTCCGTAAACGCTGAAAACTGTTCAGGCAGCTGTCTCCGCCGCTTAAGTTTTTTCTCTCCATCTCAGCTGAGGCAGCGGTTCTCGACGCATTCCGCATTATCGACCATTTCTCTAAACCAGAGTCCTCCTGCCGTGGATGTGTGTCTGTGACGCGCGCGAAACGCAACTCGCGCACGGTAGTGGAGCGAAATTTATTGCCGTGCACTCCACCAGCGCTCGATAAATATATACGTATGTACTATAGACATACCTAACCAACTAACCGCGGAAAACACCTGTGGCGGACATTCTGTCTAGTATCGTTTCGCTCGCTTTCTCCGGTTTTTTTAATCTCACTATTACCGGTCTTTCTTCTAGGTTATTCTATTATTTCCTTTTATTATTCTCCCTTCTTGGCTTTCCTCTTCGAACCCTTATTTAAATTCACGTTATTCTGTTTCCTTCTTGGTTTAGAGCAGTGGATAAACGTAAATACTTCCGGAGAGTTTTGATAATCTTCATTAGTTATAATAAAAATTCTTATACCGATTTTGAATATTTTATATACGTGTGAGTGTGTGTAATTTTCCTCATACAGACACATTATAATAAAAGTTAATAATATACTTAAAGTACGCTTCGCGCCAAAGTTATCAGTTAAATTAAAGGTCAGCATACGAAAAGGATTGCAAACCACTGACATAGGTTATGGTTCCATGGGTGCGTGTGAGATTTCTTGAATCCGAACGCAACATATCAGTTTTACAACGCACAGGGGACCTAATTTTCTTTAAAGAATGGAATATTTCACAATCGGCTGATAACTTCGATGTTTCGTCATAAACTCTCCTTGTGTTCTCTCTCGTTCTCGTAATGTCTCTCCTTTCTCTATTTCCCTCTCTCCCTCTTTCTGTCGACTGCGACCCTTTCCTCGCCTCCACCCTCCCTCAACCTCACCCTCTTCACCCACGCCCACCTCCTCCGCACACCTTTCCCTGACCCTACCCGAAAAATAAAACATTCAATTTGTATCCTTCGTGCCCTCGTGAGATTTACGTTACGGATTAAAGGGGGAATGTGCGCAATTTCTCCGGGAGTCCGAGGTCCAGGAGGGAAGGGCGTTGCACACACGTTCAGAATGAAAGAGAATAAGAGAGAATGAGAGAGAATAAGAGAGAATAAGAGGGAGAATTCGCCCGCATTTAATGGCCGAATACCGTGGGAAAATGCGATGCTTTCGATGTGTTTCGGTCGTAATTTGAGCAAAGGTCATCTTGAGAGATTTTTTATTGCGGTGCTTTTGTGCGAGCTTTTGTTCCTTAGATAAATCGAAACGAGCATACGACCGAAGGATAACAGGTTTTGTTAGATGTTACGATGCGACACCCACACAAAATTATTCAACGCTTAAATAAAATTGACATTTAAATGTTTTTTTCACGGTAAACTTTGATAACCTTCCCAACATTGTAATGAGTCACGGAATGGTACCTCATTGGCTTTTAAAAATACGTAAATACAAGTAAATTCAATTTACTACGTAATGCGTAAGTCGTTAATCCTAATCCATCCTTTGAATTGCTCGTCTTTAGAAGTTTTTATAAAAAATTTTCTCTGTAACACAAAATGAATGGGCCGGATAAAAATATTAATCTTCTAGTTTTGAATGTTTTATGATTGAAAAGAATAAAAATGCTTGTCAGTGGAAACGATATAACTAATGTTCACAGCATCCGTTTCAGGATTAGTCAACGTGCCTACAAATGCGTTATGATAATGTACCAGCTTCATGAAATTTTTCACGACGTTCCCAATTAAATCCTTTGGAAGATGTCATTTTGGAAATTTTCATCTTTAAATAAATGTATAATGCCTTCATTTTCGGTTATTTGCTTGCTACATATTTAGGAGAAATATCTGGAGAATTTAGAAGAAAAAACAAAACCCTATAAATGGCATGTCAGTACGCTGGAATGTGGACCGAGTTGACATTTCGCCGAGTGACTCAATCGATCACTTATTCTTTAAAAAACAAAAAAAAACCGAACACGTCCAGAGCGAATCTCTTTTTTCCCCAAATTTGCGAAATCTCTGGCGGATACTTCTGCGAAGCGTGTCGATTTTTTTAAATAGAGAAATATTTTTAAGTTCTCGGAGAGAGAAAAAATCACCGTTCCATTCTCGAGTGACACCAGTTGATGCATAGACGAGCTAGTTCCATTTTAAATCACGATCTAGTTGGCGGATTGTTTCTTATTTTCCCAACTTCCCCCCTTCCACTGCCCCTCTCCCACAAAGTTGGCACTTTTAATCCAGTTGCATCGAGCACTATTACTCAGCTACAGTGGGGGAGTTGGTAAAGCCTTTATCTTCGGAATCGCGCGCATTGCGTATGTGTCTGCGTGCACGAGGAGTGCAAATGGTAAATTTTATACACAGCCAGTCTCCTCTTACGAGCGGCAAGGGAACTGCGGAATAATTTATACAGTGCTCTAAAAACACGGAGGGTTTACAAATCATGGGAATAAAATGAAGATGTATAATAGAACGCGAGAGCAATGTGACGTGATATGATGAGTCAATTTAAATTTAAATTACATATCAGAAAAATTTTCAAAATGCAATTATTACCGAAAAGGCCGATTTTGAATTACTTGTGTGTTTGTTTTAGTGAAATGTTTTCTCCCACCTACACAGATATTGAAAGGATTAAAATCATTTTCCTATAGCACTCCTAAAGTCACTTAAAAAGCTCTTAACTCTTACGTTTATTGGATCGCCGTTTTATCTCACTCTCCGCAAATCTTTGTAATTAAAATTCCTGTGCCACGTCAAAATTGATGTATTGGCTTTACTGTCTGTGTTGTTCCGATAGACAGCCGCGATTCGGGTTTTGGAAGATAATTGTTTTACCTCCGTAAATGGGTTCACGGTTTTATATAGTGATTTGTACAGAATACGTAGAAACTATTTCCAAAAGAGCAAACTCATTATTTTCGAATTGTAAGACCTATAATTATACTCAATTTGCACGAGAGATAGTCTGCTTTACAGGAGTAACATGTAAGTCACGCCAGTGTTTTAATAACAGGGGAAGGGGTTAAAAACAATCCCCGCTGTTCCTTTTATTCTTCATTCGTTGCGACCTCGTTCGAGACTCCGCAGCAGGTCCAGACATTCCTTCGAACAAAGTTTTAATTGATATACTCATCGTATCTAAGAGTTTTAATACGAGACATTAATAATCCACTCGCGACAGATAACTAATCAAAACAGCTGCGACAACTTGCAATTTCAGCTAGCGCAATGCTTAAAAAATAATATCGGGAAGGCTACCAGTCAATAACTCCGGTAGTTTACGTCATGTGCCTCCGTTTATAACGGCCTCATAAATCGGGAGGGTGGAAACACACAATTCGGACTTAGTCCATTTGTTATACCCGATCAATTACTAGTCCGTGACCGATGGTGATTTCACCGTTTTCTAAATTTAGCTTAACCATCAACCAAAAGCGTTCCTTACTCGAAGATTGAACTTAGTCCATCATCGTTGGCATAGCAAAGAATCAAATGCGTAATTGAATGCGCTGTGTCTCTTTGTCAATGTCTTTTGTTCACAGTATAGGCGAATTTGTGCAGTATTATCCGTGTAGCCAGATAAATGACTGCGTTCATGCGTGGTTGTGTAGATGCGAACATTAGTTGTGACTTAACATATGTTGCGTGATTGTGAGCGATAATTTCACCTACGACGTAATAGCGGGGATAAATTGGGAGGGATTCATTTCGACATCTGTAGGAACCAGCCCAGCGATACCCAACCTCGAGCAATTGTGCGCTGCAGAGTAAACGCCCATTATTTTAAATTTATTTTATTAGAAATAGCTAGCGGAAAAATTGCATATAAAAATTCGGCGCTGTTCATCACTCTCTCGTTCTCCCTCTTCCTCCCCTCTCCTCCGTATCCTTTTAAGGAGAACCGCTGAAATACTTGTTGGACGACATCACCCGTGGCAACCTTGCCTCCTCACGACACGGCGTGCGTGCGGCAGTCGAGGCTAACCTCTTCCCTTTTGCCGTCTTTCTATTACGCCGGTTCGGGACGTCGAGCGGCTGCGCGTGAGACCCTTACAGCCGCGGTAAAATAGGGTTGCCGACGAATGTTTTAATTCCCCTCACCGCACCACACACGTCGTTTACTTTTCTAACCCTTTTAACTGGTACATTCTATCCTCCGTTTTCAAAAATTTAAACATCTCATCTAGGTATCATATTTATAAATTTAGACGCGTAGCGCGTTAAAAATAAACTATTACATACGTATAAGCTTGATTATACCAAATTAATTTACTACGGAGAATTCGTTTTTTCATATTTGTGTGTTAATTTTCAGTGTAAGAAAAAAGAATCAATCTCTAACTATTGAGGTGAAATTATGATCACATTGTATCTGAGATACAGTCTTCTAGACCAGTGATTCCCAAACTTTTGAGCTCCGCGGACCACTACAGCAACCCTCCAGACCCTGCGGACCACCTCATTTCTGACACAAACGCACTTACTCTAACCACATTAATGAAAAGAGGTTCATTTGACTGCAGAGAGGCGAAATCTGGAAATATGAAGGAGTGGAAAAATCTTTAAGCTAACTAGGTACATTACTTATTGAATACCTGTGATAGTGTAAGAATTGATTAACCTTTCCAAAAAAAAATTCAACTAAATATGCGGTTCATTCTAAAAAAAATTACATTTTGGAAACCTTCGCGGACCACCAACGAAACCTCCGCGGACCACAAATGGTCCTCGGACCATAGTTTGGGAAGCACTGTTCTAGACAGCTATTTTTATTATTATTTATTCACTAGGTAGCTATTTATACAATTAGATTTTCCGTATTTATAGTCTATACTGACCATTAAGAGACAATTAAAAGAAAAACTTAATATTCACACTAGCTACAGATTTAAATATTTGATTTGAATATTTAACATTACACGATTGTTTCATACTACACAGTACCCAAATTTGTTTAATTTTTAAAGATTTACGAAAATTATCTGTCAAAATTTTCTCCTGTCGACATTTGAATAGTGCTTTTTCTACAGAAATTGTACTAGCATTTATGACCTTTTCGCTTATTACGTTTAAAGCATTGATTTCCATCAAATTTATAGTCGATTTACAGCGAGATTCCTTTTGCGTAGACTACACTCACGTTCGCTATTACGTCCGTTAATTTTTCACCTTTAGCGTTTTGTCCTTACCCTGATGTTATCTTTCCGCGGTTCAAGAGGTCAAGGGTCCTTTGACCTTCACCCTAATTTTTCAGCTTTTACACACCCTCCGTTTACAACATCCACTTTTGCTTAATTTAAACCAATGCGTTATTCACTATCTCCATACATCAAGCTTTTCTTCCTCTGACCCTCGTTGCCCTCGCGTCCGATCTTTATCGCGGATATCTAATCCCGTCGCCAGACCAATATCTTCAACCTGTCCACCATCAACTCCCCCCCTTTTCCTACGTAATTACATCCTTTTAACCTACCCCATTACACCGACCGAACGTTATACATTTTGTTCCCTCGGATTATCCCAATATTTTGCGCTCCCTTCGTCATTCCTTTTCTCCGTAGAGTGCTCCTAACTATCCTTCTCTTCCATCACTCCTATCTCCTTTTCTTTCTCTCTCTCTCTCTCTTCCTCGTCTTTACCACCGCCCCTCACCACTCCCCCGCGGGGTTATTGTGGGGCGTAGCGGGGCAGCCAGCCCCATCTGTGCGGTTTCCATCGACCGGCATGGCCCGAGGCGTTTCTCACGGCTGGACCATCACGACGGGTATAAATCAGGCGAGCGTTGCCGGTTGAGGGTGGAGTGTGAGTGAGTGAGTGAGAGAGAGCGAGTGAGTGAGCGATGGAGTGAGAGAGGCAGAGGGCGGGTGAAAGAAAGAGAGGGAGAGTGAGATAGAGAGGGAGGGGCGGAATTAAAGTGAGCGAGAGAAAGTATGGTGGAGAGAGTGAGAGAGAAAGAAAATTTCCCCTTTTCATGTGTTTGGGTTTCGCTCGCATATGACGTCGGCCTAATGTAGCGGGGCGAGATTATGTGCATACAAGTACAGAAGTTTCGTGAGTCTATAGGAAATGGTTTGTGCCCATGGCGTGTGGATCTTTCTCGAGGAGTCGAAAGAGGGAAAGTTGGAAGCTGGCGTGCTGGGGAAAAAATTCCTTCCGTGTTATTTTTTATTCCAGGTGCATTTTTCGGGGCGCGAAGCTAAAAAAGGTAGTTCAAGAATGCCCTCCTGATTGGTCGGAGATTTTTTCACTCCGGGGCGATGATTTCTTTTCTCATATTATCGTGGGTAAAGTACTGTTATTATAACTATAATAAAGTCTTACCTTGGGAAATTTTTCCGAATGAAGCGGAATTTCCTAGCATATGGATGGAATTTACCAAGGCACCATTCTTCGACTCACAACCAATTTTTATTCATAATAATTCGACGAAGTGAGAATAAAATGATAAGAGCAATGTCACATCTTTAAAATAGGAAAAACACAATCATATTTATTCGCAAATCACAAAATGAATGGATTTGCAGCTTTGACGCATTCTTCCGTTAATTTATTAGGGAGTAATAAGAAATCATAATGGATTTCGCTCTCCATCCCCTTAATACGATTGCAATTAGCAGAAGGAATAAATTATATTTTGCATGCTTCTCAAAAACGATAATGTACATTCCTGGATAATTTAATTTGTTAGATTCGGGGATAAACCGTCAGAGCTTTTTGTATGCATTTTTTCACGGCGTCAAACTTACGTCTTTTTCCCAATCACCTGCGTTATTTACGGCCTCGTTTGAATTCATTCAATCGGAATTAAGTGTAATGGATCAACTCAGCCACATAACTAACCGGTCTAAGGCATTTTAAAATAAGCAAGCATGCAAAGCTGTTTTTAATAAAATTAATTTTCCGTTAACTACCAGCCTCAGTTATTTTAATCAATTAAAATTGATTTATGTTCTCAAAATAAAGGCTAAGAAGAAATAATACATTCTTCCCGTTATCGAAATTCAGGTCACCGACGTTAACCAAGATGCTCTATAACAGTGGTTCTTAACCTTTTTTGGCTGCGCCCCAAATTCCCAATTCCTCCAATATCTCAATTGTAATAAGTAATAAAATTAATAGGAATTTAATAAATAAGCTCTCAGGACATTAGCATTGAACGGGTTGTTAGGAGGAATGATATATATGGATATGGAAAGCAATGGAAAATCTTTGATGGTCCATTCAAAATGGTTTGGCGACCCAATTTTAGGTCGCGCCCAGGGGTTAAGAACCACTGCTCTATAAGATATGCAAACATTCACAGCAAAATCCTTTAAGTCTCTTGTGCCGGGAAAAAAAATATATATATATATATATATAAATACTACGGAAGAGGAAAGGTAAGTAAGGATATTTAGGGCAACTAGGTGTTGAAGGAAACCCAGTGAACACTTACCGGAAGTAGAGCCGCTGGGGTGTTGGAGAGACACATTTGTAGAGGTTAGAGCTTTCGGGATGATCCCTTCGTCAGCACAAGAGAGACACAACTCAACACCTAGGTCGTAAGCTGTGCCGAGGGTGCGAGCCTCGGATTCTACCCATGGCTGACTCCTTCGGGTCTCTGCATGGGGGTGACGTCCTTTCATCCGATCGTGTCCACCGCGGAGGGGCCAGATGCCCGCTAGTTATTCCTCCTGCGCTTCGGCGGGGGGAGGTCCTCGGCCAGGTCCGTGGCCGATCTTGGGCGGCGGTGCCGGTCCCAAGTTGACGTGGTGTTTGTCCCCAGTCTCCGCAGCTCCGGGGCCGTCTTCGTCTGTAGGGCCGAGAAGAAGCGCCTGGCTGCGGCGGCCATCCTTTCTCGGAGCGGGGTGGTGTCCGTGAGGGCGTAAAGGGCCTCGTTTGCGATTACCCATCCCACGTTTAGGATGGTTCGCAGGCAGGCCCTCTCTGCGATCTCTAGGCGACGGATCGAGCGGCTCGAGAGGCGCCCGCTCCACGCCGGAGAGGCATACAGGAGGGCGGAGGAGATGACGGCCCTAAAGATATGGAGCTTCCTCCGCAGCGGGATGTTAGGGGCCCGCAGGAGTGGTGAGAGCGCCGCTCGCGCGCTCTGGGCTCTCCTGGAGAAGCGCCGGGTGTTCTCGGCGAAGCGGAGCCGGCTGTCGAGGGTCACCCCCAGGTAGGTGACTGACTCTCGCCAGGGCAGCTGGTCGGCCTCAACGATGACTCCATCCGGGTCCTCGCTGCCTCCTGTGCAGAACAGGATGGTTTGTGTCTTCCCGGAGTTTATCTCTATCCTCCAGGCCCTGTACCAGTCCATCAGTTGGTATATGGCCGCTTGCAGGTATTTCACCGCAAGGTGCTGCTGCATTGAGCGCGCGATGATGGCTGCATCATCCGCGTACAGGGCCAGCATGGTGTTCCAGCCTAGGTCCTTCGGGATGTCGGCCGTGAAGATGTTAAAAAGGACCGGCCCGAGGACCGATCCCTGCGGAACACCTGAAGAGATACTCCTCCAGGAAGACACAGCGTGCTGCTGCCAGACGACCCGGAATCTCCTCCCGCGGAGGTAGCTCCCCACCAGCCTCCGCTGCCAGCTCGGGTAGTGGAACGTCTCCATCTTCCGCCGGAGACCGCCGTGCCACACGCGATCAAAGGCCTTGGAGATGTCGAAGAAGGCCCCGGCGGAAGAGCAGCGCCGGTTGAAGCCGTCAGTGACGAACTCACATACCCGAGTGAGCTGGTGACTGGTCGCGTGTTCGGAGCGAAATCCGAACTGCTGGGGTGGCAGGATGTTCTCCACCTCCGTGTGCTGCATCAGGTGCCTGAGAAAGATTCTTTCGAAGAGCTTTCCCAGGCCACTGAGCAGCGAGATCGGGCGGTAACAACACCTAGTTGCCCTAAATATATATATATATATCTCATCATCATCATAGGTAGTCTGTCCGTTGACAGGTCCGTGATTATTCTAGGTTAAACTTGGTTCTCCATATACTCCTATTTTCCGCAGTTTTCTTCATGTCTTGATAGCTCTCTTTCCCTTTCAAGTCGTCTACTAGCTGAAACCTTTTCCTACCTCTCTCTTTTTCCATCCAGTTTTCCTTCTAGAACTTCTTTAATCATGCACTATATATATATATATATATATATATATATATATATATATATATATATATATATATATATATATATATCCACTCTGTTTAGCATCGTGAAAAAATCCAGACAAAGGCCAGTATGCAAAGAGGCTTAAGAGGCAAATGAGGGTGGAATGACCAGTGGAGGAATTCGAACACATGCTGCATATTCTATTAGTTCACACTTATAAGGTAAACTTTAAAATGCGCCGTCGTCGCCGTCTGCTCTTTAACAAAGGTCGTTCCTCTTAATTCTCCCCTTCCTCTCCCTTTCTCAAACCCCGACAATAACCTACTACTACTATTATAATAATTCATATAAGTGTCTCTCACCTCCTTCCCTATAATATCGTCTTCTACGCTCCTCTTAAAAATACCCTTATCCAGTTCTCACCCAATCCGCGAAAGGGAGGAGATGGATTTTAACGTGTTTCTCCCTTCTTGGCGCAGGCAAGCACAGGCGCGCTCCGTCTATTTTTTTAAAAACTTCTCGCCATCCCCTCTTTCTTTCCCTTGGAATGCCATCTCTAGTCGGTGCGCATACCTCACCTGACCTTATCTTTCCTCCTTCCTTAGACAACTTTTCCAAGCTCTCGGATTTCAAAAACCGATACATTCGCCCGTATTCGCTTGGTTTTCTCTTTCTGCTTCAAATATGCGCACGCATATGCGGATCGAAAAAAAAACCTCACCCGACCGTCTCTCGGCGGATTTTCCCGCCCTTTTGTTTTTCGCTCTCCCTCTCAACACGCCGCCTCGTGGCGTTCCGGCGTGGTACGGACTCACTCGCGATATAGCTTCCTGTTTCCAAAGGAGGCGGCGAGGGGGATGAGGAAAAGGGCGTGGGTGGATCTCCTGGAAGGCTAGTGGGGAAGGAGGAAAGGGATAGCGGAGAGAAAAGGGAGATTCGCTCGACTCACCCCGTGACAATCCATCAGACTGCCTGTTCCTGTTCCGAATGGAAAGGGTTGTGTTAAGTAAGGAAGGCGGTGGTTGTAGGTAGGAGGAAGAGGTAAGAACCAGCCTCTTCCCTTCCCTCATTGGCTGGGTACCAAGTGCTGTTTGTTTATGAGAGAGGTCGTAATAAAAATACTCGCACACAAACACAAGCACAACGGTCTTTACGATTACGCCCTTTTCAGGACGGGTCGTGTCTCCATTGTTCTATCGATAGATCCTTACAGTGTTCGCGGGGGAGAGAGAGTTAGTGAGAGAAGGATGGAAATCGACCATTAGGCATGTCTTCGATCTCTCGATTATTTATTGCGAACAGTTCTCGATTTTAGTCTCTCCGAAAGGAGAATTCCTATCCAAGTGCTCGTGCGCCAGGTTTCTGCACGCCGCTTTCTAGGCGGCGTGTCTTTAAGATATGCGAGGCGAGAGAATAGCTCTTCTCGTTCGGCGTGAAAGCTCCACTTAATGGGGAGGCTTCATAATTCAGGAGTTCCACGAGGCTCTCCTAGTGTATCGACTGCGCTTTGAAAAATTATAAAAAAGCATCCTTGGAATGCTATACTTCAAAGATTTTGCCGAAGCGCGACGGTGGGAAGGCTTGTTCCCGATAAAACTACGATATGCTAATAAAATCGTGATCAGTGTTAATAGAACAAAACCAAGGCATTCTAAATTTGTCCAGCAATAAGTAAGCTTCAGTCAATGTATTAACGCCGTTTGAGGCCTCAATAACCAATCTAAAGTTTTACATGTCTTGCACAAAAAAATACACGGAACGCTTTACCTACTTTCAGTAATTCAAAGAGTTAGAAAGCTTATTGTTAGACCAAACTTATAGATCAGAATTTGAAAAGTCATAAAATTGTTGCGTCATAGCAACGTTAATATCAAGACCCGCAGTAACTTATAATTTTCTGTTTTAAGTTTTTAGATTAATTTTTCGTGGTTTATAATAAGGAGATATATGTTACATTTCATTCCGTTAAAATTAATTCAGAAACGAAGAGAGAAACACAAAATTAAAATTCCACGATGTTTTGTAACCCTCTCAATTTTCCATATCGAATTAACACCTTATGTAGTATACTAGATGATGCTGAGTATGATTATAAGTACAAGTTATAGCTCATTAGAGTTGTTATGCGAATGCCTAAAACGAAAGTGCTCTCCATGCAATTATGTTTTTGATCTTAAAAGAATCATGATCAATTGGGTTACCCCAAAATAACTATTTCTAAAATACTAACATTTGTAATTTTAGACATGCTACGTTGATATATTTCTAAATACATTCACCTATAGCAGGGTTCCCAAACTGGGGCCAGCAGGCGATATCTGGCACAATGATTTTATCCTGCCAGCCTTAACTCATTAATTCCTTTATACATATTCGTATTTTTTTTACAATAGGCGTTGCCATCAGATATCATTTGTAAAATCTAAACTGTATTTTTCGAGTATGCGGATACAATATACATTTGCTATAGGCACACTTTAATTGAACACAGTTGTTGATTTATTATTATTAAACGACCTCATTTAACTATAAAAGCGAAATGAAGAATTTTGGAAGATTAAAGACCGCGCTATGATTAGCCAATGTGTTTCTTTATTTCTCCTCTACTTCGAGAACGCCAATGACCAATGAGGTCAAGGTACACGCATGCCCCTCGTCACATTCCTCAACCTCGAACACTGGCATCAATACCTTCCTTTATTGATCTCATTTGATACCTGAAATTGCCAATTCTCGATCCATACCGGCCTTTAGTTATTCCGACGTGAAATATCACCGTGCGTTCGGGCAGGGAAGACTTAATACCGCGGGAAGGCCGCGATCGTGACTTCCAGGTTGGATGCGGCACCACGCCCGCTTACTCGACTTCGGTAGCCCCTTCCCTGCCTTCGCCCGCCTTCTCCTATCCGCTCGCTGCCTTTTTATGGAATGAAAACACAGGGTAAGACCGAATCTCTTTGAGTTATTCCAAACACGCGCTCCTACTCGTCCGTCATAAATTTATTCCGCAGAAATTCGTACTTTATATCCGCGATCGCTTCCGCGAAATATCTGGCAGTGTTTTGTCGTGTTATACATTTATTTTATAGAAATCTTACTTTTGTCGTTCAAAATCTGTTTCATGTAATGAAAATTATGCGATTCCTCAGAAGTTAGCTAATACAATGACGCAAGTAAGTAGTTTCCTCCGAATTATATAAAATACGGCTATGATGGTGGTCTTTGCTGGTGCATGATTAAGCTAAGAACTAGTATTTTTCTGACTAAATTTTTATACACCTAGACCACTGTGTTAACGATAATTGCTAATTATAAACCTAAACGTTAAATTTCATGCAATTAAAATGTTTAAATCAGGAGAAATTAACTAGAAAACTGCATGAGAGAGTAAAAATAAATCATTTAACTGCAATAATATTGTACGCAAAGTCGAAAGAATATAAAGTACATATTTGACTAAGGGCATTTTTATTTAAATACAAACCAACCATATCTTTTAATGTTCGGTCTAGGAAGCGCGGTTCAAACTCCCATACGCACGTGTGCCTGGGGGAGGAGGGGCTGTCACTATTTTTGGAAAAAATCATGAATTAACTTCGGTTTAAATCTTAAACCGAAGATACTGTATAGACTCTATAGTACAGAGCAGGGGTCAGCAACGTATGGCACGCGTGCCAAAAGTGGCACGCGAGGTGATTTTGAATGGCACGCGAAAGAAAAAATAATATTTTATATATTTATTACAAGTATGTGGTAGAATTAAAGTTCTTTGAAAATTTAGCGAACTAAAGTTTTATTTAATAGTAAGAGTAATTATTCACCTCTAAAGTCTGCTTATGTATTCTAATTCTGTAGCACTGTTCTCTCATAGCCCACGTCCCTGCCGTCTCGCAGCCTTTGCGACTAATGAATCCAAAATACGGATATTCAGACCGATTGGTACAAATGCATACGTTTACAATGTTATCCTTCTTTAAGTAAACCGGGGTGATCAAATAATACAAAATTATCATTTAATTAAATTAAAATTTATTACTGTCAAGCGAGACCATACAATGGCGTGATTTTGGCACGCCACTTGTGAAAGGTTACCGGCCCCTGGTATAGAGGATAACATTACCTAAACTACCATCATTCATTTAAGGTAAAAAAAAATAGCTGTTGAGTTATTATTATTGCATCCACTCCACCCGGGGAGACCTATTATGGTTACTTGATAATTGATAATGTAGCCTCATAAATTACAAAAATAATAAACTTCGAACAAAATGTATTAATTTAAGTATTGATTTCCGAACTTGTGTGTTTTGTTCCTGACTCCTAGCTGAAGTTACCCAAAAGAAAGAGGTATACAACTAAAATTTACGTTATTTTATTTTCAGTTATTTTATATATTACCAAGAATAGATTTAAGCTTTCTAATTTAATTTAATTCAAGCTATGCTTCATAATAATTTCACTGAACCAAAGTCCATTAATGTGCGATTTAAAATATGCATCAAGTACATATTAATAAGTCGTTTTATACTTGATTAGAAGTGACAAATTTCTTCGTACCGTTAGATGTTTTTACAGTCAATGTCTGTTGTTATGCATCGCTATAAACGCAGGTACGTCACTAGTCTCCTTAATTCGACAGGGCATATTAATCATTGATTGGCTTCTCTAAGTATCCTTTAGATAGATTTCGTAACGTTTTAAGTGTGGAACGTGTATCAGTCCATCCAATGCATCTGGGATATATCCACAGGGAAAACTCTCCGTCTCCTCAATCAACGCCATCTATGAATTACTTGGAAACGCTGCGCTTACTCCGTTACGCGTTTAGCAAGTTTGGATGAGTTTTTCTCGCATTATTTATATCTCCTTAGCCTGTGACGGACAACTAACACATTAGCTCCCTCAGCATCAGATGAGGCGATTCCTTTTAAATGTGTTTTTCTCCCCTTCACCACCGCCTCCTCCTCCCCTGCAATGAGTAATAACCGTCCCTCCGGCGCACATACTTGGCTAATCAGTTATGTTTTTCGTATAAAAAATAGTCGCGGATGGTCAATACACACACACACATTATATATATATATATATATATATATATATATATATATATATATATATATATATATATAACAATATCAGTGTGAATATATATGCATGCAGGTATGACGGCCATATTGGGTCGACTACCCATGTCAGGTAGCTCGGTAAGGGGTCCGAGGAAATTTATTGCCCCGCGGACCTTCCAATTAAGGAACTTATCTTTCAATTCCATCTTTTCTCCCACTTCCCTCCTCCCGTCCACTCTTTAAAAACCCTTCACACGGTAGTAGCCCTCATTCACACACACACAGGCGTCTCTAACTTAACTCATGCCTCGGGGCCATGCGCGCGCACCTCTCGCCTCGATCACGTGACTATGCGTATGTGAAGACCGTTTCTCTCCGTCTCCTCTCTCACTCCTTCCTTTACCTCTCTCCCGACTTTTTTCTATGCATCTATTCCTCCGCTCTTAATCCCCTCAAACACTCGCTCCTCTACTTCACCCTACTCCGCTCTCTCAGATGAGCGACAATGATCAGCCCACGGTCACCCGGATACGGGGAAATCCCCGTCGGTGGCACACACACACAATGAAATTGCATTCACGCTCCCATTTGCCGAGTTACGAACTCATTGCCGTGTCAAAGAAGACAAGACGATAGCATAGCGGGTAGCGCGTATTTATTCCTTTCGGAGGACTTTTTCCTCCCGGAAGTGACGGATACATTTTTCCCGTCGAAACATAAAAACACTCTATGTTTAAATAATTTGACTCACCTGAAGGGTAGTATTAATTTAAAAAATTCCATGTAAGTGGTAATAATAGTAAACGATACGTCAATAGACAGCATTGAAATAATATTTTCTGGTCGTTAACTCACGAAGAGAATTCAAACTAAAGTGCGTATTGACTAATAAGTACAAACTCGCCAGGAATCGAAACGGCGGTCTTAATACCAGTCGGCAGTTCGTTTGAACTTCCCTTCATCAAGAATGATAATTATCATGAAAAGAAAAAAGTAAAAAAAATAAATTAAAAACTTTCATGAAAGATGAATATTTACAATATATTCAAGTTCCTTCTGCCTGTTCTTACCACTATTAGACTCGCAAATAAGACGTTTTACTACAACGAGCGTTGCGCAAATTACGGCGAGCCGTGCTAAGTTGCCGAGGAGCTGGGGCTGTCTCCGGCGTGCGCAATGCGCAGTCGTACTAGTAGAAGATCGATCAATCAACGGATCAATGTAGCATGAATATTTTTCGTCTTTTTTAAAAACAGATTAATCTTACCAGAAGGTCGCCACGAGTAAAGATTCCTGAGAATGTCGCGAGCTGTTCGTGAGATCTGATTGGCATCGAAGCGGGCGTGCGATTCCGAACGCGAGGGAAAATCCCTCTGGCACGCGTTTGATGGATCGCGGCCGCCTCCTTATATTATCCGATATCCAGAATGGATATGGACGATGGAGAGTGAAGCGGAGTGGGTATAAAAGCGCGTTGTTTACGACAATTTTTTCCTATTCGCCAAAGGACGTGTTAGATCCTGGAGCTAAGCAAGATACATAAATTTAACTCTCTTATAACATCCGGTTCGTATGCGTGCGCCGCTCTAGGCTAGTTTACTCCTTAAAAAAAAGGCGCGTTTTCCCCCCCAAGGCGTTTTGTTACATAATTGTTTCAGCTTGCGCAATCTGGGGCGATTGCGAAATTGGAGGTGGGATGTTAGAGAATCGATTGTGCGTGTATTCGCGGTTCCGAAAAATTCTGCGCATTTATTCTCTGAGTATTTTGTATGACGGCAGGGAAGACCAGTCGACCGTTATTTGGCGAAGGCAATGAATTAAAACCTTTTGAAATTTAATTTTCTCGCATCACTTCCTTATGCATGCGCATTTATTCATATCTGTTAAAAGGTAGGCTTAATTTCGTTGTTACCCACAGCTGAGTAGTTATTCGCGTTTCCTAATTGCCTCTCAAAGTAAAATGAAATAAAAAGCACGCAATTTGTGTTTACCTAAAATACAAAATTAAACAATACTTTCTCTATACTACGTATATGGAGAAAGTAAAAAATACACGTTTGAACTCACTCTTAAGGCTTGAACCAATTCATGATCAAGATATATCTTACATCCAAAAAAGATTAAGTGAACCAGATAGGAGTTTTAGATGCTATGAAGCTCTACGCAGTGGTAGTTCATAGATGGATAAGATCAGTGGTAGGCAACCTTTCTTTAATGGTGGACCGCATTGGTGGCAGTGAATCTAACGGTGTGCCGCATTGGAAATGGCCAATGGATTATAGTTAAATCGTAAGTTACCTGGAGATTCTTAGGCACCATATGCGTGGAAATCAAGTTAGAATTAGCTTTATAGGGTTAACATTTCATATTAAAAATCATGATGGAATTCATTCTTGGAAATAACTCAGAAAAAAAATCAAAAACAGCATTAAAAAGAACTTACTTGAATTGAGAAATATTTACTAAGAGGTGGCAATTTAACGTTAGATATCTAAACAGATTTTGCTACACGGAAAATAATATTTGGTAGTTAATTAAAATAAATGACAAAAGTTTTGAAAACTAGGAAACACTGGCAATGGGCCACATAAAATTGCTTACCATTGTTAGTGGACCCGCGGGCCGCCGGTTGGGCACCCCTGCATGAGATGATCAACCATTCTCAATGATATTCAACCAGTCTTTGGGACAAATTACCAATAAATACGTCTAACTTGCCGTTGAAAGAAAAATATGGTTCACTCAACCGTTATATGGCTTAAGGTGATAGTCATTAATTTTCGTTAAAAATTTCAATATTACTCTTCGTACATCAAATGATTATATGTTTATCCGACTGGCTGTTTCAATATCTTTTTTGTCGCCGAGAAAGGGCTCTTGATAAATTTATTTTCTAATGCGTGCTTTCAAGGTGAAGTTTTTGGAATTTTTCCATTATTTTCCTCGTCTATCCTTGACGGATATAGGATTGATGACCACCTTGTTTCTCAGAGCATTTGCGCTTGAACTTCAATTAATTAATATTTCACTATGAGCCACAATCATCCGACTCATAAAATTGGAGTACCAACGAGTGGATAAGTTTTTGTACTTTTAAATGACCGATAGATGCGATAGTGTGATTGAATATGATATGAAATAGGTATATGACATTTGTCTGTCAGCACCTTCATTTCTATAAATATATCCTTTCTATTAGATGGTTGATATAAAATTAATTTTTGTAGTTACATATTATTATTTTTCTTTATTTACCTTTTTCATCCATTCCTTCAAAACTTTAAAGCGGATAATGATATTTTCCAAATGTCTTGCGAAATCGATGAGCAGCCTAAATTTTAAATAACATTTAACGCATTAATTCATTTTCTCGTTGGCAACCATGATCACACAATCTGAACTGTTCAACAAACGAATGCCGGAATCATTTCTCTCATTCCTTGAGGAAAGAAGGTAAAGTCTGGAACCAAAATAACAATCATCAGTCGGATACTTTTTGTGCTTTTCCGACCACTCGTTCCGCGGCTCTGCAGCCACGAAAAAATTGGGTTACCGCAAAGGTGGTTGATTAACCAACCTGCGGCAGAGACAATTTTTCCCTTCGCACACCACCTACTTCCCCTCCTCTCTTCCCCTCCCCAATCCTGCCCAAGGTTTTTCCATTTGACAAAGATGCTTTGGTTGGGTAGGTCAAGGTCCCGCTTCCTCCAACCAGCGATCACGTCTTGCGGGTTTCGAGAGAGTCGAGTGGGACAAAAAATACGCTTCGATTTTTTTCACTCGCTTCGCGTTTATCGCACGTCTCTCGAAAAATTTTTCCCGTCCCTCCAATCCTCCAAGATTGCCTCTCCGGTCGATTGGGCACTAGGAGAATAGAAGTGGACTTGATCGTGCCACCGTGTGGTTTATGCCCGCATGTGTGGTACGTGCGGTTACGATTCAATCTCTCGAGCGGAGAGAGGAAAAAAATTAAAACTTGGTCGGAGAGAGTTATGACGTATGAGATGAGGGCTGAACGGAAAAGTGATCTCAAGCCTTTAGGTGCCAATTGAATGGTTTCCTGGAAATCCTTAAGTTAATTTTTTTACAGAAACACTTAAAAATTGTCGGAAGTAGCAGATGGTACACGCATTTGTCTTTTACGAGCTTTTCCATTTTTTAAACGAATTTTAATACTTGCGCTTGACGGAACCCGAGGGTTCCAGGAAAGCTTGATGGGTTCTGTGAGACGCTGAGACTGATTGCCATTGCTTTAGATCAGAGTCTGCAACCCTTTTACTTGTCCAACCGCATTCGTAGATGTAGGTACTTTGGCGGGTGGGTGCCTCTAGAGGGCCAGATAAGAGTTAGAAATAATAGGTAATTTCAAAATTTATAATTATCTCTAAAGAAATTTCCGGCGTTAAAACTTCAACAAGAAATATTTTATAGCAGCCATTTACTGAAATAAAAAATATCTTCGAGGGTCGCATGAAAAGGTTCTCGCTGGCCGGATGTGACCCGCGAGCTGTAGGTTTCACGCCTTACCACCGCTTTGTTATGGCTCCAGTAAAAAATGTTTTAACATTTTCCTTGGATTCAGAAAATTTGAAAATCCCTGTCTAAAAGTACTTTTGTCTTAAACCTTTGTTATATATATACAGTAAAACTCGTTTATAACGATCACGCCTAAAACGAAATCTCGGCTATAACGAAGAAATGTCTCGGTCCCTTGAACTACTCCATAAGGGCATTGGTTAAATTTCTCGGATATAACGAACACGCATTTTACGAATTCTCGGCTGTAACGAACAAATGTTTGGTCCCGTGGCAAAAAATGCCTCATATATAACGAATTTTGGCGAGCAGAGCGATAAGTAATGAATAGTTTCCGCCCGTTTACCGCGCACTTGTTCGTAGAGGTCCCTTTCCTCCATCTACCCCTTCCATACGAATTTCCACGCTCCCTTTGTTTTGAAATTGATATTAAAAATGTGAAATGTTTATGTAAATAATAATAATTGACCATTTAAAAAATCGTATGTAATAGCAGTCGAACATTTTACATGCCGCGAAGTTGATAAGCATCTCTTTGCATATGTAAGTACGGTATTGAAGTCGATTCACTGCAAATACAGTAAAAGCTGTGTTATTCGGCTATCTTGGTGATTGTGGAAAGCCGATTAGGAGAAATATCCGGTTAGGTGAGCGTTTTTCGATTTTGACATCGCAAATTTAGCAATAACCAAACAAAATTGGGCTTAGGTTCACTATCGTACTCCCCAAACATAACTATGCATGGGGTTTGCATTTTCCATTTTAATTCTTCCACACGTAGTTAGATATAGACACTATTTACTCATTCTTATTTAATACGTTGCTAAGCTTACATGCAAAACAAAAAGACTATTGAAAAGTTTAGGGCGTCCGGGAAGTTTGGGGTGTACCGCAGTGAACCTGTTCCCAAAATTGAATTTATTGGATTATATCTTTCTTATTTATCTTTATTTACTCTATTAGAAAAGGACGAAAGTATTTAATTCTTCAGAACATTTCTGTGAAAACCAGTCATATAATATTTTATCCAGTTCCTCAATTTTTGGCTTATGAAGCGTATGATGTTTATTAATTGATTTACTCGTCTGAGAAGATGACACAAATTTCATTAATTTAGCCTTATGAGCCTTGATATCGTAGAGCGTGGAAGATCCGATGTTGAATTCTTTTGCTATGGCTGCTCTACTTTCTCCTTTTTCCATTCGTTTGATCAGCTCCAGCTTTTGTGTTAGCGTTAAACCAACCTTTTCTGTCCTGTTCCTTGCTTTTAGGTATTTATTTTGATGCAATATTCAATGGATGGGTAATTTTTTAAATAATAAAAAGCGATAAAACTGGAAATTGTAGAAGTACACCAAAACATCTAGACAATGAAAATGGCTTACGTAACCAAAAACGCCATGCTTACTCGGCAGCCACAGAAGTATACGGAGTAAATACGTAATATATACATCTTATATTTTAAGAAATTTTAAAGTGGAAGTTGTGGTATTACACATATACTATTCACACAAAAATTCATAAAAAAAGAAAAAGAAATACAAAATGAATTGTATTTGCGTAATTGCCGGTATCTAAGGCTGGCCGGTTCTAAATAGCCGGATAGCACAGCTTTTACTGTATGTGTATACGTGTTATATGGGATGTATAGGCCAAAAACCATGTTTCTCGTATATAACGTAGTCACGCTTATAACGAAGCAATGAGTCGGTCCCCTCAAATTCGTAATAAACGAGTTTTACTGTATATATATATATATATATATATATATATATATATATATATATATATATATATATATATATACTTACGGAAGAGGAAAGGTAAATGAGGATATTTAGGGCAACTAGGTGTTGAAGGAAACCCAGTGAGCACTTACCTGCAGGAGAGCCGCTGGGGTGTTGGAGAGAGACATTTGTAGAAGTTATTGGAGCTTTCGGGATGATCCCTTCGTCAGCACAAGAGAGACACAACTATATGTGCATGCACGCACACACATATATTTTTGTTGAAATGCCTCAATTTTTGGTGATTCATTCTTAAGTTAAATATCATCCCTCAAGTTGCCAAACTACCGAATTTTGTTATTATGTTGAAGTGTGTAAGTGTATAGTAATTTTATTAATCTTAGTCGGCATTAAGGCACGTGAACTCCGTAAGAATTTACTTATACTAGCTGAGCCCGCGCAAAATTTGCACGTTTAATTTTACATTGATTCATAAAAAAATAATAAGTCTGTAAAATAAGTTGATGTTAAAATTCATATTTTACTCTAGCAATGAATTTACACAGTATAGGATACTTAGATATTTGACTCCCAATGTAAGGTTTGCGTGTTAGAATCTCACTGAGGGAAAGGCAGCGTGCGCATATTTAAAAAAATGTTATCCGTAGGTAATCAGAAATCTGTATTTTATAAGTTATGGTAGACAGTAAATTGATGCGGCACAGTAATTAAATTGAAATGATTAGTGATCGGAAGATTCTTACGCGACAGGCATAAACTGTAGTGATGTGAAATGAGGAAACAGAAGAATAGAACTGCTAAGACCGGGAGTAAAACTGGGTCTTAACACCTCAAAGAAAGCAAATATTGGGAAAAGAAAGATGTGAACTTTCCGTAATTTACAGGAAATGTCATCCACTTAATGAATCACAAAACATAACTCTTGTAAAAGCGACACCACAAAAAATAATTATTTATCCACTTAAGCCAGGCGAAAGTATTAAAAAAGTAAGCGCTGAAACAACTGATTGTAGAATAATGCGGAGTATAAACTTACCGGGGTTTAGGAAGATTCCTCCTCACCAAAGCCTTCGTAATGAAATGGCAGAGTCTTACGCGTATTTCCACTGACAGGGTGTTTCTTGGTCGCTTCAGTCACGAAAGCAAAAATATTTGGTATTTCCAAAAGGTTGAATACTCAGATACGGTATTTCAAAAAATAAATATGCTTTTCTACCACAATCTACGATAAACGCTTCCTAGTCACAGAAAATAATCTTACTGAATGTTCTCGAGTTAAATCATTATCTTAATGAATTCATCCATTGTTATATTTATAACAATAAAACTTTAATTAAAGCAAAAATGTAGCGTATAATGATCTTACTAACTTGAGGATTCCATTTTTACGTCAATATGACGTTTAATCGATAGTAATTGAATCAGAGGCAACAATTAAGGTCGACTTGGCAACGTCCCGAAGGAGAACAAAAAATCGGCAAAATTTCGAAAACTATTGTGTATTTCCGAAAATTTCGACTGCGTAGGGTATAAACATTAAAAGAATAAGATAATTACAGTTTTAGCCGTCGAATAAATCAAAAAAGGAGAAAATCGGTCCATATTTACGTATTTTAACGTATGAAGGAAAAAAACCTTGCACTCGAACATCCCGTGTAAACTTATGGGAACATATAATTATCTCCTGGAATCGAACCCGGGACTTTATGAAATTGAGAATAGTTTTCTAGGGACCTCCTGGCCTGTATAAACAAAACGCAGTTTACTGCAAATCTCTACGGCAAACGATTTTCGAGATAGGGGGGGGGGGGGACACTTCAGAAATTATATATAGGATACTGTTGTATTGTTAAGGTATAATAACGTGAATGTAGTGAAAGTTACAGTAATCTTCCATTTTAAAATCTCTTTCCCCGTTATCTCTCACCGCCTATATAAATGTCAACAATTCTATAATGGCTTTTATTCAGAAATAAACCACGGTACTTCCAAGGTTGTATGCACCCTCCGAACACCAAATTACAAAATCGAAGTTATTTCCTCACAAAAGCCATCACTACCTCACAATGATATGTTCTATAAGACTAATTCATGAAATAACATTATTCCTGACCCCCAAAAATACCCAACTCATACCCTTTGTCACTAACAATCTTCCTGCAACGAAACAAAGCAATAGCTATATTAAAATAACTTGTTTGATTCTTACAATAATTTTTATGCTGTTTAGTAACTTGGAAGTTCAATTCGATCAAACCTTAAACTTGAAGGCAATGACACAAAACAAAATATGACTTTCACCGTTTCCAGAGGCAAGGCCGGTAATTCGTGAGCAATTTGTTCTAAAATTGTCAAGCAATTGACCATTGACGGAATATTCCTCATATCTGGCCACAATATTACTCCGAACCTATAAATAACATTTACGCTCGGAAGAATATTTCTAAGAAGACTACCAAGAATTATATATTAAGAATTTTTGAAATTGAGGAAACAATATGTATTAGGAGTGTGGTTATAACAAAACTGCTGTGCTGGAAATTTTTTATTGTTTATACTTTCCCCGTTATATATGAGAAAATTTAAAGCAAAATAACAACATTGATTCTGATAACATAGTCTCGATTCTTCGACAGCTATTTAAACAGTGAATTAATGCACAGTGAGAACGACACAAAATAAAGAGAGCAATTGCAGTGAGTTAAACGGTTTGAAGCGACTGATTACAATCGGCAGATAGAGGAGTAAGTTTGGAGATGGCAAGTTGCGCGTAACCTTTATTTACCAAGAAACTAAAACGATTGTTTCTAATTACTATAGAGCGTCCATTAATTTTCAAAAGTGACATTTAATGAAAAATGAAAAACTTTATCAATAAAAAAATCCCACCTGTGCCTTAAAAAATAATGTTACATCATTAGTAAAGTGGCAATTGTTTTAGCTCAGGAGTCATATTTTCCTAATAAAACTTTTTTTTTAATGGAATGATGTCCTGATGAATGGAAATAAATCATTACTAACTTCTTCTGAATTATGTTGTAGTATCAGCTTTGGTAGTCAACAAAATATGTTAGTTCTTACGAATATTCTATTATTCAAATTCAACCAACGTTTCAAACTTCCTGCATGAGTACATAAACGATATCGTAACACGGTGGAGAAATCTGGATGTCAGAATCCCGATTAGTGCGATCGGTGACCGAACCACTACCAATTATGAAATAAGAAATCATAGTATTCGTGATTCAGCACACGGTTGTCAAAAGCAGCCCAATTTTAACTTGAACCATAATTTTTTTTACAAAGTTTGAGCATACATTCTTGTAAAACTATGAGAATTTTCGTATGAAGACACTACTAAGGGCTATGAATCGGTCACTAGCATTAAGTTTTAAAAAAAACTTAAAGAGATTCAAACATATTATTTACGTCTTTTTTCTTGCAAAAATATATTCAGCCTTCCAGTGTCGTAGCCTTGGTTGGGGTTTTGGGGATAAGGATATTCCACCCTTGGAAAGCTAGTGCACATATTTTGTGCCGCCCACCCGATTATATAGAAACCTCGCCTTTCCAAATCCTTTCATCCTTTTTTTTATGAAATATACCAAAATGATCACGACATTGAGAGAAAGAAAAACCGACGCAACTTCGAAAACCGAATTCCATGACCAGCGCAGGATCAGAGACTTCGATAAACAGACGTACTCAAATTATTCCGCTTGTCAAGGCCAAGTATGAGCTTTCCCGTAAAAGCAGTCGGCGTTTTGCGAGTTACACCCCTTTTCCGCGTGTCGCATGCAGTCATGTTTTCAAACCAGAATTTTCATCAAAGAGGAGTGGCGCTGTTAAACTTCAGCGAGACGAAAAAGAACGTGATCAGCAAAAATATACGAGATATTCAAGGTTTTTGCAATATTTCGCGGCGACTAAAAATTACGCTAGTTAATGAGCCCCCACGGTAGGCATATACGTATTATAAACAATGTTGAAAGCAATGCAACCTTTTGATAAACGGGACCTCGGGTTTATAGCACGCTACACTGGGTAAGCAAATGGCTGTATTTAAGTAACATTTATCACTTTCTTTAAAGGCTAAACTGTTCGAACCGGGATTATTTCGGTCGTCTTGTTTGGAATAACTTTATCGCTAATACGATTTTATTTATAGGACGTCTTAAGGGCTTCGCAGTTTCCAAAAGTATTTTTACGATTGTAAACAAGATTCTCTGTTTTTGTCATATTTATCACGCTGTTTGTGTTAAAATATTTACATCTAAACGACTATTTCCAACTTTTTATTTGTCCAACCAACACTTAGTACCACAAGACCATTGTAACAATTTGCGCAAATTTATTTTTCAACGGAAGAAACATTTTTAACACACCACAGCCCAAACTATTTGGTTTTAAATTTAAATGACATGAAATTCAATTTATGGTATTAAAAATGATTTAACCGTCTCCAGATATTTAAACTCATTTATCATTCTCCATGAATTGTCGTTGATGACATGGTAAGCTGAAACATACATATTTAGTAACTTTAGAGCTGGTAAAAAAAAGTGATCATGTAGTATCAAAATCCAATGTTTATTGGGCGGTAGACGGCTTATCGTCCAATTAATCAAGAGCTTTGTTGCTTTAAGTAAAAGTCACCAAAAAGACTCCCAAGTTTTATAATATCCGTTTATTTTGCCAAAATTGCAGCAAAATACATTCGAAGAACTACAAGAAGAGAGTTTAACAATACGTATAATTTTAAAGATCAAAATTCATTCAAATTCATGCTCAAACCGCCACACCAATCATGAGGAACGCGGGAGCGAAGAATCAGCCTATTTTTCAACAGTACCGTTTAAATTGCTCTCATCTTCCTCCAAAAACTTCTCTAAGATTTGAAATCTGAATTTTGTTTTTTTTTCCTGCCGCCCATGAGTTTAGGGTATTCACTAGACCGAGAATGGACACTCGGCCGTATTACAAAACGTCATCCACGCGTCACGAGATTTAACTATTTTTTCTCTTCCATTTCAAAAGGTTACATTGTGTCCAGCCATTCTTGCGGCAAAGGTTGGGAAAAAATTCTCCCTCATTTTTTCTGGCGGTTAAATCTTGTCCGCATTAGTCATTTGTTTGTTTGAGTAAGCGTGGCAGACTGCTGTATCCGATTGTTTTTCAAGGAAGGAAAAAACCTTGAATATTTCACAAGACCTTGATCGATTTATCGACAGCTATCGATTTGCGGCGGTAGTTATCTACGGTAACGGATGTGAAAAGCGATTGAGTTGAGTGGTGTTGAGCTTTGCGTTTTCGCACCGTTCTCAAGAACTTTATTTTTAATACATCACATAAAATGAAACAGGATGCGCACATAAAGCTGCATTTTATAAAGAGCTTCCATCTTTTTTGGCTTCCTACCAAGGAGTATTTAGTTACCACCAATCACTGCATTAAGAGAAGCGTTGATGACATCCATTGGCAATATTCCACCGTCGAACATGAGAGTTTCTATAAATAAATCGCTCATCTCCTATCACATATTTCGCTGGGTTAAATATTTCCGAAAGATTCGATTAAGTTTCTCTTTTCTTCGATTGATGAAAACATAGGAAGCTGCACTTACTCTGATGACTATCGCTAGACAAAGAATTCGTGCATTTGATTCCAAGAAAGGATGCGACCACAAAGATGACCACATGGGGAGAAAATGAAAAGAAAGTGTGCGGGTGCTGCATGGAGAGGAGACACAATTAAAAGGTGTGTGTTGAACATTCATCGTTGTTTTTTTTCGAGATTCAAATAGCCTGAAGCTCTCTTTAGCTCCATTAGTACATGTAATGAGCCCATAACTACGAGCTTGCTCTTTATCAGATCTCGTTCTTTTTTGTCGTCACACTTGTAAATTCAATGTACAATAGAATAGAGGCTGTTTTTAGTTCTAGGCAATCACTAATTCCACATGAAACAAGTATTAAAATTATATGATAGCATGTCAGTAATAGTCATCATCGGACGTAAGACTGAATTTGAAAGTAACGATTAAACATGTGAGAGTAATCTGTAATTATGCACAAACCACGATTACGTATTGAGTGGAACCAAAGCGTTAAAAATACAATGAATACAAATACATACAATAACTATAATAATAGTAGTCCAGATATTTTTACGTATTTGTATGTAACGCTCCCGTCTGGAAAGCATTTGGCGGGACCTCTAGTGAAATAACTTGAGAAGGGTTAATGCGACTTGGACGATTCTTGCGATTTACTGGGATCTAACTGTTGCACCTTTAACACAAGTAATCATCTATCATAAGACCAAGGGTTCGATTCTAAAAGTATTCATTTTCTCCATTTATTTAACGCGGGAATGAGTGTAGCACATTAATAATTTTCATTTTAAAATTACTTAGAATCATCTTAGGAATTCGGAACTAGAAAAAAAACGCCGCCCGGAAGAATAAAATAACATTTTATTTGCCCAAAACTGTTTTTACTCCCTGGAACATTCAACGATGCGAATTATATTTGTATATTTTTTTAGTGTAGTTTTCATTAATCTTGTATTTAAATTTTATTTTAACGTACCTAATACCTAATTCACATACTTATACTCGCCACATTGGACAGAAATTTTCCGGTAATATTATAAAACAGACTAAAAACAAATAGGTGTGCTTAAGTATTTATAATTTAAAATATATTAATTTAATTTGATCATTGATTTTGATTTATTACACTTAGGTCACAATAATAACGAGATAATAAATCAGTTTACGGGAAAGAAAAATTTCTTTTTCATAGGGCTGCCAATGTTTAATTCTTATTTAAGGTCAATATACATTAACTGAACTCTGAAATTTAGGTCAATGCTTGGTGTTTCTATCATCTGACCAATGATATTCCACTCGTGAATTCTAAATATGACACGTTTGTAAACGTGATAATCAATTTTGCCGTTACGGTATAATAAAGCATGCTGTAATGGGTAAAAGAATTCTCGACTCCATATTTAATTTCATTAAGTGGAAGTTCTCAAAATATACGTCTGGAAAATGCGTTCGTCTGCACGAAACCCGTAAGAAATAGCAGCCAATATTTCCTAACAACCTAATTATATATTCTTCGGCACGAAAACTTCAAACGGAACCATTGCAAAAAAATAATTGCGTCAGATACTGATTTCCCTTTGAACCATCCTTACTAAGATTTCCTTGGGCGGACTTCCTCACATCATTTACGAAAATGGAACCTGTTTTAAGACCTATTTATATCACGATAGTTAAAAAAGTGAAAAAATGTTAACATCTCCAGTAAACATTTAATCTTTCATCGAACAGCAAACGAAAATTAATATTTCTCATTTCACAATCTTAATGCGATTTATATAATTTATATGACTTTGCTATGCTTCTCGTATATACAATTTCATAAAACAAATTTATTTGATGTTTAGGAGTTTTCCTAATTAATGTGGCTCTTTGAGGACTGAATTGTTGGATGAATATTACAAGCAATTCTATCATTTAATCAAAATAAAAAATTAATACTAATTAATGAAAACTATCCGCTCTGTACCAGAGTGCAAAATAAGCATAAATCTTTCATCTTTTTCTTTATTTTTTTAATCAAAAAGCTTGCCAATTTCAATAATTTTCAGAAAATAAAATTTTGGGTAATCTAAAGATAGTGAAATGTATCGACAAAAGAAAAATTTTGAAAATTTAAGAGTTCGTCACGAAGGTTTGTGCATGGTGGAGTTATTGAAATAAATAATTAACTTTGATTTATATTTGTTTTGGATATATGCATACGTGCTGTCAATCAATGTCGCAACTTTTGCATTTACATGATTTACCGTAACGCAATGCTTGGAGTTAGACGTGTAATTATATATTTCCCGGTTCAAGTTAATAAAACGCGACCAGAGTTCATTCGTGAGGCGTGACAAGCGAATTTGTCTCGCGTTCCGCTTTGGAGAACTAGTGGCACACGTACGTCATCTCTCTTATCTAGAAGATTTGTATCTCTCTCTCTAACGTCTATATACATTTTTTTCGCGAAACATTAAGTAATAAAAGGCTCTACGAATGAAAACGAAATCGCCCCTCATCGTTTTCGTGGTTTGGAACGTGGCCGAGTCACGTCTCCCGTCGATACCTTCTTTCGAAACCTCGTCTTTTTGCGGCCGTGTCCTATGGCAAAGCATTATACGGGTTCGGACGTGGAGTTAGGGAGGGGAGAGGGAGGAGCGAAGTGGTAAGGGCGAGGTTTAGATGGAGAAAGTGCAGCAGAGGGTGAGGCGAAGGAGAGGTAGAGGGGAATGATTTAGAAGTAGAGGTTGGGAAAAGGTAGAGGGAGGGAAGTTGGAGGAAGGGAGGTGAAAGAGGGGAAGCGAATGAGAGGAGCGAGAGGGAGGGAGTGGGCACGTGAAAGAAAGCTTTAGGCGTAGCTGCGTGGTGTATGTAAACGAGAGGGGATGGAGAAAAAGGAGGGGGTGGGAGAGATGAGGGCGTTTACTGGATACATAAGACGTCATGTAAAATTAGTGACGTCAGAAGATAATTCCCGAGCAGGTGTTCTATAACTCCGGTTCCGCCGGCTATGCTATAGAAAAAATAAAGAACGCGCCAATCGAATGCATGAGGGAAGAGAAAAAAAAATCAACCTTAAAACGGGTGGGCGGGTTGTTAAAAAATTTATAGTCTGTTGATTTTTTGCAAACATCAGGTCGATAATGAAGGCCTGAATTATGTGATGGTTGATGGTCTGCGGAGTCGGCAGTCTCGTGCCTTGTCGGGTATGCTGAATTTATCTCACGGCTGCCAAATGTTTGTGTTGGTCCTTTTTTCGACGGTTCATTTGGCGAAACCTTTGAAGAGTTGCTTTGGGATATGGAATAGTATAATACTGTGGTAATTTAATAAAGTAATAATAATCCGGAAAATCAGCCACTTTTTCCTGTGAATAATGTGTGTTAACATTAACTGATCAGCGTCACTCAAGTATTAATCCATTGCTAAAGAGCTGACTAATCAGATTAAAATTGTCCCTTAATTTTAAAATGTGAACCTTTTCTTAATTTTTCTGCCGCGATGCTTTTTCCAATGGATATAATGATATCAAAATATTATTTTCTTTTACCTGAATGATTTCGCAGTTATAAAATGAAACTTTCGCAAATATCAGTATAAGAATCTACTACGCAAATAAAGTAAACCACAAGAGTTGTATACAATTAAAAAATAGATATAAAGTGAATTAATCAATAGAGCAAAATGAATTAATAAATATAGTATAATATAGGAATTTTTAAATACGAAATAAAATCTGTAAGCTGATAGATACGTGACGAGAGAAAAAATATGGCAATTTATTTAATTCAAAATTTAGCAATCAAAATTTAAATTCGGCGGAATTCATAATTTCCATAAAGTGATTGTGCAAATGACACGAATCTTCAATTTGTTTATAATATCTAATAACTTTTAAATAAAACGTAAAGCCATAGCCACCTCTTGACGGCGACGGTAGGCTTAATTCGCAACGCGCTGACCATTTTTGGACTCCCGTTTTAATTAGTTTTCGACATAACGCTCCAAACATTGGGGAGAACTTTAGCGCAAGAGGTATCTTAATTAACAATCTCAGTTCCATCAGCGGACTTCTTTTTCTCAATGTCAGCGGTTATATTTCATAGAAAGACCTCGTTGCACTAGGAAGAATGGATGAAAAAGAAAGCAGATCTTCCTGTTAATGGCATTTTTATTAACCTCCGCTTCGAGCTGAATGTGAAATACACACGACAGAATTAAGCCGAATTAAGAAATTATCAACCGGTACGATTGCACCTGCACATGTGGGCGTGCCTGAATGGCACTAATTAATTCCGCTTTTCTTCCAGTGGAAATATTTTCAATTTATTTGCAATTAAGACAATGAGTTTTCCCTTCTTGTTCTCCACGTTCTTAAGAATCGATTATGAAAAATATTTCTCGGAATTAAGGAACGAATGGCTACCGGTTTCTAATCGTTGCCCCCTTCAGCTGAATACGAATATATAGAAACTTGCAGCATCGAGCGTTGCGCAAAATCTGAAAAACAGAAACATTAAATCTAGCCAGTTTAACAACAGTGTTCCTTAAGTACATTGATTTCTAGCGTAGCAGCATTAAATTTTGCGTTGTTAATTTTACCTTGTTAATGACTATTAGAGACACCTAAGACAAGTACTTATCTTCAGTTTAACTCTTTATGAAGTCTTTTGTTAGATCGTTTGATTGAACACGTGAGTTTGAGTACAGCTACACATACGCAGACCTGTGTACAGGAGCGGCCCGAGGTACGGGCGAGCCGGGCGGCTGCCCGGGGCGCCTAATTGTTGGGGGTATCATGATCATCTATCTATGCATTACTTGCAAGTGAATAAATATTGGACACCAGTTTATATCGTGAAACAGTCTAGAACCATGATTAAATTCCTTCCATTTACAGAGCGATGAATAATTCACCTATATTCTGTAAATATTTCAACAAACTTTTACGAAGGGGGGCGCTGGTGTGCTATCTCGCCCGGGGCGCCAAAATTCCTCGGGTCGCTCCTGCCTGTGTACAGTTGTTTTTTCAACATAATAGGTTCCTGGCAAAAAACTATGTTACTTGAATTTGTTACTCATATCCTTTTCCATTTTATTCCAAATTCACTGCATTTAATTTAATTAACAATTTACTGCTTCTATTTTTATATAAAAATTACGATTAGATGATATTATTTAAATATTAAGGAGAAATGCTTGAACGCAATTATTGTACTCTCGATATGTATAGTCATCCACCGAGTAACCTAAACACATCCAATTCGCGAATCTTGTTATTATTATTTAAACCAGCTGATTATTGAAATATAACGTGAAAAACACGAAATGAAAGCACTTGAGTATGTATATGGTAAATTCGAGTTATGCGCGGAATTTCCTCCGGCTGATTTTCCCCAACATCTATTACGTCATTCGGAATGCCAGAAAATAATTCGATCGGTTGTTATAAAAAGAGCATCGAAGAGACCCGGACAAAAATCAGAGGTTCTTCAGAGAAATCGGGAAGATCCTTAGAAATTGGACATCACGACTGGCCCCGATTGTTACAGTTGGGCAAGCCAATCAACGGGGAGGTCCCGATTATTCCTGCCGTAGATGGCCACCGATTGGTCGGCGCGCTTTCGATCTCTCGGGAGAGATACGAGGGCGAATTGGCGTCGGGGCGATGCTCAAGGCTCGCGCAATTTTTATCGTTTCTTTTGTTTTTTCGTCCGCCCTCTCCTTCCCCTCTCTCGCCCTCCGCCCTCTGCGTTCCCTGTAGTGAATAACTGGGCTCGCCTCGCAGAGGGCGAGAGAGATTGGCATCGCCCGAAAACAGGTGGTCCAAATAATCTGCTCTCTCCGCGTGCCCCTTGGGGGAAATAGCATTTTATTATGAGAAATTCCGCCCCGAGATGTAGAGCGCGCTTTTCGACCTATCGCGTAATGCGAAATGTTCAATGATGCATTATGCTGAACGGTGAAAGTGCGCGAAGGAATCGCACTTGGAGTAGTACACTATGGTTATTGTCTGATTGCGAGTTGCCAGGGGTGGAGAAACGAAATATCAGACTCTTGACCATGAGTCGAATTGTTGAGACCTCCAAGTTCACTTAAAATACATTTCAAGGTAAATATGAAGGATATTTCTTCAACTATCTATTACACTTTCGTTTTTAATCGCAATTTTTTGTTTTAAGATAAAAAAGAAACGACTGAAAAGACGGTACAATGAAGAACCATTTGTCTGCTATGGAAAATACGGAATAAAAAATCTGCTAATAAATATGCCCGCGTTTTCTTAACTTTTCTACACTTTCCTCCAATGATTTTTGTCACACTTCTTATATAAAATTAAGGCTCTTTATGTCAAATACCTTTATTGAATAGAACTTAATGAGCGCACCTTTCTAGACTCCTAGGACATTAACTCTAAGTGCTTTAGGGCTGTGGTTCTCAACCTTTTGCCTTTAGCGTCCCACCTACAACCTTTTCAAGAAACCCTACTTCTCACCCTAAACCTCACTTTTTCTAATAAATGTATTTCTACGTTTATAAGCATATAAGTAGCACGTTAGTAGTTGGTAGACACAAAGGCGAAGGTTGAACTAAAAAAGATTTATATACTTGGTAATTCCACAAAAATTTATATACCTATTTATTTACTTATAAAAATTAATTTGTGTGGAATTACCAAGTAAATCTCTTTTATTTAGACAATATGAAGAAATTCCATCAAGTTACCCCTGAGTCTGTTAAATATATAAAGGAGAAGGTGCCAGAAAGTATAACCGATTGGGGTGCCAAAATGTCTTCAGCCGGCTCTGGTCCCACCTAGACGCCTTTCAAGTCTCACCAGTAGGACGCGTCCCACCGGTTGAGAAACACTGCTTTAGGGCATATGGAGTTTAAATTTTCATGGATATTAGTTTGATTTCACTTATCAAGAAAATGGAACACAACTGAAGAAGCCCTTAGATATAAATTTATCGACTAAATTTGCGGTCTCTCAAGACAATTCCAGCAAGCTGTCAGGTTACATTATAAGAATTTTGTCAAAAATTCTAAAATCGCTCCATGGCACTGAGGCACTCCTCTTTCTCAATAGCATCAATCTATCGATTGTTCTACAGTTCCATACTTAACTCGAAGGTAAAAATAAAATTGAAGGACCTTTATCGTCCGTTCTAAGTGACAATTAGTATAACGTTAACAATGACTTAGGAGTCATTGCATTGCATTTCTTTTTAACAATGTTTTATTAATAGTAATGCCGATTTGTAAGCAAAATCAAACGAATAACTATAATGTGCACAACAGCTAATAATTTTAAAAATACCTTATGAATCTCAGTTCTAGTCCAGAGATGGTAAATATTTATGTAAGAGACAGGACTAGTAAATAATTTTAAAAGAACTAAATTTAGTTGAGTGTATTAAAAGGAGGAAGTGCTGTTTCATCAAAGATTTTCCCCAATTTTACAGATTCGCAGTAGGACATGAACTGAAGGCGATAAACCTTGACTAGGCTGGTTTTGTGGGCACGGTATCAGGCATTCGTGTATCAGGTGAGTAGAGAGAGAAGACATATACCGAGTTTAAGGCCAAAAGTGAGGGAGCACCTGAATCTCTGGTTGCGTGGACGCATGCCGTGCGAACATGTTTCCGTTCAGCTGAGATAGTATGTTACCGGAACACCGAGATACCCCATTTCGTCCGTCCAATTGAAACCGGATTAAAAAGGCAAGTTTATTAGGAGATGAAATAGTTTCCTGATTGCTCGATATGATATGAGCTTCGGTTTGAAATGGATTCGGCACTACTTTAGTAGCTTTTCTAGTTAGTTAAGCGCAGTGATAATGGAGTTTGTAATACAATTTTAGCATATTTTGTGTTGGTTGAAAGAATATTAAAGTTTCAGAGGGACGACATTACTCGTGGAATTACGCTTTCGATACCGTTTACGGAGAAATTCTTTTATTCTCAGGTGGAATATTCGTTCGCCGCGTTTTTTGTTATAATTAATCCATATATGTTAGATTACTGTAATTAGCGGTTTTTTAAATTAGTTCTCAGTTTTGTTGTTGTTCCAAATTTGAGCAATGATTATAAGTAATTTTAAAATGAAAATTAAAAAATCTGATGTGGCCAACATATGACTTTGTCCATATTTGGTGTATAGATATTTAAATTATTATGAATAGCATTATAAGGAATATTATTATTTCGTTTCTTAAAAGAATACAGTCGTCATTATTGCCGTTAATTATATTTTGAATATGTTTACAGAATGCACCGCTACATGGTGGCGCTGTATACTGGAAATTTACGAATAAGGAAGGTTCTACGAAAATTTGTCTCAAACAAAACTTGGAAGACATATTATTATCTACAACTTTGGTCCTAATGAAGATTACAAATAACGACATTTTTAAGGAGATATTAGACGGAAACCGAAAAAACCGATTATTTATAAATAATTCCTAAACAATAACTGCTATGGAAAATTATTTCAAATGAAAGTTGTAGGAAATTACATTCTCTATAACCTTTGTATTCTATTGTATATACAATAATGACGTTTTAACCGAGATATTTTGCCAAAACCGAATCGGGTTTCGAATAAACCTCGACTTCCGGTTAATGAAATTTGGTAATGATATGGCAAATACTTTTCGAGTTAGAGCGCCGACAATCACATACACACACACAGACATTCCGAAAATAGTCTAAACATGTTCCAGGGATCAAAATATTTAATAAACTATCGGTTTTTCGAAGACTTCCTATTACATACACACAGACAACATCGAGAAAATAGTCAAAACGTTTTCTAGGGACCTCAGAACGTGTATTTCCGTTGAAATCTCGAATTCGATATTTTTCATAAATACAATACTTTCTCTATACTTCGTATATGAAGAAAGTAAAAATACGATGCAGCCATTTCCATGGTCTTAAAATATATTAATTAAACTTCTGGAATCGATCCCGTAGCACTGTTTATGGACAATTACCCGTTTAAAACCGGCTAAGAGACGAAAGATGAATCGAAATCGAATTTCCCGTTCTTGAATGACTCACATTAATTCATAAAATTTTACACAAATAATGACGGAATGAGATGGAATTTTGTTATAAATAGGATTGCCTTTATCATCTTTGAGTATGTTTCTCTCAAATACCGTACTAGGCTACTATCATATGAAATGAATCTCTTGAATCGTCCTCTGCGCTAGACTCATCGAAAGGACAATAACTGAGTCTATTGAACATAAATAAGAAAAGTTAGTAAATTTCATTTACATAGGAAAATTGTTCCTCTGTAACTAATCGGAGATATTCAACAAGGAAGAGTTATACAGATGTAATGTGTTTTACCAATATGAAGAAATGACCTTTATTTTCGATTTTATTAATCTGTAATTATTTCATTATCATGCAAGATTATGAATCTAGTTTTTCAGATTTAAGTACAATATGAGCCACTTCTATCTATAATCTATTAATTTTATAACTTTAGATGAACATCATTTATGCTTACATCTAGAAAAGAATGCATAACAAAAGATCAATTTTGGTCGAAGATTACTGATTTAAATGCGATACATTCAAAAGAAAATACAAAATAGACATTGTTAAATCATTTCGAGTTCGTTTCTCCCCGGCAAACATTAACTACCTTTCCTGAATGTTTCATCTTTAAATGGTGAAAAGTTTTGATGCAGTTTAGAAAGTCTCCAACCCGTGTACCGTTATTTTGATATGATAATAAATGATTGAATTCTTTGTGCGTCTAACAATTATTATTCCATTAACTACAACGGTTCCTTTATGGAAATCTTTATAATGGTTATTTTCAGTTCGACTAATTGTTAGGGTTCGCAAAAGCATGCAGTTGTTCTGAGGTCGCAGTGCATACTTGTGAATTTTTATTTGTTACTTTGTTGCATTGCAAAGAAACGAGGAAACCAAAAGCGTATGCTCAGTATGTATTTGAAAGCGGCAGCAACTTCTATAGTTTTTGGATAATAATGCAGTTAAACATACGTTTTATTGTAACAGTTTTAATAATTAAAAGTGTTTTTGAACAAAACTCGTAAAATAATTTATTCTTTCATAGACACATAAGTAAGAAGTAGTGATATCCATTTGATTTTTTGATAAAAATACCAATATTTTCAGGCAGATATTTAGGAAGGGACATATATTCAATCGGGATACTACGTTTTAAGAAGTGATGGCGTCTCAATCCAATGACTCAACAAGAAAGTTTTTTTCGATTCGATAAGATTGATTACCAAATATTGGTTAGAGGAAATTACGGCAAAAAAGTCACCGGTCGGTTGAGTCTCGTTTTCTTCTTTAGAAAGTGAAATGGCCTCAGATCTACACTCGAGGCGTATTAGCCAAATCTAGATATCCCCAAAGGCTTTGACAATCGAGAGCACTCCTTCGAGTCTGTCGCCAATCACGCATTGAAGTATTTCCTGGTGGAAATAATTGCGTTGAAACGCTGTCATAAACACCACATTTAAAATTGGAACTGGTTTTGGTGCATTTTTATGGCCCGACATGCTTGTTATGTATAGTCTTGAAAAAAAAATATAAATGCATCATTGGGCCAATCTCGAGATCGAGATCTGGTTTTGAGAAGCCATACGACTTGAGTCCTAATATTTGTGAGGCGTGGCTGAGGCGCAACTCTACATGAATGACCCTTTAACTGCTACGAAACGAATAGGTTTTCTGATTGCCATAGCTGAGTAATTCTCGCACGAAATTTACATGACAATTCCTAATTAAACTCTAGTCAAGTAATCGATTTCTTCAGATTTTTTTATTGCCGAATTCAAACTGATAATATGTAGCAAAGCTCTTGCTTTTAGCCATTGGAAAATTCGCTGAAGTAATATATATATTTGCAAAATAATAAAAGCCTGCACGTCAAGAAATCGATTTTTATGTATTATCTTATGGAAAGATGCTAATCCCCTATATTGGCAGCGCTGACTAATCCCGGTTGACCAAACCTTGACCGCTCACTAAGTTAAGATGTAAGTAAGAAAGGTATCAAATTTGGTTGTTCTAGGTGTTGTTGTTTGGGTGTGCATAATGGGAGACACAAGCTTTTGGAAATATATCTAGTATATTAATTTCGTTGCTCGTGTGTGTGCCCGCAAATAATAACCATGGAAACAAGCAAACAACTATAAAGCAAAGAGTTTGTATGTATGTTATTCTATAACTCAGCAACTACAGCACGTAGAATTAAGAGGAAGGTGCCATTTTAACCTCAATAAAGAGTTAAGTGGGGTAGTCAGATTTTAAACCGATTTGATTGACCTATATAATTAAAAAATATTTTCTTTTCTCATTTCCTTTATTTGAATAACAAAGGGATTTATTTTTCATTTGAATTTTAAAATCACTTAGAAACAAGGCACAAGCTTGAAACCTATATGGTTCTATGCAGGAAAGAACAAAGTTAGTTTTTATTGAATTTTTATCCGAATCCTGGTCGTATTAGCGTAAAAACGCGTTTAGAATCAGAAAAATACGTGATTTTATCATTTTTATAATAATACCAAATATAAACTACCATGACAACTCCCATTGTCGCCGAACTTGAGAATCCAATGCATTTATATGAAATATTATTAATAAACTGTTTTAAATGATATTTTCGTGTGGCGTAGAGTTCTCTCAAAGCAAAATGTTTTTAAAACTATGAACTTAAATAATTAGAGGTAGATTTTCTGCAAATTTAATTTCCACACCTTTGAAGATATCGTCACGCATAGGTATATAATTTTACCCTGCGAATAATATAGGCTATATGGAGATAAAAAATATGGGGGAGGGTGCTTAATTCAATAATTATTTTCTCAAAGTTTACACGTAATTTTAGATTTTTCACAGTGCAAGATTTTCTTTCTTCATTCATCTAAGTACTTAAATATATATCGATTTTCCTCGTTTTTTCTTTATTCGACGGATAAAACTGTGTAATATCTTATTATTGCGATGTTTACATGTTACACGGGCAAAGTTTTAGATTCACTACTTTCTCAAAGTTTACAAGTAATTTTAGGTTTTTCACAGTGCAAGATTTTCTTTCTTCATTCATCTAAATACTTAACTACATATCGATTTTCTTCGTTTATGCTTTATTCGACGGATAAAACTGTGTAATATCTTATTATTGCGTCGCTTACATGTTACACGGGCAAAGTTTTAGATTCACTAAATCTGGTTAAATTTAACGGGCACTTCTGCTAGTTATAGACTATAATAATATATAGTGACAAGAAGACCAAAATAACAACAAGGCACTCGATACAGAACATTGAATTCGGAAATATGAGAAAAATATTATTTTTAAATCTTGTATTGGAACATTCGTGGAAGAGTTAAAATCTCACACAACTGCTATTGTTACTTCACGCTTCCTAATTCACTCGTATACTCATCTAGAAAATTTTCATTGTTACTATTCTTCAAAGCAATATCATTCTCTGTATATAGACATAACCATATTCGCAGTAATCGCCGTTTTCAGATAATCTCACGCATTTATATGCTCTTAACACCCTTGCACAATTTCATTCCGATTTTTCCGCCAAAATAAGCGATCTCTGGCACTATTTTGCGTCAATTTGGCTTGAAAGGGTCTCTTATCACAAACCCAGATCGAGTTTCTTTTTTTACCATTATTGCCCCACTCGCATGACGCAGCGAAATCCCATGATAAGTCAGATGACACATCCAATTTTATTCCTCCTTAAGCTCGCACACACTCTCCATTTCCTCCTATCTACATCGCATATTCCATTGCATACCTCTTCGCTTCCCTTTCCATCTGCCCATCCCACCTTACTCCACCTCTCTCTCTCTCTTTTTCCCTTCCCCTCCCCTCTCTCTCTCTTACTCCCCCTCCTCTCATTCCTTCGTGGTAGTCTTGGCGTATCATACATCACTCCCTCAGCCCTCCCCGCCCTTTTTTCTGCTTCCCTCATCCTCCGCTCCCCGGAGAGTGGCGCAGTCGAGGGCGAACAAAGGAAAGATGCAAAGCGGACGGAGCACGAGCGCCTTGTGTTATTATAGTCCTGACGTCCGGCTCGTGACGCGCTCTCTTTGGGATCTCCCCTCACATGCGGAAGAGGGGAACGTTGCGAAAGGAAATGGAAAACGAAAAGTAGGTGGCGTTCGGGGTGGGTGATACCCGAGAGAAGGACCGCCCGCGACGGAGGAGGAGGTTGTAAGGTGCGCCACCGTCGGCAGTACGCACGACAAGAGGAGGCATCTTTCCTTACGCCGTTTCGAGAATGTCTCGCATTGATGATTTGGCAATCAACGGGTGGAGAGAAATTCACCATCGATCTGTCTTCATGCCCGCGAGAGCGAGGGTGAAAAAAAAAAAACGGATGGAAAAGTCTCGGTCTGAATTTTTATTTCAGCTGGAGAAACCAACCATATTAGGCCTCCGACCTTACCTATCGATATTGCTCTAAATGATATAATTGGTACCGACGAAGAAAATAAAAGCGAGAAGAAAATCGAGATTTTCTTTTTAGTGAAACGGCTTTAATAATCGCGTGCTGACCTGATTTCTAGAAATTCAAATGTAAAAATAAGTGCTCAGTTGACGATTTAATTTCGTATCCTCGAGGTTATGCATTCTTGGCGGCACACAACGTTTTTAATTACACGTGACATTCGCACGCAACCGTTCTCGCGTATACATGTGCACGTCAAAGCAAATGAGCATTTAAATTATTTTTAACACGGTAAAAACGTGGATCTGTTTCAGACACCATCGGAACGAACATAAAAGAATTTATGGAATCGTAGGTTATTAGCCATAATAGAAAATGTTCCCTTATTTACATACTTTTCGATGCCTCTTTGAAACATATTCACGTTATAAATTTCGCGATGAAAAGTTTTTTACTCCCAGTAGCTACATAATAGTGGAGCGAATAATCATTCTAAACGCACTGCACAAATAAACTGTCTAAATTAGCGTTTAAAAACTTTTCTCGCGACCTAGTGGGAAAGAAGGCAACACGAAGAAAAAATGTTCCGACTTGAGTTTCCGTTTACTCGAATAATAAGTAATATCTATTAAAATATTAGCTCTTATCTAATAATACAAATCCGTCATTTTTATGTAATTATATCATATGGTTATGCATTGAGTGCTCACATTTTCCTTATGAGCCTTGCGACGCAATATTGGGTCGCGACCCGTACTTTGAAATATACTGGTCCACACCATTGCTTTCTAAATGGAGAACTGCTGCTGAGGGATGCCGCAAAAAACATTGCTAAACGAATAAATAGAGATAATTATGGCAATAATCAGTCCTCTAATAAATTGCTGATGATATAGTAACAACAAAATGAATGCGTCCAAACCATTGCCAGTGATACCAATAGGAAAAATGTACGACCACTTTTCAAGGTGCCGCGATATTGTTCATTTTTGAAAATGGTGTCCCGCCCCAAAAAATTGTGATCTATACATTACTATTGTTACGACATGGAAGAATCTTTACACTCGATTATTTACTAATAAAAATCAATTCTCTTGAACTATTCTTATTTATTGTTTATTTCTAAAAAGATGAAATTTCTTATTTAAATCAATCGGGTAGCAAAATTTGAGGCTCATTAATATAATTCGAGAGTAACTACTTATTGGGATATTTTAAACGTTTTTACCAAGCATCCAGCTCGAAAATTTCTAGAGCAGTTTTTCCACATAGAAGTGAATAGATGCTATAGTCACTCGAATCACAGACAACTTCAAAAATGCAGATACATAGCAACGGTAAAAACAAATTTCAACTAAAATGTTGACGAACTTCTTTTTTTAGGAAATTGAATAATACTTGTAATACAAATGATTACTTCAAAAATTCTTATCCTAAGAAATATTCAGAAACTTAAAAAGAGCTACCAGACAATATTCATCTAATTTTACAAGTTAAATAATACTAGCTTTCGTATCGATATAAAATCATATTTCAATGTTTTTACGCGTAATTAATCGATTTATCTATGAAATTTCGAAAATCGCATCTATGAAATGAATCTCTTATTTAGAAAACAAGAAAGCTTAAGCTTCTGCGATGATCCCTTTTCAATCCCAAATACTGAAAATAAACTACTCCTCTTAGATTCTAGAAAATACTGTTTTCCAATGGGTATACGATTCACGATATAGATACTAAACAGAAGGTGCCGATTCACCCAAGAAGTGGTTTGTTTTCAGAGAAATGTAAGTAATCGCTACAGTAATATTGCGCTTCTCACTTTGGAAAATTATAGGTCTTTATGCTGTCCAATGCTGGAAAGAATTCAAAACTCGCATGTTCTGCCACATTAGTGAGAAAATGAAATGCGAGCCAAGTTCACGTTCGTGAGAGAATCGCCTCCAAATCTTTACTTATCGACCACAGCTGTACTCGCCACACAACACGAGGGTGATTTGGAATACCGTTTCCTCAAATAAAAAAACTAAAAGAAGTTGTTCATCACATAACATGCACCCTATATATATATATATTCGTTCACACTATACCACATGTTAGTAATCAGCCCTTATTAAGAACGACAAGATAGCATCGGAGATGAGCGGGCAGAAGAAGGATATCACGAACCTATCTGTAAAGGAGGCCTTTTCAGTTTGAACTGCTATTCGAAAACGTCAATATATATATAGGAAAATCGAGCGGAAAATATTTTCCTTATTACACCGCAATATGCGAACTTCTGACCCAAAAACTTTGACTTTCTAGAAAAATGAGCGGAAGAAAAAATTAGCAATCCCCGGCTGCGGAGAAGGGAGCTTTTTGCACGTTGAAACAGTTAGCGAAAATACCGATCGCATTGCGATATTATGCGTATCAAGTTTACGATGCATGCCACCGATTCCTACCGGACCCTTAAATTGCCGAGTCTATCTCTCTTTCTCTCTAGCCTCCACAGCCCACGGCCGTCCTTGAAAATGCACCCAGAAAATTCGCCGCTGCACAAAAGGCTGCCCTCTCACCTACAGCGGACTGTACACCTTTTACCTTTCACCTTGCGCGTATTTTTCGGTGGCATTGTTACGTCACGATCTCGCGAAATTTTGCAACTTTTGAATGGACCGATAGGAAATATGAAGGACATTTTTAGGCGTGGCTAACAATTATTTATCTCTCCCTTCGCCAGCTTCCCTCACTCCATCCCCGAGATATTACCCAGAATAACAATCCTCAATGCACCGTTAGCTCCTCTCACTTCCACGGCTTTTATAACCCTGATACGACTTTTTAAAAACGCTTAATTTTTCTACTTTCATATTATTGGCCTTGCACCTATTAAATCGGGACTATGTCGGAGATTTGGTTATCGTTTTTCTTTTAAGAATCGTAAAAAAAACGATCAGGTGCAGCAACACAGCAAGAACGCAGCAATTTTGATGGTGGCATTAACTTTCGTTTTTTTACGTTCATTCGACATATTTCCGATTCGCACCGCTATGATTGGAGCAAAATTTATAAAATGTGTCGACTCTCAAACTTACGAATTCTAAATGGAAGCAGAGCGGTTGCTTTTTTTGGAGAAGGTTCAATAAATGACTAACTTTATTATCGCATATGAAAAGAGTACGAGAAAATTAAAATATTAATGGCGTTTATAAATACAACAATTGTTTGTAAAATTGTGACTAATATTGAAGTTAGTTTCCAAGGTCCACTCCTAGTATCCATTTAAATGTCTAATAACAAGAACACGGAAATATCGCAAATAAAAATATTATTTCTGCTTAGGTTCACAGACTGAACACCAGATACCTGCAAAACTAGTCTATAGAGATTTCAGAACGAAAAGCCAGACACGTTCACCAATTTCATAAAGTTCGCTCTATAAAACAGGAAGAAGCAAATATATTTTCTCCACTGCTCAAAGCCAAGAATATAACTTCAATGTAAGTTAACCCTGCCTATCGAAATGTAAAGAGTGAAAGGTTTTTACAAAAATTTAATTGATTTATCTCATCTGTACAAACTTTTATTTTTTAATACTGCGGGCATTTTAAAACAGAATTTTAAAATGCTTATTCTATCTGAAATTATATATACTAAACTGACCGAATATTAAATCAGAAGCATAAACTAATGCTAAGCTCCGAATGTGGATTTTATAAAGACATTCCAATCCGGCAATATACTTTTTCCGCACTAATCCAAAGGATTAGGAACAATAGCAGCTTAGCTATCGGTAACGTGCTAGCCAATTTCCTCAAAGAGCGTCTTCGTATAACTTTAACATTGCCGCAGGGCGTCTGCTGCTAATGGCGGGGCCTTTGTTGAAATATGACATCAATTTCAACACAATTTCTCCAATCATTTTAAAATTGCTTCTCCTCGAATTTATTTAACACAAAACATTTTATTGCGAGGAAATTCAGAGTTAAAAACGGTCTCAAAACAGTGCGCGGAGTGTAAAAAAATATTAGCGCCTCCGACTGGTAAATTGCGCCTACGGCACAAGAATTGTAATCATCTGAACATTAGAGAGCAGTTTCTTTTTCTTTTCTCCGCACAATGCATTTCATAATCTCAGACATCACTCATCTTGAAAAAAGTCGTGCTTTAAATTTCGTCCTTCAATTCTTTCGATTCGACCGACGGAAACACATGCTTTTATTCTTTCAAAATCGCGCAACCTTGGAAGAGAATACAATAACATTAAATTCCGATTCCCTAGAACCCCTTTCCCAAAACTCCCTCCATTCCTCCCCTCTTTTATCTCAAAGTGGAACGGTCCAAATCTTTCTCTATCTCTCTCTATCAGTCCAACTCGCTTTCAGTATATCTTTCTATATCTCCCTCCACATTCGTTTGACTACAGCGAAATACATTCGCCAGCGCAACACATGCACATGCGCCGGCGGTGTCTTTTTAGGAAACACAACTCATTGCCCTTGCGTTTTCCTCACTCTCCCTTTCTCTCCTTTTATCTTTCTCCCCCACTCCTTCCCACCCGATTCTCCTACGGTCACGTACTTCAGAAAACGACCGCTTTAATTTCCTTACCCTACATCTTTGCAAAATTTGGGTTTGTTTTTGCGGTATTCTTCTGCGAAAAAATACCTATTTTTATATATGACGTGGTAAAATCGAGAGAGAGAGAGAAAAAGAAGAGGCGAAATCCCTCTCCACATTTTGAAGTATCAACTGCTTTGCACCGCGCCCATATTTCGAGAAGCTTTTGAAAAAAAAAAAGGATTGGCTTTCACAACCGCGGGGCAGTTCCGTTTTCGTTGCCTCACCTCCCTCCTCAGCCTCCCTCGAGCGTTCTCGTCATCCTCCTCCGCCAGCCTCCTCTTCCCCTCCTCCTCCTCCCCGGATTCATTCTCTGGCACTTTCTTCCAACCCCACCCACCCACGCCTACAACCCCCTCCTCCATCATCATCTCCCACCCCCCCATCACCTCCAACCTCTTCTTTCTACGTAATATTTATCCCGGCGCTATCAAACCTACATCCCCACACCCTAAAAAAAACCACGCGACTCCACCCACGACCGAGGATTTCTTCCCCTTCTCCAATGGGAGAAAATTCCCTCTCTCCCCTTCTTCCCCCTTCACCCCCGCACACCCCACTCACCCCTTATCCCCATCCGCCCCGAAAATTCCGCGGAATAACCTTTTCACCCCGTATGCGCTATCCTACTCCCGCTGTTCGAGTATCCTTGTTGGGTATATATATATTCTCCGGAGCGAGGATTCTGTCACGAACTTCTTAAAAGGCGCGCGCTCTCTCGCCTTATCGGGCCACTCCCTACCCTCGGGACGAGATTTTTGTACACATTTGGGGGAAAATTATAGTCTACGTCGTTATTTGTTTCGGAGAATGATTGATTCTCTCCACAAGGTGCCTTCTCTCACTATTTTTACGGCGGTGGTGGATGGAGTATTAATGATGATTGATGAAACGTTTGTCTATACATGATTTATTTATAGGGAGTCCGGATGAGAGAGATGTACAGTTAGGTCGAGGTTTTTTCTTCCTTACAGAAGAAGGGCACCAACGGTAGCTCTCCTCTTCTTATAACGCTATAAATTTTAGTTTCAATGGTCAAATGCTCGATTTTTCGGCGAGTACGCGCGGAAATTACTATGCCGATAGTGATTTACTGAATGTTTGCATCTTAAGCGAGTTCATTCAGATAATAACGTCATTCAAGAGAGGAAGACCAGCAATGTCCAGGACAATGTTATCATTTTTTTTCATTTTGAGTGGCTCGTTAACAGTATTTAACGAGCATATTATTGATAATAAATACTCGCATTCCGGCGGCACGATTCGAACCCGTGATTCATGCAGACACGTTGATTATCTTTACGAAAACATTTTCCAGCAGAATAGATGCGAGATGAATTCTTATCTTTACTGCTTCTAATGACTAAATACAGCATTTCTCCTAACATTCGGCGTTTTAGGGAACATTCATATGCCTGCAGAGTGAAACACGTAGACTTTTGGAAAGGTTTAGCGAGGTTTCTTTCCGACAAATTGACCCATAAAAAGACGACTGTAGGATCGAATCGATATGCGGAAAAGGGGTCTTCGTCAACATGAAATGACCCGCGCGGGAAACGAACTCACGACCTCGAAGTCATGAGTCACGCACTGCATCTCTCTCTTCCTCTATCCACCTCGGCCACTTGAGTAGGCTCGTGACGACTGAACGCATGCCTCGGGCGGGTTTCGAACCCGCGACCCCAATAATGCTAACCCTTTTGGAAACGAAATGCGGCACGACTGCGCCTGATGACTCCGCTGAATTTTCGCCCACGCCGGATTTGATGTTCGAGCGAAAGGGACTCTATAAAATTAATGTTATTAGGGACGATTCTTCGAAATTCATCGATGATGAAGAAAATTCCACCCGAGAGCTGGCGATTTCGGTGTGATATGATCATGCCTCAAATAACCCTATTACGGATTATCGTAGATTATTACAAACCTGACGGAATATAAAACACGTCTTTTTACAAAATGACAAATCATCTTACGAGCATAAATGAGTAGTTTTTTTACTTTCTCCATATAATACGTAGTAATGGGAAAGTATTGCATTCATGAAAAAAATCGACTTCGAGATTTCAACGGAAATACACGTTTTGAGGTCCCTAGAACACGTTTAGACTATTTTCGGAATGATGTCTGTGTGTGTGTGCGTGTATGTTATTGTGGGCGCTCTAACTCAAAAAGTACGTGCCATATCGTTACCAAACTTCATATATAACACTTTAACATGAGCACAAAGAACTGATTAGTTTTTGGACAATAACGGGTAACCGGAAGTCGAGGTTTATTCGAAACTCGATTCGGTTTTTGCGATATTTCTTCGTTAAAATATCATTATTGTATTTACAATTCTATACAAAAGTTATAGAGAAGGTAATTTCCTACAACTTTCGTTTCAAACAATTTTCTATTGTAGTTATTGTTTAGGAGTTATTTATAAATAACCGATTTTTCGGTTTTCTCCTTAAAAACATCGTTATTGGTAATCTTCGTGAGAACCAAAGTTGTAGAGAATAATATTTCTTCCAAGTTTTGTTTGAAACAAATTTTCGTAGAACCATCCATTTTGGAGATATTTTGCTTTTTCTTAATTTGCAGTATACAGCGCCACCACCATGTAGCGGTGGATTATGTAAACATTCAAAATTTACGTAATTTACGGAAATAAGGACGACTGTATTCTTTTACGATACGAAATAATAATTTTGCCTTATAATGCTATTCATAATAATTTAAATAACTATACCCCAAATACGGAGAAAGTCATGTGTTGGCCACATCAAATTTTTTTAGAATGAGAATTTAGAATGGAAATGTCAAAGGAGTACTTTCGTGAATGTGTTGTCTCTAAAGCAGTGGTTCTCAACTTTATCTTGTATGCGTCACCCCATTTTCAGTACTTAGTCACCCTCTTTACATTTACGTTACCTTCAAAAAACAACTAAACATAAATTGGACTTTATTACATAAAGATAAAAAATGCGTACTTAACGAATAAAGCGCAAGTGTTCTCCTGGTTATATTTTTTAAAGCCATAATATGATGCACTGTGATTTTTATCAAATATTCGCGTCACTCTTCAATAAATTTCACGTCACCCTGGGATGTGATGTCACTCCGGTTGAGAACCACTTATCTAAAGCAACGTAGAGCTTTAAATTTAAGAATTGAGCTAATAGAAATAGATCATTTCTTTTTTATAATATATTTCTCCTGCTTCTTTATTTCTAGCAGTTTTGATATTATTATATTGTAAGTTATAGTGTGCAGCACTCATTATTTTAGTCCATGTCTGCATGCTTTTTAAATGCTTGATTCGCAAAATATTTTTATTAACAAAATAATGGAATTTTTTTTACATGAAAAGTGCCTTAGTTTAATTTCACGTTTATATATTGTTTCTAAATTTGTACGTAAATCTATATTTTACAATCAAAAGAAAAGTGCTTGTATTCTCCCCAACTAAATACGCATTTCGAGTCGGGATCAGTCATTATTAGCAAAAGATTAGTTTTATCCGGTTTTTAATCATGCTGAAAAATATAATTATTAAATCGCGTGCATTTAATATATTGGGGAAGAAATCGGGAATCAAAAATATTCTTATAAACGCAGGAAGGAAGAAAACTACATTCTCGACGAATGAAGGCGATTCAAGGACTGCCACCGAAGGTGAAGCGATTTTTCCTCTCTAGGGTTTGTCCGTGTGACGGAGTTCTTGCTCAAATCGACGTTTCGGCAAGGTTTTCCTTTCCATCGAAACGTTTCCGTGTAACTGCTGTGTCCTTTTTTCTAAGGACGCCGATTGCCGAAAAGAAAAATTAAAACTAAGGCAGTGATCAGTTTGAACTTCCTCCAAACACCTCATTCTGTCTCTTCCACCCGTCGTCCCATATATAAAGCGACGTAAAAAGAATATTGTATTAAATGCACCGGTTAAAAAATATATCGCTGTGCTTAAAGCATAAAATACACAAGTTTCTGTCAAAAAGAAATTTACGTGTAAAATATAGTATAGGGTAATTATGGCGAGATAAGAATATTTTTATTTTGCTTCTATCTGAATTAAAGGCTGGTAGGAACACTAATCAATTATCGAAATTTTTTAAATATAATCTCTAAATTTATTATATTTTATCAAACTCTCGGTCTTGGGGCTTAATTATTCTTAGTTGTATTATAAATAATATTATTTCTTCAATTATTATGTATACAAAATTAATTTAATTGCAAACCGTGCTCATGTCAACCAATCTACGAAAGCTTAACCAAATTCGCTATTAAGTTTATAATCGAAAAACAGAGTTCTATATGCCAAATTCTAATTGTTCCAAAGCAAAAATTTTCATTTCAGTTACGAAATTAATAGGAAACTAGATGTACCCGCGCAATGTTTGCACGGTTTTTTTCAATTAATTTATAAAAAATTAATGTGTGTAAAATAAGTTTATCTGAATTATTCATACTTAACTCCAATAATGCATTTCCCCGGTATAGGATTTTAGTTTATTTGTCTCCCAATGTAAGGTTCGCGGGTTCGAATCTCGCTGAAGGCACGGTTGTATGTGTGTATTGACAATTTATTTTGCGAAGTCAGTCAGAAATCTGCATTTAAAAGTCATATTAGAATGGAAATTAATGCTACACAGTAATCGATCACGGACTTTTACTTTGTAATTTTCTTTGTTTCTTTTTATTGAATTATATTCCCTTTATTTTTATGTAACAATAAATGCAACCGTTTATTTAGATTATCAATAAAGAGAAGATAACCATGGAATGTGTTTAAAAATAACGCATGTCCCTATTCTCATCTAATTTTAAATTTATGCGTGAGCCTATTTGAGTTGATAAGCATTATAGATGTGTAATATAATAGTTCTACTTACAAAAAGGTAAGATTCCAACATTCAAACGATGAAATGAAGATTCAACTGCTTTGATTAAATCCCATAAGCAGTTAACTGAATAATTATCCGTACATATTTACGCTGTTATGTATAAAGTTTGACATTGCTTCAGCAATAATTTCGATCTTAAACAAAAGTTCGAAGCGAATAACGCTATTATTTTACCTATTTGAGGGTTTAATTGACACTAATTGAATCGAAGGCAACAATGTTGGTCGCCTTGGCAACACCCGGAAAGTGTACGAAATAACAGAAAAATTTCGAAAACAGTTATGTATTTCTGACAGCTTCGACCATGTAACATGTAAAAATTGGAATAATATGATAATGTACAATTTTATCCGTCAAATGAAGCAAAAACGAAGAAAATCGGTCCATATATAGGTATTTTGATGAATGAAGGAAAAAACCACGCACTCTGAAAAATCTAAAATCCGTTGTAAACTTATGGGAAAGTATAATTGTTTCCTGGAGTCGAACTAGGGACTTTATGAAAATGAAAATAGTTTTCCTAGGACCACCTACCTAGTAGATACAAAACGTCGTTTGCCGCATATCTCTACGACGAACGGCTCTTGAGATGTAAATGGGGACAGACGGAGGGACGGACTTTTCTAAAATTATATAAAGGATATTTTGGCCAACTTAGAAATCACGCACTCCGGACCAAAGGCCTATTGGCCTCTTGATTAAATTATAGTAATGTATTCTTCTACTATAGTGAGTACATTCATTTCATATTCTAACCCAGGTCAACTGTTACTTCAACACCAATCATTAATATATGCGACAAATTTTTAATTAAATGTATCATTACTCGACCTTTCAAATGACTTATCGGGCTGCGTGTAATTTTTTAAGTGCTAGCTTTAAGTTTGTTATCATTGTTTAACATGTTAAACGCCTGTATTAAAATATATTTCATCCGCGTAATATAAAAATATTATACTTACTGCCCGCGGTCCGCATACGGCCCTCAAGAGCATTTTGTGCGGCCCGCAAAGATGTGATGAAATAGTAACCCGTAAAATTTAACACACAAATTCGTATTTTTAAATTCAAATTATAATAATAAAGCATTATATTGAAATATAAACCCCAAAAACTTCATTTAGAATAGATTTTGACGAATATGATACCCACCTAGTTAACTTCCGATTTATACTCTAATCCGTCCCACCAAAGCATTAGCAACGTCCACTGCGGCCCCCTAAGGGTTCACTGCCGCCAATGCGGCCCGCTATGTAGAAAAGTTTACCCACCCCTGATATAATATAAAAGTTGTTAAGAAATTCCCAATACGTTACCAAGTAAAACTGAAATGCAAGTTGAGTTTCAGAGTATAAAAGTCATTAGGAGTTATTAATGTTCTATTAAGGTTATCGGCATACAGAAAATAAAGTGAGTATATTAATTAAATGGTAGAATATAACATTTTCATATAATTTATTTATATGCTTTGAATAATAAAAATATTTTATACCTCTCTAAATACATATACTCTTCGACTACGATAACTAAACATACTATAAAATGAAAACATTATTACGGTAGAAGTATTTCTGGATTAAACGAAATCTTTGCACTCGCTAATTCGAGGTTTTAAGCGAAAAAATTTTCATTCTTATCGTAATAAATAAATAAATAAATTTGTAGATTTCCTTATGCTAGCTAAATCTATACACAAACACCGCATCTACCTTCTTTCTCAATAAGATACAAATAAAAATCTAGTCACCTTCTAATATAATGAATCAGTTAAACTCCAGAGGCATGGGACTAAGTAGGTTCAATTTTTAGAGTTTTATTATCTTACTAGTGTAATGCCCGTTGAAATATCAACGGATGAATTATAGATAGATTATTATTTTCATTTAAAATAATTAATATCACACATTTACATATGAAATATTTTGTCATATACAACATTTCTAGTGAATATTCTGTTGTTGTTGACATAGTTGCCTCTCTTTCCCTCCCTCTCTTCCCCTCTCTCCTTCTCACACCGTCTCTCCCTCTCACACCCTCTCTCTCTCTCTCACACCCTCTTTCCCCCTCCCCCTCCTCATTTCTCCCCTCCCCCTTCTACTTCCCTCTCTCCCCCTCCCTCTCGCTCCCCCCTCTACCTCCCCCCCCTCTTTCTCGTATTAAAAGCATTCAAAGCACGTTTATACCCATAAGGATTGAATTAACAGTATGATATAGAGGTCTAACAATGGAATTGGTAGGCAAGGCAACATCCCCTTAAAATGGCAAGATTTCCTCAAACTGTGTGAATTAAACGTTTACATTGAGAAATTTCGAAGAAGGTGAACAGAATAAAAAACTTTATAATGTTTTCTTCAAAATGGTTTATATCCGAAGATTGTAGGTCAATTATTTCTAATTTTAATCTAAAAAAGAATGAAAGCCTGCACGTCTAAATGTCCATTTTTACGTGTTACCTAATGGGAAATGGAAATAATCTCCTGGAATCGAACTCGGGTCTTTGATCTTGAGTTCGATACATTAAAACCTTTTGTTGTTATTTCATAATGCTATCCTGAAAATTTCATCAAAGTCGGTTCAGTCGTTTGCGAGATATTAAGCTTCAAAAAGCATTACATGACAAAGTGACATTGTGACACTGTCTTTTATTATTGTAGATGGTTTGGTTTAAGAGTTGATCAGAAATGAGCCATTCATTTTCCTTTATAAAATAACCCTGTAATACGGAATTGCGATTTTTGCAACAAAATATTTCAAAGACCATAGTCAAACTAACTTTGAAACGAAATGCATCAAACTTAAGTAGAGCCAAAAGAAACTGGTTACACTAGTGATACTAATCGTCTCATAAATCCGTTTCCTTCATATAAATAAATATAAAATAACTTTCGATACTTGTTCCAATATACCTACCGTTCTACCTCGGTAGCAATCATTTTGGCCATCTTTTAAATCTCTTCATTTACCTGCCCTAAAAAAGTCGTTATTGCGGTCCAGCAGAGGTGTCCGAACCCGTTCGGCGCGATAAGAATCTTAAAAACCTAAGGGGCTATTTGAATAGACCACGAATTAAATTATTTTCTCACCTTTTCCGCAAAAATTAAAAGATTTTTATTAATACCTGCGGGGATTTAAATTACTTTTTTTTACATGAAATAAGAATAATTGAATTAAAGTGGACGATCCAGTTAATTGAAACTGCTTCGCTGCTTATTTACCGGGAAAAAATTAGTAGGCGGAGCCTTTCATCTTAAATATTATGAAAGAATTTCGCACCTTAATATAAATAAGAAAAATAGTAAACATCTTAGGAAAATCGTTTTTAAAGACTTTAATTTTATATATAACTTACGGATGAACATGATTTAAAACATAAATCGTTTATTTTAAATATGCTAGAAATATTTAAAGGTGAGACTTAACACTACCACAGTTTAACAGTGGTTGAAAATTAATTCAACTAAGGGAATTTTATCGAGCTGGTCTCATTTGTGATTAACAAAGAGTCGACACTTTTAGATTTGTTCATGATCATTTAAGAATGTACCATTTAAAAATTCGAAATTTGAAGTTGAATTAAAATTATTCCTAAGTAATTCCTTTGCTTGAGTCTCTCGTAGAAAGAGTGAACGAGCTATATTTTAAAAACAGGTCGCCTTGCTAAAGTGATTAGTAATTAATAGGATTTAAATGGAAAATAAACAGAGATCCCAATGGGAAAAAAGTATTTGTTTCGTAATGAATGTTACTCCTGAAAGTGAAAGCTCCGATCAATCATTCCGATAAAATATCATTCATTTGTCACATGATATCCAATTAAGGACGCCAAAACGAATATAAATTAAAACCCTCGTACCCCGAGGAGAGAAAAAGAATGCTGCCAAGTATGTCCAGCAATTTTCGAGTAAGATAAATCATTTGCTGTTGCCTTGCAATGTCTTAAAAATATAGCTTTTTCGTGTTTCATTGTGCATTCCGTATGGCACGACATTAGGTGTAGTGTAAACAAAAAAACGTTCCCTAAACCTATCATGTTGTCGAATCCAATCAGTTTAACTAATTAATGGCTTTAGAAAGTGTCCTTTAGTATCGAAATTCGTATAATCGAATTTCTCAGGCACACTTGATTTATTAACTAAGTGACAGCCCTCCATCTCAATGGCACGTTGCTAAGAATGTGTTAGTTTTCGTTAATAAATAACCTCTATGCTCTATACTCCATTTTATTGGATGAATATGTCCTCTTGAGGATAAAGTTTTCTCCATTCTCCTTTTAAAAAAAACTTGATATTTATTCACCGTAATAGTGTAGTTACATGCAAATCTTTATTATTATACACTGGAGTTTTATACATTATTTTTTTGACTCCGATAGATATCGAACCGGGTTATTACTAAAAGTCGTCAGAAATCGCCGTACGCACTTAGCCATATTAGGACAGCAATCAAGGAAGAGCGTCATAGACTGGCTGACCCAACCTATTTTCTACAACGCGAAACATAATTATGAGTTGCATTTCAATCTTTAAGGCGTTTCCCTTAATAGGTTTCATTAACGGCCCCTTAACATAGCATCATTACTTCCCGGATGCCGTAAATCATATGAAGTAAAACGGGCCATTACATAGGATTTTATTACTAGCCATCTCTGCTCTTCTTTTTTTACTATCCGTTCATTTTTTTCACTCGAGCGGTCTCCTCTTCGGAGAAAGTCGTGACGCAAAAATCCTCGTTCCTCCGTCTGCCGGCGTGATCGAACGCGTTATTGTGTGTGTGTGGGGGGGGGGGTAACCGGTGACGTCATTCGGAGACCAATCATTGCCCATTTCGGGCGTGATCCCTTATCTGAACCATTTCGATTTTTTTTAACACACTCTCATACACTTCTTCGGTGCGCGGCCTTTTTATTACGATTTTTTTAAATCTCTCTCTCCTCCTTTCCTCGAGACCACTCCCTACGCTCAATATCTTTCGCACTTCTCGCTCCCCACGATCTCTCACTCCCACTCCATTCCTCCCGATTCCCGCCTCCGACGTCACCCTATCGAATTACAACGCCCAAAATTCCATTAGCGTCAACCGGCGGCGCAAGTAATTAGGTTCTAGCCCCGGAGGATTTTTGGTCGTGATTAATTCGATTCGCTTTTGTTTCCCACCCGCCGTCTCTCTCTCTCTCTGGCACCGGGGGTTTACCACCCTCGCCACCCTCGGGCGACGGCGCCACCTTTTTAACGTCCTCCTCTTTCCTGCAGACGCAATAAAACCGATCCTTTAATGGATCCTTACAGGCGTCCCAGTGTTAAACTCTTTTGATAATTCACCCTCTGCGCGAGAAAAATGATACGAGTGCAAGAGGAATGGAGAAGGGGTTGATGAAAAGTGGGTAGAATGCGGACATGGGGTATCTGTTGTTCTAAACGACGCAGTGCTCTTTACTCTTTACCCGAAGTGCAAATAGTTTATGAAAATAGAACGGTGAACAGAGGGATTATGGAGAGACGGAATATATGCCACTTTTATTCTCATCACGTGTTTTATCGAAAGGATTTTTCCTGTAAAAATAAAAAGATAAATAGCTGACAAACGCTCGAAGCGAAGCTGAAACGAAGTAGCAGATCGAATGCTTACTTTGTGCGGGGATCGTAAAAGACCTATAATGTTTTTTAAATCTTGTCTTGAGCTTTACATGAGAAGCTACGTCCATCATAAAAAGGAGGTAAAAACCAGTTGCGTATTTCGACCATAAGGCAGCTGTGATCAGTAGTGATTCACGGGAAATAGATTCAGAAAAGATTCTTTTTAGTGTCTATTAGCGGCTATATAATTTATCAATTGGATTTCAGTCAAAATACTGCAATGAACATTCTTTGTTGTCACATCGGGTAAATCATCCAGATGCAATACGGATGCAGGAATCTCGTGACATAAAACAACTAGTATGCAAGTTCACTTAATGTGGTCTTTCTTTGTCTCGCTAATCGAGGCATTCCAACCTACAAGGGGTGTTCAAATTTGACCTCGCCTTTATTAATTATTAAATCGTAAAAGTAACCCAGTACAATAATGATACAGTCACTTTTTTATGTACTCTCTCTCCTTCAGAATACACGTGATCCAGCGTTCTAGTAGTTTTTGTATTCCAGTTTCAAAGGAATCTTTCGGATGATGTCGACACCAGTTCAGGACTGCATTTTCCACCTCGCCATTTCAACTCAATTTATTGCCTACTAAGGGCTCTTTCAGCGGCGTAAACAAATGAAAGCCATACGGTGACAAATCAGGACTATTAGAAGTATGGGGAAGAACGTCTCCCCCCAATTCAGCCAGTACATTCACAGCCAAGTATGTGGTTGGGTGCTGTAGTGGAGAACACAAATTCCTTTGGACAGAAGACCTGGTAGTTTCTTCCTTAGAGTTGGTTTCAGACTATTTTTAGGAGCGCTGAGTAATAAGCAGCATTAATTGAACGGCATTGTTCCAGGAAATCCAGATGAATAATACCCTGAGCATCCCAAAACAGTGGCCATCACCTTGTTTGCTGATGCCATCGTTTTGAATTTTTTCGGTTTAGGAGGATTTATGTCTCCAGTCCATATTGGAACAGTTGTTTTTTGAAGTAAAGTGATAGACCCATGTCTCGTCCGTGGTTATAGTACGATTCAAAAAATCAGCCCCTTTCCTCAGAAATCGTTTACTCAGAACCCCTGAAATTTGAATGCGCTTCGCCTTTTGTTCTGGTTACAACGGTTTGGGCACCCATCGAGCGCTGACTTCACTGTATCTAAGGTTGTAATGAAGTATAGTCTCAACACTACCAATACTAATGTTAACTTGCAACGCTAATTCACGCACTGACATTCACGTGCCCCTCCGAACGAGCTCATCAACCTGCGTAATTGTCACATCATTGACTGCAGTTGCTGGTCCTGCTTTGTGTTCTTGTTCTCCACGCATTTGCGACCCTCTTTGAATGATTTGTACCACCCAAACATAGAAAACTAAGACAGACAGGATTCTCCATACTGTACTCGAAGTCAGCGATGAATTTCAGTCCCTTTTACACTTTCCTTACAGAGAAATTTAACAATAATGCGTTGTTCCACTGAAGTAGAAACACGTTCAGATGCCATCTTTGTTAGTTCTGACATGGACTGCTATGGCAACGAAACAATTTTTTTGTATTGCTAACATTATAATGAGAATGTACACACCTCATCAGCTCATTGTATTATGTATAAGATGTTAATAAAAAATAAAGTCAAGGTCAAATTTGAACATCCCTCAGCTAATAAGAACAAGTGGGAAAATATTTGCAAGACAAATTACACAAGGCGCTTTTTTCCACTGACTGCTATCTTTAAAGTGGATTAAAAAATCGCAGATGCGATGTATTTCTGGTTGCCTACATTTGCACAGCATGCTCGTTTTTAGTGATTTTTCCGATTATTTCTCACCACATTTTTTTCTGTCCAGCTCTTTTATAAAACAACCTATCTTGAAAATGTCGATTCCAGAGATGCTGCCCCTACGAACGGAAGGGCAGACAAACCGAACACATAAGCGCTGTTTTTAGGAGAAGAAATAACGCTAAAACCCGGGTATCAGGGTAGGATATTTTTAAGTTGCATTTTTTTTAAAGAATAAAAACCGGACTAGGGACTTAACGATCAAAAGAATGAGGTAGAACTGTTAATCAAATTATAAATCTTATTTATATTGTTCCAAATGTTTTTGTTTTCATTAAAAGAAAGCTTATTTTTTATATATGAGAATGCGGAAATGTAACTTCCGTGAGAATGAAACGGTGGAACAACTGAAGCTTGTCAAATCATCGTGCGCATAAATGAAAATTTACAGTTAACTAAATAAAATTGTTCAAAATAACATTTTTATTTGTGTATTGTTTATTTTTACGAGCTGTCATTATTTGCATTCGAATATGGCATGCCATTTTACTAATAGCCTTTAGTGGAGATGTTTTTATATCGCCGTGAAAGACTGGGGCCGTAAAGTTATCTGCCAATGCGCGAAATTTTTCATGGCTTTAAAAATATTTCGGTTGAGGAAGAAAGTTCTCAAGTCATACCGTAGTTTAAGTTTTCGCGTATCTAGATTTCATTGTGAAAATTTGTGTACGTATGCATTTTAAATGAAATGATATACGTCATAATTTCTTTATAGATGCACTCGTAATTATGTTAAAACTTCCGTTATAAATTTAAAAAATTGAGCTGAGGTTACTTTAATGGCCGAACCATATCCCACAAGAAGTTAATAGAGTTCATTATCTCTCAATTTTATCCTAAATTTTTAAAATATATTGCTTAATACAATCAATTTATTTGGCCATGCTATATGACAACTTTGGCTTAAATCATTGCTAATTTTTTATTAAAAAATTGTAAACTACGGCGGATTATGCTGCTTCAATTTCAGTTGCAACGCATTTTTCGTCTTCATATAAGGAGAACCATTACGTGACTCACGCTGATGCACCAACTTGTAGATTTGATTTCGATTAAATACGCGCAACGTAAAATGCCATGGTTACGATAGTCATTCAAGAAAATCGATCCCAGGAAACGAGGTAGGCCTATTACCGTAACTCATCACATTTCTTTTTGGTATCGAACTCTTTAGCCGTTTAAAATGAAGTTTATCTCGGGAATGCCGATAAATTATACGAGCAGGAAGCTGTGCGACGCTTAAAAATGCAATACTTTTATGTATTAAATACGACCAATTAATGATAAGATCGAAAAATCCCATGCTATCCGTTACTCGGAGGTGGTTGTCGAAAGAAATAATAATTACCATTTCCTGTTATTATTTTTCTGTCAAGAGGCATTGAAAATTAATGAAACCGTCGAGATTTTTTAGGCTGTTTTATCGGAAGGGTATATTTAAATTCGTTTCCAAATTTGTTAAGCCATTTCCGAGCTGCTTAGTTAAAACTATACAAGCAAATAGACGTTATTTACTTTTCATAATTATAATACGCATACGTTTCATATTAATGGGAGCGATAAACGTCAACTTTCTTTCAGATGGAAAACTTCTTCAATTGATTGTCCCTATTACAGTTAAAAATCCATTATATCGACTTGTTTGAACGTATATTATCATCTTGATTGTTATTACGAATCATTTAAAACACGAACTAGTTAACTTCTCCATGTCTGCTAATGTCTATTCACTGTTTTTTCGTCAACAGGAAATAGCAAGACTACCTGTTGCGTTAAAGTAATACTGCGGCATCAGTAATGCATTTTTTAAAAGTGCCGTGTATATTTTCATATCTGCTAAAATCAACAGTAAAGAATGATAATGAACCCGGTGAATTTGAAAGGAAAAATCAGCGTTCTTGTTTCAAGGATGTCATCGTCGATGTATATCTCTGTACTGTCCAACATTAATCATAAACTTAACAACGGAAAGCACCATCAACATAAAAATGAAATGATGACAGAATGTCGAAAGTGATACGGTTACAGAAATACGTTCTAAGCATAGTGTTCGTAAATAGGGACCACATTCACTACATTAAACCAGTAATTATATTAGTTAACTGAAACATCGACATCAATCATCCCTAGAAGACATACCTAGAATGTTCAAAATCCTATTCTATTTTCTATCAGAAGAAGCCGCCTTAAATTCGTTTATATTCTCGAGGTTACGTCACTTAGGCAACTGATGCCGAAGTTTATTCTTCCGTAAAATGAGATCGGTATCTTCTGGACGATTTCTACGCCGTTATCTCAAGCCTGAGTGGATGAATGGCAGGTGCTAATGGCTTTGAAATTCGCTCTATTGTGTTTGATTACGCGTTTCTCAGCGTGCATAAATCTCGTTCGCATTTCGAGTGGAATGTCTAGATAGTCGCACATAAATTTTTTTTGCTAGAATGTTTGTAATTCTTAAATAAAGGTTAGCATAGTTTAAATACGCACAAGTGCTTTTGAAATGTATTGCGGAACAATTTACTAAAATGTGTATATTCTCTGATAAATGGAACGAGTAGGTGGAAAATTAATTTAAAACGGAAATATTAATTAAAGCAAACGATAACGCGTCGAATTCTTCCAAAAAAGTGGATCGCGTATCTAATAACAGATCGTAAAAAGGCAAAAACCTACGTTATATGAAGCATAATTCCAAGCCAAGCAGTAGTACCGTAATTGAGGCCAGCCTGTTTTTTTACAATTGAGGCGCTCAGCGTAAAGGTGGCCTAACCCACAAAATATCTATTTTCAAGTTCACACTTCCATAAAAATTTAATTATAAAATATGCAAAACTGCTCTAAGTCACACGCCAGAATATATTCAGCAAAATAGTCAGACGTTTCTTCTTGCGTAAAAAGTTAGATTCAACAGTGGTTTCCACTGTTTCCATTCCATTGTTTTTGGACTGAGCAACTTTTGCGCTGAGCGCCTCAATTGTGGTTCGCATATTAGGCTCTTTAATAAATATACATTTATTTAAATGAATGTATGTACATACACGAACAACTATTCCATAGAATATCCTGACTAAATAACCATCCGATCATTGTATTTCTCTGCACGTAACTATTCATTACCTTTCTCTCCCTCTCTCTCTCTTTCTCTCTCTCTCTCTTTCTCTCTCTCCCTCTTTCTCTCTCTCTCCATCTCTTCAGGCTCCGTAATTTCTCGATTCCCAGCGGAGACTGCTTCAGCGAGAGACGTCTCTCACGTCAGCCTTAATAGGGCGCGTGGGCGTTGCCGATCTTTTTTATTCTCCCTCGCCGATTGCAGCCGACCGACCGAGCCACCACCTCCTGTTTGTTTTATGCTAAATGTGTGTGTGCCCGTGAGAGGAGCGTGTGTGTGAGAGCATGCGTATCCAATGTTTCTCTCCCCATCCCACCGCACCCCTCCAAGTTAGCGCAATGGTAGATATATGCTCTCCTGGGGTGGCCAGGTGACCTAAATATTTCCGATGTGTCCGTGTGGGGAGTGAATTGAGTTTTATATATTTGTGTATATCGTATATATACGCGTTCATACCTGAATACCACTGCTATTGAGACGCATGTTAGGCTCATAAACGATTCCATAGTTGTTAATGCACCGGAGCTCGTTATTTTTTTCTGTTCCATATTCACTATTCCCTTCGACCAATGATATGTTAGTGGAATGTTGGGAAAGAATAGCATTGTTTAGCACGTGTTTTTATTATGTATCCGATATTCAATGAAAGAACAAACTGTGTGCATAGCATTCTATATGTCGAATGCTTGCATATATAGTGATAACCGGTTAACACGAATTGCTGGGGACCGGCACAATCATTTCGAGTTAACTGAATTTCATGTTAACAGTTTTAATGGTAAAATCTTCATTTTTCAAATATGGAATTAGCCTCTTAGGTAAATCCATGATATATATCAATAATAGGATGTAATACACAGCCGAAGATATTACCGCAATCATGGGGAAACCTAATCTCAATTGCCAATTCGTGTTATCCGAAGAATATTGCGTGTATTTGTTTTCGTGGGACCGAAAAATGCTTTCGTGTTAAGCGATATTTCGTTTTACGCGTTTTCGTGTAAGTGGTTTCCACTGTACCATTATTGGGACAACATTTTATGTTTTTTTTTAAGTAGACCGGATTTTTGGCACATCATACTGGTGGTGTTTCTTCGATTGTCTCATTAAATATGCTTATTACGAGATTTTTCTCGTTATCGCGAAATTAATTTCTGCCCAATCACGAATGGGTAAGTTAAACGAAATCGGATTTTTCGAGCCGATAAGAGTATCCCGTTCTATGGAATCAAGATTCGGGATTGTACAAATTTAGTTTCTATCAAATTTTTAATGTAAAAACCTTGTTTAAAAGATAATAAAAGACAAACATGAATTGTAAAGAAAAGTGAAATGATGATGATGATCTTTCTAAAGGCATCTCACGTAAACATTGTATGGATATCCGAAGTTTTTTTCGTTTATTTTTTCTAGCTCATCAGTAGCGCTTCTGTCTTTTACAGTGAGCTCAGCAACGATTATAGACGAAGCTATATTTCCCTCGGCAGGATACGAGCATTGGGAGCTAGGCACCCTAACCACCCCTATACCAACGCAGGAAAAGTAGTACTAAAGAATTCGACAGAAGGTAAGTCAACTTCATTATACGGAATAAAAAGATAAATCAAAAGAGTGAATGATTAAAGAAAAGCATTCCAAAGTACGCCTACGCTCGACGACACTGAAGGCGTCATGACAAAGAAATTTCTTAACGCAATTCAGAAAGAGTTTCATGTGGGATATGATAAAGTGCTGATGAATTTCCCTCATTACTCATGAGAGGAAATGACGTAGGGGACCCAATAAATCTCTAGATATATGAACACCTAAAACCTCATCTCGGAAAGACACTTCACCCAAGTCCGAATTTTTAGTTAGGTAGCATGATATATTCTTGTTAGTTATCATAAAACCCCTCCGTCTTTACATAGGTATCCCCTTTTTGTAAAGTCTCAGAAATTCATATTCTATTCATTCTTTGCCTTCTGGGTTCCATACTTAAGCAACATTAATTTTCTTCGTTTTGATGTTTCTCGATTTAGCTTTTCAATCCCAATTTAGCGTAATAAATTTAGACGACCAATTCCTGAATTATTCAACTGAGTGTTTACTACTTCAATCGATTAATACCGCAATCATAGTTGTCAGTCACGCTTAGTATTGATGGGAATTAGTAGTTCAACTTTCTACCGCTAGGGACGCCTGTTCTTGGGCATCATTTGGGTACAATCTGTTTTATAGTTGAAATCAAAGTAATGATAAACTAAACACTTGATTAATATATATTTTGTCCTATTGATTAGCAAATCATTAAATCCGCAAACAATGCTCTGTTTCAAGAATGCATGTGCTCCAATAAGAAGATTTTATAAGTAGGTTTGGCCTACGCGAAGGCTTTCATTTACGAAAAAATATTCGGAAAACAATTATTCGGAAAAAATCGTTTGATAAACCATACTGAAAAAATTAATTCTTCGCGCTTGGCCACTTTCCCTCTCCTTTCTCCAAAATCAACAATGTAATTCATTTTATTTCCTTCTGCATACTTCCTTACGCAGGTTTTTCGATGTTTGATACTTCGTTGGAATGTGATACAAAATATTTAATGCATCATGAATATTATATATATATCCATGGTAAGAAAAGAAAGAAGTTGACGTTCAGTAAGAAAGCAAAGATTATAAAAGAAGTAAATTATTTTCCAAATATTTCAGCAATAGAAATAGCAAAAATACTTGTTCCCCCGGCATTACTATTAAGTTTCACTCGTCAAAAAGCAATTCTAGAAGCCAAATCAAAATACGGAGCATATTAAAAAGGAATAAACAAAAATTCTCCGTATGATGAACTAGAAAAAGTTGTATTCGTCTCTAGGAATGCGTTCCAGTTAATGGAACAATTTTAAGGGAGAGGTTAATTAGAATATCTTTGAAATAAGACAATTAATTTCAAGGTCTCCAATGAGTGGCTTGCTAGATTCAAAAGTGTAAATGCCATCGTCTACAAAAATTTGTGTAGAATGTTAACGAAATGTCAAAGTTGTGTTTTCCAACATGTTGCAGCCCCTCGATTTTGGAATTATTATTTGTTTGAAGATAAAGGACAGATTTAGTTCAGAAGTCCTTATTGTTTGTGGAAAGGAAGGAGACTCCAAAAATAAATGTACTGCAAGCACAGCATACGTACAAAAACAATTTCAAACCGTTTTTGGAAATCAAGATTTAAACTGTAGTCCATTGAATGTTTGAACAAACCAAGGACAAAGTTGATGAAAGGATTGGGTGTTAGTTGGGCCAGATTCAACCATCAACTTTGCAACTTGCGCTAATATTGTCCTCACAATATGATTCCAGGAAGTGTGAGAAATGTGCAATGTAACGAAGAAGAGAAAGGAAGATGACAATGAAGAGCAGCTATTACTACCGACTTGCAGCAAATAGAATGGAGCTGCTCAGTATTCGCTGAATCTGTCAGCAAAAACGGGGATTAATTTTAAAAAATACCACTTCTTTCTGGGTATGCATTCCCTATGCCCTCTATTATTTTATTTTTCATCTAACACACCATGTTTAAGTTTAGTTTTCTAATGTATTTATTTCTTCACAGATGCAAGGTTGCCAAAACATGTTACATGTGTAGTAAATTTCAGATGCATTAAAAGAAGGAAGAGAAAGGTCTTGGATAGCACAGATTGAGTTGGGTGTGCATAAACCTACCGAAAGGTAGAATTACCAGGAATAAATGAATGAGATTTGTCATGTAATTTAAATTTAAAATTTTCTACATGAACAATATTACATAAAAATAATTTTGCTGTAATAAATTTAGCAGTTACTTGCTGTAATAAGTGTGTAGCCTTCAATTAGTGTTTACCCCGACTGGTTTACAAGAAGTAATTGCCCCAGAGGGATGTTAAAGAAGGATCTTACATATACACGTGCACTGATTGAGACAAAGTGATAATCTTTCCGCACGGTGATACCGGATTTGTAATTCTTTGACAAATCGTCGTAAACAGCGCTAAAAGCGAGCGAAAAATCCCCTTTCTTCAAACCGATTATAAATGAAAATTTAAAGTTGCCAGTCGGTAATGATCTCACATCGCGCGTCTCTCGCGTTTTCACTTTCCATATTTCCACGTCCCGAAACCAAACAAGGACGATTTATCTCAGCCTTACTCTGTATTCACTATGCAAGTCACAAACCCTTCTCGCTTGACTTTGACTGTAAAACTTGAGGTCATGCAAATTGATGACGTATAATTACTCCAATATTATTTCATTTTTTCTTTGCCCCCCCCCCCCCCCCCATTCTAATTTTTCTGCACGCAACGGGTGACCTTGTTAACGTGCTTTTTTTTTACGCCCCGGTGGAATTAAAACGCTCTCTTAGGCCATACAAATAGGGAACTAATGAGAAGGCAAGGGTCAACAAAAAAATTCCGAAATATCGTTCTACTTTTACTTTTCGTGCCCTCCCCTCTCCTTCCCCCTTCCAAAAAAAGAGACACCCCCTAGAGGGATAACGGAGGAGTCCACGGAAGTGGGGGAGGGGTAAAGCGGAGATGAAGGGGGGAGGGTAAAGCGGAGATAAAGGGGGGAGAGAGCAAATTTGAAAAGCACGATGTGAAAGGGCGAAAAAGCGTGCCTCAACAATTCCACAGGGTCCGTCACGAAGTCCTCGAGAGATTTTCGCAGGTGTTCCTGCTCCGTAACCGATCCAGGGTTAACGAAACAAATGACAAGCGGTCCTTTTTATGTCACGGGGCCCATGAAAGCCTCCCTCCCCCTCTCCATAACCCTCACACGCCGATCCATGTCGGTAAAAAAAAATCCGTCACTCTTTCGCGATCGCGTGTACCTACCGGTATGAATTGCAAAGTCCAAAACAAATTGCTCAACGATTTTCCCCGAACCGATCGAATGCGGTGTGCCTCATTGAAATCTTTGTATTTTTTATTTTAGTGGCTGATAATCTCGCGTTAAGAGGTTGCGCGGACGAAGGGGAAGATTAATCGAGTTGGAGGTATTATCTCCTACCAAGCGTAATGGATCCGTGTTCTGATCATTTTATTTTCGGACCGACATCACGTCGTGATTCTTTTGACTTCCACTTTCCCCGTAGTTTTGATCTTGGTCTCTGGGTTCGAGGCATTGAACTATTTTTCGGAGAGAAGATTTTTTATCTCTCTCTCGCACGAACATATGTTTCCATTCTGTTTGATTCGGTGATTATCATCGCACCCGTCAAAGGCAAAAACTTCTCAAGAGTATAAACGTTTCTAGATCGATATACTGGCTGAATAAATCCAGTGAAAGCATTTTAAATCACTTCGAAAGACTCCCATTATGCAACTTTATTAACAATGTCTTTCTGATTTCACCATTGCTGACGTTCTTAATCACTCAAATATTCATTCAGTACCGCTAAATTAATCCATGGGAATTTCGCGTAATACAGCCACTTTGAGGATAATTGATGAAAATAATTGGTAAATAGCTTAGTTTTAAACACCTGAGCAAATTATTTTATCTTCGAAAATAAAACGAACTAATTTATTGATTGTTAAATATTTTTTTTCAAATTGTTATCTTTATCATAAATGCATTACCCTTTGGAATATTCTAAGCCAAAGCATAAAATATTCAATAAATAGAATTAACTATTAGATTAAAATTAATTATCTAGCATAAAACTTTTTTGCTATCTGTAGATGTCATTGAGTACGTGAGGGTAAATGGTTTCAAGGTGATAGCTGGATTTTATTAAAAAATTTCGTCTACTTCTGACATCATCGTATTCCGCTACATTCTAACTTACAGCCGTTTACTCTACTTAAAACCTCCACCTCGTTCCACAAAAACGATAAGTTATTTTACCGTAATCAGTTCAAACAGTTAAATGAAAATGGATTTTTCCAATTTACTTTTATAGTTATGTTTGCGCACCTCCATCATAAATAGGAGTATGCTGTATAGTACAAGTTTAATTCATTGCAGTTAACACGAAGTCTTTTAAAAACTCCTGTCCACCATGCATTAAACAAAAGTCACACCGTTCAAGCGCATTTATATATGATATTATATATACATACATATCCAAATAGATTACGTCCTAGTAAAACAAAGATTCAGGAATAGCATAAAAATGCAAAGACATTACCAGGAGCAGACACTGATTCAGATCACATGCTTCTAATAGTAGATATAATTACAAAGCTTAAACAAAATAAGTGTAGACTGGAAAGACATGAAACTGATCAGGAATCTATACGTGAATCAAGTTGTAAAGGTCAGGTTGGAGAATGCGGACACCAGCGGAGTAAATATCGGTAGAGGAGTAAGGCAGTGCTGTTGCCTATCGCCGATTCTATTCAATATATATGGAGAGAGGCTAATGCAGGAAGCGTTAGAAGGCACGGGAGATTTCAAAATTGGAGGAAGGATTATAAGAACAGTGAAATACACGGATAATCAAGTACTTCTAGCAAGAAAGGAATAGGAACTCCAGAAAATGATAAATAGATTTGTGATAACAGGTAGAAAATACGGTGTGGAAATTAATACAGAAAAATCCAAGGTCATTCGAATATCAAGTAAAAAAGAAGAATATTTGAACATAAGTATTGGAGGAAAGCCATTAGAACCAGTTTCAGAATATAAATACCTTGGAAGCATCATAACGACAGAAGCAAAATGTACCGATGAAATCAGGATTAGTATAACGAAAGCAAAAGTCGCTTTCAGAAGAAAGAAACTCCTGCTAACGGGTAATATAAAGGAGGATATCCGTAATAAGTTGATAAAATACTATGTATGGGGTATAGATTTGTACGAGGCAGAAATATGGACGCTAAGGAAGAATGATATAAAATACTTGGAAAGCTTCGAAATGTGGACATGGAGAAGAATGCTGAAGATAAAATGGACATATAGGGTGAAAAACGAGGAAGTACTACGAAGAATAGGACAGAAACGAACGATTATACAGACTATCAAAAAAGGAAGGCGAACTGGATTGGACATTACCCGAGGGGAGAGAGCATGATTAAAGAAGTGCTAGAAGGAAAACTGGATGGAAAAAGAGAAAGAGGTAGGAAAAAGTTTCAGCTGATAGACGACTTGAAAGGTAAAGAGCTATTAAGACATGAAGAAGACTGCGGAAAATAGAAGTATATGGAGAACCAAGTTTAACCATGAATAATCACGGACCTGTCTACGGACAGACTACCTATGATGATGACATACACACACCCAAACCCGCGCGCGCACACACCAACACAGAATGGATTGCACTTAACGGTGGCGGTTAAAAGTAAAAAGAATGTTGCCAAAAGGTGGCGCGTGAGTTTTTAAAGTACTAACCCCCAGTTTAATGTACGGAACTCAGTTATTGATATAATTTATGCCAGCATTCCGCTACGTGCGCCGCCCGAGGCAACTGGCGTGCCCTTAACAGGATTATCGGGTCTGGCGCGAAAATCCTTAGGACTTGGAGGGACTTGATTCTCAATCCGCAGAACAGAACTCTTAACTCGCTTAATAAATTGGATTGGATGGTGAGGGAAGCGGAAACTTCCGCGGATGAGCGTCGACAGAAATAATAAAAAACAACAGGATTCCATTTTCCCCAGAACGCAGTGGTCCTGACGATAAAACATCCACCCCCATCCCCCCTCCCTCTCACTCTGCTTTCCGAAAATTTTTACGGCGCTTTGTTGCTGGCGAAGGGCCGTTTCGCTTTTAGCACAAAGGCCTTCACGGAAACAAATGAGACTGAGGAGGTGAAGAAAGCCGACATAAAACACTTAAGCAGTTCATTCAGGTTTTTATTTCCCTCAACAACCTCAACGCCAAAATATACGTGCGATTAATAATGAGTAATCGTACCTCAATCTTGCCGTTTCATTATGTGCGTTGTAACTTATGTTGATTTTTTTACGTCTGAGTCGTAGAAAAAAGAAACTGAGTAATGACCATAATGTTCCGCCATTTGAACGAATAACACCGGATAAACGGTGCCAGATCCCTATCTTTGAAACAAAAAATCTTTCTGAAAAAAATACCAAGTATGTTGACACTATAGTCTCTTCACTATCTTAAGTCTCTTAGCCTTGAAGACGCCACTTAGAAGTATCCAATAGGAAACGGTTCGGGAAGGTAGTGGGGGGAACTCAGTGTTACTCTTGAATTCGAAGAGTTCACATTGGTCTGCGTTGACATTTCTACCGCCGTTTCCTTGCTGTTCGTGATTGGGTATCTGTCCTCCCTCGCGAAAGTTGTGAGGGGCGATGGAAGGGGAAACGTTCGTGATTGGCTACTTGCTCTATGAAGGTCAAGAGACTTTAGATAGTGAACAGACTATAGGAAGGAGAAACATACGGAGAAAAGTATTTTGACGCTAGGAAGGATCCATTACTCTCTGAAATAGTCGTTGCGGTCGAAGGCGGATTAAAGTATGTAGGTCGAAATAACGAGCGGAAGAACGGGTTTAAAACTCGCGCTGCAATTCCCATCAATTATTCCATCCTCGAAAAATCTCACGACCCTCAACGTTAATTGTATGCATGATCGCACCTTGTCGGCATTTAAAGCTCAGATTATATGCATCGGGAGAATTCGAGACTCGTCACGTTCTCGCTTTCGGATGAGCTGTTAAAAAAACCGGTTGGCTTATCAAGGTTGAAGCTCCGCCATCTGAGACCGGAAAATGCATTTTATTTCGAACTTACATATTAACAAAATAAAATTATTCACTCGCTTATAATTTTAATTGTTTATCAAGTTGCATTTTGGCTGGGCCGTTCACAGAATAATTTAAATTATATGACGCGACATTTATAGAATTACAATATCTTTAATGTAAGCATTGTTTGTAAAATGAAACTAAAAACAGATTTTACTCCCCTAAATATCCAACTTCCTTTTCAAAATGAAAAATGTTACATTAAAATGAAAAACATTTGTTCTCATCCACCGCTGTATGATTTCAAGCATATTACAGTTTAATATATTTTAGCTGATAATAATGAAGGAATTTTAGGTCGCGAAAAAAAGAGGAAATTTTTAACTCTCGAAGATTGGCATTGGCCACCTTGGAGATACCAAATAAGATGAAAGTAACTACACTGAAATTATACGCCTCGTCGCGTTTCTCATTTCGTATCATTTGAAAGACGCAATTAGTTTTGCGCCGTCGTCAACTTCCTCCTAGCTCTTTATACGAATTTATGCAAAAATTTATAAGTTGATACCTATTCCCGAGAAGAAAAGATCTGGCAGCGATCGAATTTCACGCACGCACGGAGAGATAATACGCAAAAGCCCTCACATCCTCTCATCATCGTGCGAGTTGGCAAAACATTTATTATTTACTGCGAATCTTTTCCTCTCCGTCTCTCATTCACGCCAATCTTTATTTCGTTCCGGACAAAGTCCTTGGTCGAGCAACTGAACGGAAGGTTGAAGAATAGAAAGAGAGAAAGAGGAAGAAAGAAAGGTAGATGGAGAATAATAGAGGTATACTGCAGAAGAAGACGAGAGGTCAGCGTCGAGAAATGACAGCGCAAAATAAGAACTGTAACAGCGAAGGAAAAAATAACACGAGAAAATGTTGTTAAACAAGGCAGCTATCACCGCAATAATTGAATGGAAACAAGAGGTGATGTTGATGAAGAGAGGAAATAATTAAAAGAATAAAGCGGGGAATCGTCCAAGAACGGCAAGAGGAAAGACGGACGTCACACTTAAAATGGCAGCTTCTCAGAAAAGGAGGGAGAGTAAGAGTTAATAAGAAAATAATAAACATAAAGGTAAGAAGAGACAAGTGTGAGAAAGGAAGACGAAAAAAGTACGAGAGAAACGGTGAGGGAATAGAGATCCATAAAATATACAAAAAGATCTGACGGGGAGGAAAAGTAAAGGAAACATAAATTAACGGAAAATAAATAAGCGGTTCAAGAGAGAAGATGAAAAGAAGGAAAAAAGGAAAGAGAAAAAAGATAAAATCGGACGACAGGAGGAAGTGCCGGCGGAAAAAGCGAACACAGAAAGAAAACAAAGAAAGAGACGATAAATGAATGACTCGAAAGCGAGAAAGGAAGAAGAGCGAAAGACGGAGAGAGCGAGGAGAGAAGGAAACAAGAATATGAATAATAGCCGAAGTGCATTTTGCGTGAGCCGCCTTTGGTGCTGCTATAACGGGTTTAATGGCAGTTAGGAGAACCGTAGTGCAACAGGAGAGGGCGCGGAGAGAGAGAGAGAGAGTCAAGGGAGAGAGGGGGGAGGGAAGGGAAGAAGGAAGGGAAAAAGAGGGAGGAGGGAACGAGAGTCTTAGGGTTGGGGAGGGTACCTTTTCGAGGCGTAAGTCGTCACGTCTCGAGAGAGGTCTGTGGGTCGAGGACGGGGCAAATCGTGAACGCCACCCTCCATCGCTCTCCTCCCCTCCTCCACCTTCCTATTCGTCCCACCCCCTTCCATATGATTCCCTCCACCCCTCCCCTTCCCCACATCCTTCTCCTACTCCATTTCCCTATAATCCTGAGCCACCTCACCCACGCCTCCCTCGCGCCAATTTTACGCCGGTGAGAAGTAATGTTGCAGCGTATCGCGCCACCCAACACACACAGGCACACGCTTACACACGCACACACACGCTATTTCATACATGTACACGCATTCGCAGACCTTGCAATTTAGAAGGCTCCTCCCTTCTCCATAGGAAGGATAGGAAGAGATTCGTAATCTATGGAGATATAAAAAAAATTACAAAAACGAACCCCGCCGCTTATATTGCCGCTATTCGGATCTTTATCTCGCATCCCGCGCAGATATTTCCTCACGGGTAAAAAACGCGTTGTTGTTGCATTGTCTGGCCAAGGGAGTTTTATTCGAATTGTTTTATCGACGTATGCAGTACGGTTTTTCGATTTTCAAAGCTAGGATTGATTCGGTTACAGACGATTTCTCGCTTAACGACTGTTTAACTAATCATAACACAACGTTATACGAAATTTCTTGCAAAAATGTTTTTTTTGGAAAATAATGTTTTCAAAACAATACTCCTAAAACAGTAAATCTTATCTTATATACATCAAGTATATTCTTCATCTATCAGTTTTTATTTTATTTATAAAGTTAAATACCTACGTGCAAAAATTAATGTGATATATTTTCAAGCATCTCTCTGACACGGTTGTTTTGAACTTCATGTGTTAATCTCACGCTTTACTACACTCGGTTGTTTTTCACGCCATCTGATGACACGCATGAGGCTCTCCATGAAGTCTAATTAAATATGTCGGTTTTCGGGTGATTTACGCGTTTTCTTCGTATGGCGAAATTAATACCGCTTAGGGAAGTCCTCAAGAGCATGATGCGTGAGAATGTTATCTACGCGCATAAAGGATTGATCAATAATAATTAATGTATTTAAATTTTTTATGGCCTATTAAATAAAGCTTATAAAACGAAATAATCTAATTGGAGCGACCATCCTACATTCGGATGTTTTTGTGCCGTTTAAATTTATTTTAAAGGAGAAATAAAAATATATAAAAAACTTTTTTAAATTATAGGTACTCTTTTTTAAAAGCGCACTGAAAAATATAAAATAAATTTTTGGGTTCAAGAAAATATCTGGATCTTAAGGAAAATTTTCATCGTATATGATCATGAATCTCTGTTTTAAAAAAAGAGGTATGGCATATGTTGATTAAATTATTCATTGCCCTATAAATAGACTGTAAATTCTTGTTTATTCAACATATGCCATATCTTTTTTTAAAAGAGATTCATGATCATATACAATGAAAATTATCCTTAAGATCCAGATATTTTCTTGAACCAAAAAATTTATATATTTTTATTTTATACTTTTTAGTGATATGAATTTATAATTATGACAATGAGATCAAATTATGATGTATTAATTTGTATAAAACATTACTATTCAATACTGAAATTAATATTTTAGGTAATATTGTTATAAAACTTTCATAAGGAAATTTTTAATGGTAACATTTTGCCAAACTATGATTTTATGCTGTGCTCTATGCAGTCCCTTCAAAATGCTTTTCTCAAAACTGAATTAAGAAATTATATAGCCTTAAAATGATTAAAATAGCAGATAAGACTATTAACACAATATAAAACTTAAACTGGAGGTGCTGTCTACCAGTAAATTAACAACTGAAATCAAGTTTTAATATAATTTTAAATTAATTATTTTTTACTCTCATGCATACGATAAAATCTATCAATTCGGCTACCAAAAAGAAATTCATCTCATGTTAAAAAATTGTACATTGATTCTGCATGTGAATTCTTATTAATTTATGCTCAGCAATTCTTTTAACAATTCACTAAAAATATTAGTTGATAAGCCATTAATAAAACTTGTAAGTATTTTCCACTGCGGAACTAAAGCTGACATAGGATGCTGTGTTCATATTTGTAATGAAATACTTCTACTCACAGGAAATTTCCTCTGTATTTTTATAGCCTGTCAGAAAACTCAGTAAAATTGTACAGAGATGATCTTTAAGAAAAATCCAAACAATTTAAAAAGTTCATAAAGATTATTGTTAGCAATTAGAAATTTAAGAGCACTTTCAATTCGAATTTTACTTATGTCAAACTCCCGTACAATATTTATATCTTCCAATGATTCTACTATAAGTACTAAACCACTTAAATCTAATGGCCTTGGTAGTATTTCCTGAAGTGTGTCAGTAATCTCAAATATATCTTGAGCAAACATTATTACCTGTCCTTTAAAACCATATTGATCAAACCAGCCACTGTATTTGATAATTTATATAAAAGGAATTACACGGGAAATCAAGCGTTTTTCTACGTCTGACAAACCTTATAATTCCAGGTTCCATGTTTTTCCAGTAAGTTCTTGAAGGGCATTCTTTTGGATTACTTTGGTTAAATGTTTTACATCGGTTGCATAACAAAAGTTTCTCTGTCTCAATAAGCGCAGGTGGCAATATGTTATACAAGTTAACTCTATTATTTTCTCTTAAAAGTGATGATAAGATATAGCTACATTGGAATTGATAACACTGTTTCTTGCAAATGCAACAAATCTGATCGGTGAATTTGTGAATGTCTACCGTAAAACTACTATAACTGTCGGTATTATTAAGATTTCGAGATCGATTTAAACTTAACTAGTTTAGACGTTTAACTCGCTCACCTTCTGTTCCGTTAGCTAAACGTCATGATTGATTTTCCCTCAACTTAACTAAACGTGCTTCTATTTGTTCCTTTGTTTCTTTATTAATACGAATTTCATCATTTAATTTCAACTTTTCCAATCGTTCAAGACGCTTGTTTTTATTTTTATATTTATATATATATAGTCTGAAATTAGAAGATATTTTGAGCTGATGTAACAGTGTGAATTAGGTGCGTCTAAGCTATATATAGCCAAGCATTGTTAATTTATTCCCTTCCCAATCAAATTCTCTTTGACAGTAAAACGTAAATCGAAACACCAGTTTACGATACAACATGTTAGCAATGAATAAATAGATTAGAACGCAAAAGTTACGCGAGAGTGTTTTAATGAATAAACGACCATATTCTCTCCAACACCTCCGCGTTTTATGCAGTTTACATACAGATTTCATGGATGGCGCATGCGTGAAAAATCGCTATTGTATCAACTTCGAATGTTGTTTTTGTCAATATTAAGAAATGAAATTATACAGTACCTGCCCGAAGGGCTTCCAAGCGTACTGTTATGCCTTTTATATAAAATAAAACCACATCGATTCGGAAAATACGCGGGAAATAAACCTATTTAATGAACGCCTCGGGATCAGTCCGACAGGAGCCTTTTTATGCGAAGATGGCGGAAGGCGAAGGTGAAAGTTTTTTGGGGGCGGGGGCGTGAGTGAAGCCGAAGTGAGAACGCCTTTAAGGAAATACATGGGAACGAATCACTAGCGCAATTTCTCAATAAAACAACTGTTCATGAATTACCGAAAAAGTGATGCATGAGGAACGGTTAAAATTTTTTTCTTTCAAAGTGCCGTCAAAGGTCAAGGCGAGAGATCTTGACGACCTACTGGCATTTTGAAGAGTTGAGATATTATAAAGAAAACAAAGCGCGTGTGTCATCTGGAAATAAATTGCACGGCCGCACGATGATCGGCGCTGATTAAAAAGACATAAAGCCCGCGTTCGGGGAAAAGGTATAGGAGAAGAAGACATTTGGCGTGGGATAAGTCATCGGCGCACGAGGGGAAATGTCTGATGGGCGTTATTCCTGGAAAAAAATTTCCGATTGTAAATTGCCGGCATTCGGGGGATTTTTCGAACACATGAGTTACTGATAATCTAACAAAAGGTCGAAGAAGACATTTCCTAATATAATAAATCGAGCGAGGCGCCTCTGGAGATTTGTACGAAGCATTGGGTGTATACGCGAAAATAAAAATCTCTTCAGAAATTTACTGTTATTTAATCATGCATGGCATGCGGGAATTTTAACAGAACTTAGCGTAAGCTAATTTTTTTGTGATAGTACTCATAGTCTGTCTTATATAAACTTTATTCATATTACCAACATTACTATGTCACCTTCCGTAAAATCTTACTTGTCTATCGATAGTCTTTCCAGCTAAATTTCACATATTTCCGTCCCGATGCCCTGGAACTGGAGTTGATTATATCCTGGACCTGATCGCTGCCTAACCTCTGAGATAAGTCAAAATCTTATTCCTCAATTTTCAAAACACCCATATTTTTACATATCTGAATAATTACCCTGCAAGCCACTGCAATTGGTGTATGGCAGGGGGAGACTATCTCCGACCTATCATATTGTTCTCCTATTGTGCTCTCTTATCGTCCTAGGTAAGAAGGATCCCTTGTATCTATCGGTCCTACAATCTATTTCTCGAATCTTGTCCGTGTGGTCGTGGCGCCCTACCTAAGTTGGGCTCTTAATTACGCCTGATAATTCATCATTAAAATCTTCTTATCTAAATTTCTGAAATAGCCGATGCCTAGATCTTTCTCGCCGTTTCTCCAGAGACACCCATCCAAGCTCATTTATTAGGCTCGTGACAGTTACTTGCCTACCATATCAACGTTTCACGAAACGCACTCCCTTTCGTTGAATTTTTTCTAGCTCCTGAATAAGGCCTATCTCGTAAGGGTCCCACACGCAACTCGCATACTCAATTAACGGTCTAACTATGGAAAAAAAAACGCAATTAGCACATATCATATAATAACAAAAATATCACATACACCTAATATTCTACGGGCAAGTCCTAACCTCTTACGAGCTCTTCAGATATATCCGTCGAATATGCTCTTTCCAAGATCGCTCGTTAATACGATACCAAGATATTTGTTTTTTCACGGTTTTTATACCTAAGGCCCTTGTCGAAAAGATAAAATTGATAAGTTGATTCTGTCCACCCTGCCAAAAACTAACTAAAGAACATTTATCACTGTTTAATTCCAACTGTCACTTTTTACACCAATCCGAAATGGAATGTAGATCACGTTGGAGGATCTGAACATCTTCCACGTTACGAATTGTTTTATAAACCATTGTGTCGTCCGCGAATAATGTACAACTACTGTTTACAATTTTGCTGAGATCATTTATATATATTAGAAAAAGTAGCGGGCCCAAGACACTTCCCTGAGGACCGCCGGAGGAGACATTCACAGGATCTGAACGATGTACATCGATTACTACCATCTGCTCTCTGTCGCGGAGAAACACTTCTATCCATCTTACAACTTCTTCCTTAATCCCGTACCGTTTCAACTTTCGAATAAGCATATAATGAGGAACTTTGTCAAAAGCTTTTCTAAAATCTAAAAATACGGCGTGTATATACCTACGTATTTGTTTCACCGGCATTTAAAATATCATGCGTGAAGAGCGCTAATTCTCTCTCCCACGACTTCTATTTTCTAAAACCGTGCTGATTGTTATCTAATAAACTATGTCTATCTAGGTGTCGCATCAATGAGCTACATATAATATGCTCTAAAACTTTACACGCTATAGATATCAGCGAGATAGGACGTTAATTCTCTGGGTTTTCCCTATCTCCACGGTTGAAAACTGGAGTGACATATCCGACCTTCTAGTCTCTCGGTAAAACTCTTTCTATTAGCGTTTTCTCGAAAATAATCCTAAAATATGGAGCCATTTCGTTTGTCAATTCGTTCAGTACTCTGGAAGGTATGCCTTCTGGACCTGGTTCGTTTTTAAACACTTGAGTTGCTTAGCGACGCCCTCCATCGTGACCGTGATGCTATCCAATATTTTGTAGGTACATGGTTCTAGTTCTATTTCCGACCCTTCTCTTGTAAATGATGTCTCGAATATGCTACTCAATAAATTAGCCTTTCTCTCGGTTTCGTTATTACGTCTCCATTTCTAGAACGCAGCGTTGGAATGGCGGAGCCTTCCTCTCCTGCCTCCCTGACATACAACCAAAACGTCTTTGGGTTATCCGTAAAATTTTCTCCTAAATTTTTTCTCTTGTACTCGCTTAATGCACTCTTCATTTCGGACCGCGCTTTAGATCTCGCTAAAATCTGACATACGTATGGTTACAAGGACTGGAATCGGAACACTAATCACAAGATACTGAGTAACTATCTCCCACTCTGACAGCCATAAAAGTTTTTGGAAAGCCAGATGCGCTTTTCTGTTGAGAAGCAGCCGTCATCAGAAGAGATAAATTTTTTTTGTAATATACTATTGGTATATTGCTATTGCCAAAATACTAATCTTATTTTTCGAACCGTTTTATAGCTGTTTGAAGGAAATAGTTCATTATTTTCATTCCAAGCATAAGGCGAGTTCTATAATCCACATTGAATTAATCACGAAATATGTTAACCCCCATCATTTCGTGATTTGTCAGTGACGCAATATTAAATTATATCGTCTTTTGGCCTTCCTTCGTCATGGAATTATTTTTTCTTTTGATAAACGTGAAATGTGGTTTAATACATCATTTAATTAAACCACTTTCAATTTCAATTTTCAGTTGAATGTGTTGTGTAAGGCGTAGGTACTGTTATAAGGCCAATTGACAAGGATCGAATGCAAAAAAAAACTATTAGTAAGCAACGCAAGGTCATTATAAGGAAATAATTAATCTGCGTTGAATATCCATTTCCGGCCTCAAGAAGGTGGAAAAAATAGAATCCCACAGGCACTTCTGTTTCTTGAGCTCTTCTGCGCAGTTTTTCCTCATAAGGTTGAAGTTTTTCAGAGAGCAATCATGGCCTTACGTTCTGGACAGAAAATTGAAATTTATTACAGTAATAAAGATATATTTCTCATGGCAAAAACTCACAGGCATCTAATGGTATTTCGCAATATATATCCTATAGGTATACTTACGGAAGAGAATCTAATGGTATTTCGCAATATATATCCTATAGCAGTGATGGCGAACCTTTTGTAGTCCGCGTGCCAATATTACCGAAATTGTCGAATCTTTTCCGCCTCGCGTGCCACAAAAAGTCCTTGATTTTTTTTGGGTGCCAACTAAATTAAATTCGAGATCAATAAATAAGATTGTAACCGTAAAACTAACGTTTACAATAGTTAACTAAATAAAACCAATGTTTTTGCGGCGTTAAATCAGTACGATAAATGCTTTGTATGGTTTTCGCCTTTCGTTGGCGTGCCAACAAAAATCGTCTTGCGTGCCACTTATGGCACGCGTGCCATAGGTTCGCCATCACTGTCCTATAGGTATATTTACGGAAGAATGTATATATTAGAAAGTTTTCATCTTACAAACATTTTTCTAAGCGTTATTCTAAACATAACACGTAAATGACTCTTACCTCATGTGATCTACGATTAATCATAAGAGGAAGATTATTTGGAAAAATAATAATAATAATAATAATAATTACAATATGTTATTTCCGTCAAATATCATAAACTAATTTTCTCCTAACATAAAAATGGCTATCAACAAAAACAATTTTAAGGCCCGTCGTGCTAAAATTATGAAATCGATGAAGACATTTTCCATTTAGAAAAGTGAAGATTAGTTTCCTTATTTTACCTGATAACACTTTATCAGACACTTTAAATTACTTTTACTCATTTAGCTAGTTGTGTTGTGTAGATATAAAGTTATATTTTAAATTTATTTTTCAATTATGAGCAACTTTAAAGTTTAAATAGCATTCGTAATCAAGCTTAAGAGATGGCATACACAACATCATTGTCATGTTTACATGGGAATAAATTGATCTTCGTAAATGATTGCCAGTTCATTATCATAACACGCGAAATTGAAAAGGGATTACTCGATGACACCTCGATTCTGTGCATGCAGTTTCGACTAGGAGAATATCTCTGTTGTTCGACCGCACAATCGCCTCCCTAATGAAAACTTATATAAGATCTCGTGACTAGCCGCGTCAATTACAGCATCAGAATCTCGACAAAACTCTAGACATTTTCATCGAGCCAGCAAGTTACATTGACCACGCTGCATGTACCATCTATAATGACGTGTATGCAACTTCAACTAGCCCGTGGCAACTTCTCCACTCCTCGCTTTCCTAGCATCCCAGCTTACGCCTCGCCCCGCCCCCTTTTTCCGCCTTTAACTCCTATCCCCTACTTCCTCTTCCATTCTCCTCATCCGCCGCCTCGTAACATGCAACTCTACGAATGCTCTTCCATTAATCTTCTACCCAATGCGTGACCCGAAGGCCAGCTGATAGAATGGCATACACGCATTTACCTTCCCATAGGTTCAAAAGCATTCCTTCAATGCCTCCGTGGGAATATCTTTCACCCCTGCATGCTCCTTTATCGTCTCGTGGGCGGGAATTTCTTCGCTACCCTTAGGTCGTCCGTTTTATGACACGCCGAGATGCAAATTTCTTACCACCACGTGACGGCGTGCTTTTCGCGTCAGAAAAAGGACAATTCAGTCCTGCGACCTTCTTACGCGATGCAAGGACATGGATACTCTTTGAGTATTTTTCCGGATCTCGGGGCAGATGCCACCTCGCACCTTTAAGATCACAAGGGGAAGGAAGTAGGTGCACGGTTCTAATGAAGTTTCCACAAGAAAAACAAACAATTAATTTTCTTTCATTATTACCAAAATAATAAAGAAAGTTTTCATCAAATGTTTTAACGATCTTAACTGAAGTCGAAGACATGTAGCGACTGATGCCTAATCTGTCCCTACCGAACGATTTATTCGTGGTTGAGTTTCCATAAAGGACAAAATATTTCATATACATGGTTTACCAAATAACTTATGCCTGTGTTGTTTTAAATTACTCAGTTGAGCAGCAAATAGATGATAAATAAGTTAAAATATAGCATTTTCAACTTCACTGTTAAGTTGCATTTATTTTCGTTAAATCTTAACCCATTAGCGCCCAGCGCCCAGATGAACAGACGAAGAGCATATGGTATCTTTTGGATTCAAATGCAAACCGAGGAATTTTCGCAGCAATCAACCTTTTTAGTTCAACAGAGAATTATCGAGCTCAGGAAGTTGGATAGAAAGAAACGGCTCACAGGCGACAGGATGTCTGGGTACTGTTCTAGTAGTAACGATTATTGTCATGAAGCAAATGAGTTATTGCTATCGTTCGTTACGGCATTAACAAAGTTTTCGGCAGCATTTCAAACAAAAATATTAGTAATGAAATTTTTAAGAAGCATCACTGGATAAGGGATTATGAATATCTTCATGTGTGCAGAGGAAAGCGGGCACCTAGACATGCCTCGGCGGGCACCACGTTGAGAACCTCTGACCTAGACTGTTGTCGTTAATCAGCTTTTTAATTTCTCCTGAATGTCATTCGTTCGTCTTGTCTAGTGGAACGTCATTTACCTCCCCGCAGATTAATTTTGATGCAATTCCGTACCGTCCGCAATGTATGTTGGGCCACCCAACACTAGCTTGAGGCATGCCGTGCCCGAGCAGGTTTACTAATTCTAGCGCTTCGCTGTACTGAATTTTCCGTAATAAGAAATTTCGTTTAAGCGAAATTTAAAAAGTTATATTGCTTATGGAAGCTGCCCGAAACTTGAAAATATTTTCTTTATAATGAAAATTTCATTATGGCCGTATTCGTTGTAACGGGATTTTACTGTATTCAAACAGAAATTGACGTGTATTATAATAATTTTCGTGCAGTTTCTAAGTAAAGCTGATGCATTGAAATTGCATGCCAAATTACGGGACGAATCAGGCGGACCGGACACCTCAAGTGAATGATGACCACAAATATATTCTTTTACAACTTTGTTTCAGAATTTGTTTTCACCATATTCCAAAATAATTAACAAATATTTAAAAAAATTCGTAGCATTAATCTGATTTTATTACCTGTAGGTATATGTGTTTCTATAGGTTTTATACTTATATAGGTGTTGTGTGAAGCCCAGTGTATATTTATCATCAGGAGAGCCACTGGGAATGTCGTAGACCGATCAAGAGTACTGCCCGAAATATTCATTCTACGTTTCTTCATGTTTCTCAACGACGCGACACCCCCTCCCCAATTAGTTTTTTTCCATCACCCTCCATTTTTTTTTAACTTGCAAAAATCTATTTTTTCGGTCGATTTTTTCTGGAAAATTCTCAGATGGCAACAAAAAATGACAACGCAATCTGATTTGCGGCATATTACTCAAAAAGGTTGCTACTATGAATAAAATAATGGATGAGTTCAAAAAAAAATACTGTAGAAGCCACAAGCACAAACCTCTGACATTTTTGTGAAAAAACGGAAATTTTTGAAATTGAAAATGACATAACTCTCCGAAAAGAAATCGTAAAAAATTTTGGTAAGCGTAAATTTGAAGCTGATTTTCCCTACTTTAAGTCAATTTTTCAAGAACTGAATTACAATTATTTGTTAAAAAGTTATTAGCATTTGAAGCACCGAGATGCGCATGGCTCGAAGAGTCCACTGTTAGATTCGTCGCCGCTATAACCACCGCTAGGCTGCGACGCAATCTATCCGTAGTCTCCTCAGCTCACGCATTGTGCCGCATCAAATGCAATAACTTTTCAACAAATAATAAAAAAAAGTGTTTTTCTGTTGTCCAGTGAATTATTCTTCATCAAATATTCTTTTAAGTATTAAAATTATTTTTGCACATCGAATACAAAAGTAGATTTTTATTCCTCAAAGAAATGTTGTAATAGGTGTAGACGATATTTATTGCCAGGATAATTATATAAACTGCATCACTGAGTTCGATAACGACAATTCTATAAAATATAATAAAGGTTAATATTCTAACATCGAAAATATTTCGATATTATTACGTAGAATAAAATAAGGTAAATCTCTCTAGTAGAATCATAATCTTACACCGATATATCTTACTCTGATTAAAAGAGCGATGTCGCATTCGCGACTGTTTCTTTGCTTTTTTAATCGAAAAATATTTCCGTGTCAGACGCGTAAAAATAACACTGTTAAACACAATTTTTGTTTCCTTAAAAATCTTAGGATTCTGAGTTTTTTTACGCTGAATTCGAATCTACTTTAAAAATTTTTGTATCACGTATAGATTTCGAGAAATGAGAGTAGTTATATTTACTCCGTGATGATGGTGAAATTGTGCCTAATCTCGCATCAGCTATTCGACAAGTTCAACATTCTGTTGACTTACCAGTGCTAAGACCACCAACAAATTCAGATTTGGAGAGCAGAGATGAAGAGCCGATGTTTGTAGAAAAAAATAGTTATGATACAGATTTTGAAGCTGATGATTCAAAAAGCCCTCATTTAGTTACTCAATCAGAGTTAAACGATCTTGTCAGAGATGTCAATCTATCAAAAATTCAGGCAGAGCTTTTAGCCTCTCGCCTTCAAGGATGGAATCTTCTTGAAAAGGAAACCAAAGTAACTGCTTTTCGGAACCGCCAAAAAGGCCAAATTAACTTTTTCTCAGAATGCGGCGAACTAACTTTCTGTAACGTAAATGGATTAATGAAATGCTTGGGACAAGATCATAAACCAGAAGAATGGCGACTTTTCATTGACTCATCAAAAATAAGTTTGAAAGCTGTACTTCTTCACAAGCCATCCATCCCACTTGCACATTCAGTCAATATGAAAGAAACTTATGAAGATATGAAGTCCCTCTTAGAAAAAATTAATTATGATAAGTATAAATGGATATATGTGGTGACCTTAAGGTAATAGGAATTCTTCTTGGATTATAAAGTGGATATACAAAATACTGTTGTTTTCTCTGTGAATGGGATAGCAGAGCGAAAAAGGATCATTACATGGTTAAGCAGTGGCCTGATCGTGAATGTTTAAGGCCAGGAGAAAAAATATTAAAAATAAACCATTGGTGAACCCACAAAAAGTATACTTGCCACCATTACACATACAGCTTGGGCTTATGAAAAACTTCGTGAAGGCAATGAATCGTGATGGTCCAGGTTTTCAGTACCTCCATAGTATATTTCCGAAGATTAGCGAGTCCAAACTGAAAGAAGGCATTTTTGTTGGCCCTCAAATTAGACAACTACTTTCAGACACAAAATTGAAGAATCTTTAAACCAGACTAGACTGGATTTAAGCAGGTTACAGAAAATGTTTTGGGAAAAGTGAAGTCTTCAAATTACGAAAATATTGTGGCAGCAATGATACAGGCATATCATAATTTAGTTTGTAATATGACCCTTAAATTACATTTTCTGGATTCCCATCTGCATTTTATTCCTGCCAATTTGGGCGAGGTCAGTGACGAACATGGAGAAAGGTTCCACCAAGATATTTCCACCATGGAACAAGGATATAAAGGAAAATGGAGTTCTGCCATATTAGCTGATTATTGTTGGTGTCTCATCCGAGAAATTCCACAGTCATCCTACAAGAGGAAGTCATCAGCCAAAATATTTTAGGTAAGAGAAGGCATATTTCCCTTTTCTTATGGTAAACACAACTATGTTCATTTCTCAAAAAGTATACGTGATACAGAACTTTTAAAAACAGATTAGTATTCAGCACAAAAATGTCTATAAGAAACACCTATTTTAGCAAAGGAAACAAAAAAAAACTTTTCATCTGCTGGACTGTGTAATAGGCGCTCACGCTGGAAGCGAAACGCACCGAAAACGAAAGTCAAGAGAATTTTTCAAGAGTGGGGATTCCCAGATCAATGTTATAGTGGATGGGGAAAGGCTGGAACAGGTGGAATTTTATACTCATTCAGGTAATATTCTGACTCAGAAGAAGTACGAAATATATCAGAACGAGGATAGCAAGAGCAAATGAGGCATTAACGAGACGACGAGATTTGATGGCAGGAAATCCGAATAAAGATATTAAAAATAGGTTAGTTAAAACTCTGATATGTAGCATTATATGAGTGCGTGACATTGACAGTGAGAAAAGATGCGATCAAATTGTAAGCGTTAGAGATATGGGAATGGCGTAGACTAAGTAAAGTTAGTTGGAGAGAAACAAATGAGGAAGTTTTGAGTAAAGTAAGAGAAGAGATGAGCTATATTGGAATAATAAGGGAAATGCAGAAGGGTCAAATTGTGAAAGGAAAAGGTCTGCTGAAATAAGTCAAGAGGGAAACAGGTAGGAAGAGGAAAAGTATATTAGACGCATTAAAAGAAGGGTATGAGTATGGGAAAACGAAGAAAATCTTAGGATTGAGGTGGGTATACTTATATCCTACCGGAATGAATGAATGATTTTAATCAAATCCTTTAAACATTTGACAATAAGATCAAAAACTTCAAACTATTGAAGTAAAATCAGTGTGTTTTGGCGGGAGTAGTTTTTGAGATCCGGGAAACTTTTTAAACAAGATCGACCATTCCACAAATTGTAATTTAAACTTTAATTCGTTTTAATATATAATGCGCTACTCTAAAAGATAGGTTATCCGAAAAAAGCTATTGTAGAATTATAGGAAGCTCAGTCGGCAGAAAAATCATCAGTAAAACATAAAGCAGCCTTTATATTGATCACGCCTTATATGCAGTTTCGCAGGCGCTTGCGAAGGTATGTGTTTAAATTGTATTGTGGAAGTACGCGATGTATTACAATTGTTGAAACCAGCAAGCGCGTTGTGCTGTTTGCTTATTTTTATGCGATTCTTGATTTATACGTAAATTGTGCGTAGAAAAACACTCGCTTGAGAGTACGCACGACCTGTGTTCACGCCAACACGCCCACGCTGTGACGCAATGAAACAGCCGTGATCATCTCTCGTTATAAACTTATCACGGTTTCAATTTATCCAGTCATTGTCACGGATGAGGCCGTCACCGAGTGCGTGATGTCAACCAAGGTCGCGGCCGTAAATATCCAGGAAGACAGAAACAACACTCTTGTCTCGAAGGAGGCAAACCCCCGCGTTATAATCGAGAAAATGGCTTCTCGAGGCTAAAATGATTTAATGTATTTTTTCTCTCCCTTCCCATCGCTCCATAGTCTAAATATGGGGTGAAAGGGGAGTGTCCTCTGGTGATCTGACCCGCGTTGTTGCTTTTGCTGTTATAATATACAGAAGATTAGCGAGGCCACCCTTGCGTGACCTCCGTAGAGGTATAAAAGGTGGAATATCTGACCTTTAGGATGGATGTCTTATTATTTTAATTCTTTCGCGGGAATAGCAATTTGCTTCTGTTTGAACTTGTAAGCATCCTGCCATTTCACGATATATGGCGGAAATTGGGAAACGTGCGGGAAAATCACGAAAGTTTTTTTTAAAGAATTATATTTGGCGGATCTTTCGAAACATTTGGTAAGATTTTACATTTCAACATTCCGAAATAACCCCTTATAGCAGGCTAAACGATCGATTTTCCGCTTTCTGAAATCTGTTTTTTGACTAGTGAAAGAGGCGATAAAAAACCCTCGCGTTGAAACGCTTTATAAAATAAAAATTTCCCTTTTAGCAATTAAAAACCGAAATAAATTATGCATTCATTTTACCTGCCTGTCATCCTGCCTATTTCCCTCTAACTTACTTGCGTAGCTTCGAACTCTATATGATGGGTGTTTTTTTTTATTACAGCACAATATGCATAATGCAAGTAAATTTTCAGTTCAATTCTCTAATTTTTTGCTCTCACACGAGAAAGTATACAACGAGCCAGATTTTTATGTGAACTTAATTCACGCACCCATTAATTTTAATCAGATTTAAGGACTATAGAGCGTATTTTCTTAGCAAAAACGAAACACGAATGTTTAGAAAAAATACTCCGTTTAAAGGCCAAATTGCAAAAAACTAAACTCATTGAAAAACAACAGTACACAACTACAAAAGAAAAAAATCTAACAGGAAAAACAGAAAGATTTAGCGCGACTAGTTCATCTATAAATAATTGGCAGAAATAGTTAAGCATAAGCGAATGGCAGTAAGGGATAAGACCTCGATTTCAGTGAAAGGCTGATTGAGTTGCAATTAAAGTACGAGAAAGGAACCCATAAATTTAAGATTCCCGTTCCAAAATCACTATCGCGAAAATCAACGACGGCTCTAATTAAATAGTGCGAAAAAAGGCCAAGTGTGTTTGTCCCACGATACTCATCGCAAGAAACCTTCGGCTCACGGTTCAATGAGAACAATGGAAGAAGCGAAACTTTTCTTGCGTGTCCATTCCAAAGGGAAAATGAATGGACCAACAGAGCGGGTCACTCGATTATTGATTGTTTTCCCGTTCACTTTATCTCGTCTTCATTTAACCTCCACTAAGCGAAACACACATTGCCTTAATTCAGCCGTTTATCGAGTATACTTTGCTCATATCACATTTTGGGATAATTCATCGAGGATCGTCTTCTACGGAGTGTGCGAAAAACTCTGTAATCTACTCCAAGAATCAGTCTGTAATTACCAGGTAATGACTAGTCATGTGCAATCTTAGATCCATTTTCACGAAGGTGTTGAATACAAGGGATGAGCTAGGGTTATCTGGTGAATCATTCGTAATTATTAATTCATTACAACATTAAATTTGTGTTAAAGTTATCAGACTCGGAAATAGAGAATTGGAGAATAAATTTATCGAAATATTGGTTTAATAATGATACGTTTAGGTAGGTATAATCTGTTCGTGAGTGGGGGAAAATGTGAGAAGATGAGAAATTACAAGAGACAGGAAGGAATAGGAGACATGTTCCAGAAAAGCTCGATGAAGAAAATGAAAACGTTTCGAATTGGGATAATCGAATTCAATTAAATACAGGCAGTCCCCGCTATTCCTCTTTCCGCTCATACATCAGATCCTAATTAACAACATTGGTTCATTCTTCCGTCCTCGTGATCCGCTTATTCGGCACATTGACGCTTCTCGTCGTTCCGGTTTTTTTTGTTTCGCTCATATTTAAGTGCGTAAGTGACAAACAATATTGTTTCGTTTTTTTAATGGAATTATTTCGCATAGTTACCCCAAAAACAGTGAATTTTATCCCTCAATTTAATGTTGTGTCTATGGAAAATAGTTATCCGCTTTTCGTCTTTCCGTTTTTCGTCGATCCGCTTTTCGTCGCAGTTTTCAGGAACGTAACCTGACGTATAAGCGGGGACTGCCTGTATAAATATAGGAAGGATACTGAAATATTTTAAATTAATATGACAACTTGGAACTTTTAGAAATACTATTTTTTCATTGTTGCAAAGATTCGACGGCTCCAGTATCAGAATTTGGATAGTTAAACTTTCTTATACTCCGACTTCTAATGTAAAAAAAACTATAAATGAACGAATCCCACAAGAGTATGACAAATGTAAAATTATTCATTCTATTAAATAGATAAAATAAATTATACGGTATTTACGATATTTACTCTCGCTGCAATATCCGATTACTTTCCACTAAGTGTGAAGAAATAAATTTAAAACCATGTCTAATTGTAAGATAAATGTGAGACATGTACAATATTTTTAGCTTCAAAGTTCGCAAAATTTACGTCCGTGTAATTAAAAGGTCATAAGGAAAGCTTGCAGGAGCTGTGGCAGTCACAGCTCCTGCAAGCTTTCCTTATGACCTTTTAATCAGACGCTGCTTTACAATATCGGAAAAACTCATCACCGTGACCATGCCTAAATTTCTAATGAGACTGCAGTAATGTGTTTTCCGTCCAGTGAATCAATCTACTCATTAATTCAGTTAAAGTATAACAAATGGACTACAATTAAAAGTACCTTCACATTAATGTAATTGCGTAGAAAATTACAATTTAGTACATCCCAAACAATTCCCATCGGATTAATTTTGTAGTAGTTGGGTAGGGAATATGAATCTATTCCTTCCTATGCTAAGGTCGCAGTTTCTAATTATGCCATTAGCAACGAAATTACTTCCCACGTCAGAAACATCGTTATATACAGTGCAATTAACCTTTGGATTGATTGAATTTGATGGCCAACAACACTGGGTTCCTAGATCTCTCTCTCTCTCTCTTATTTTGTTAACGTTGTAAGAGTAAAGGCAGATATAATACAGAGATCTTTACATCCGATGCCAAAGATTTTTTCGAATTCGTAAATTTGGTTCTAAAATTCGCAAATTACACAAAATGTGAATATCTGAGAGTGGAAATATATACTCAATAATAGTGAAGAAGGTATCAGGTGATCGAAAAGGATCGAGACAAAGATCGTGTCGCAGTGGGAAAGGTGGCGGACGAAGGTGATCCTCTTTTCCGCAATCAATCGTGGCGGAGATGGCATTGGAGAAAGGAGGAAGAGAAGCGGCGGCAGCTGCCCGGGGCGAGAGAGCGTGATTGCGAACTCTCATACTATAGGAGAGGAGTGCTCGATGCCACGGGCGGTGTCTCGAGGAACTTAAAGAGCTCCGCAAAATAAAAAGGATTGATAATCCTCTCTTAATCCAAACATAACCCAAATATTGCCATTGAACTCTCAGCTACGCCTCGCCTATTTAGAAAGATGAAAGATTTTTCAAAACTACAGAGGTCTTTGACAACTGTAAATCTTCTTGTCTGAGGTAAATTGCAATTTTAAAAAAGAATTTGTGAACTTTGAAAACTTTTACCGACAAAATATTCTCAAGTATGAATTCTCCCGCATTTAAATTTTTATTCAAAAACTTAATTATATGTACACTTTCAACATGCTATATCGGATGAATAAGTATCCAAATACCATATTATGCTTTAAGTACAACTCGGCGTTAATTAATTTGTGTCATGGTAAATGTACAAAATAATGAGAGAATATTACATAAGCAAAAACTTGCTATAAGTAATAACAAACGGAACGGGTACTATAATTAATGTTTTCCTGAGTTCTGCTATCTGAAGAGCAAATTAAAACTTAAGACGACGATCAATGTAACTTAGGTGAAACATTTTTTATATTTATTTTACATCCTTATCTTAATATATTTTTTAAAATCTTTACGTAAGTCAATTTCAAATTAATGCACTTCTTTATTGCTTAAACCTGCCGGTAATTTATTTTTATTTGTTTACTCTCCATTATTTTATTGTTACCTTTATTTATTTAGATTGGTCGCCACCACGCATTCCACCATTCGTACCTTCGCTGTATATAAATGCTCATCACGTCCTATGTAAGTCGCATGCACTTGGTGTGCAGTCGAGAAACATGGAGCCGTTCTTGGAATGATTTATAACAAGAGCTTGGCGACTATTAAATTGGCGGTGTTACCTTCTCTGAACTCAAAACTCATACACCTCGCATGTGGCGTGAATGATTTAAAATTGACTGCTACTATTATCGGTAGTACGAGGCCAAAAATGATCTCCTAACACAGGGTCTGGTAGTTTTATGCCGCGCATAAAATACTCCTTCCCATCTATGTATTGACATTGAAGTTACTTCTATGGATGATCGTCTTGGAAAAGAATGGCGATAGTAAAACGTCGCTTTATTTTCCAATTCAACTAGACCATCGGAGATTCACTAGGTAAAGTGTTTCGAAGGAGTTGCCGGAGCGAGATCGAACGTATAAACATTTAATCATTCTTTGAGACGTAACTCCAGTCGTAAATTTATAAATATCCGCTTCTGAAGGCACTGAAAACTTTACGGCGAGTTCAATGCGGCGTAAGATTCCTATTCTGACTGGAGATTCTGGTTTAAACTTCCATCGGGACGCATGCATCATCTCGCTTCAACCGAGGGGCACAGCCGTAAAAAAAAAACTGTTTGCTGGAAAACCGCGGGGTGCCCGTCCAGGAAGCCGGTAACTAAGGGTTACAGGGATCACATCACATCGCCGGAACAACAAATGCATCGCGCAGACGTCAAATCGCGACGGATGGCAAGCCGAACTGCGCTCAGAGGATCATCTGACCCAAATCATCGGGAAAATCCAACAGTGATTCGGATAAACGAGAAGGTATTTTCATTCTCTAGAGTGGATAGGGAAAGAAAAGAGGATCTTTCCCTCTAGTTTTGATTTTTTTCCTGGGATCCGAGAACTACATGCACACGGAGGGATATCTGTCATTGCACCCCGCACGAGGGTTCGTTAAAAGTGGGAAGCGTGGAGAAAATCGCTTTGATCCATCGAAATGGGAGCGTGGCGGGATATCGCGAATAATCTATCCGTTTCTCTCCACCCATTACCCCTTTCTTTCGAACCCTTCCCAAGAGGTCAAATCGAACGCTCCTTTTTTTTTAATGTGGTCCCCTTCGCTCTGGAATCATCAGGTTCTCCAAAGTGGGACGGTCGATTTGGTCTGCCATTGAGGTTTCCAGTTCCATTCCACTTGTTTCCTTAGAGGGGTTGTTGCCCAGGTGGGCGAGAGAGAGAGAGAGACTTAAAAAGAGACAATGAACTATCCGCCTTTCTTACTTTCATCTCCCCGTGGCAACCTGCTCGTCGATTTTTAGACCCCCCTCCCTTCCTTTCTCCTTTCACCCCAACCTAACCCCGGCTATGCACATAAAAGACATAATATGACCTCTTTAGTCAGAATTTTCGATTTAATTTCCATTCTCATGAGCCATCGAGATGCCGCGTACAAGAAAAAAAACGAAAACTCATTTTTTCTCATCGGCTGTCAACATATCGATCCAACGGGAAAGATTATTTGAAAAAAGTGTGATGGACTGTTGCGGAAAAAATGATCGAGCGATCGCGCGGCGTCCGCTTGTATTTCTTTCGCGATGTCGATCGAATATGATGAATATGTTGATTTATCGAATATAGATACATCCTTTAATATGGACGTTTTAAACTACGTAAATGCCTTTCTTAAAGCAATATTGTTAATACCTTTATAGTAATATTTTATTATTTAATTAAAGCTTAAAATCAACGGTAAAACTTAGCAATGAAATGTGTTTGAATATTTCATGCATGACAACTTGTTTCCCTGCTTCACGTTTTTTACAATTTACTATTACCGCAATTAAACTGCAGGCAAATGAAACTTTACGAGCATCTGCGTCATTAATTCAGGAAGTTATTTTAAAATCCAGTTTGATCGCGTATAGAGATAACGATAACCTCGTGAGATTTTTTAATCGATTCTACACTTTCCAATTAACTTGTTTGCCAGAAATTCCATCCTGATCCTTTAAAAAAAACAAGCAAAATTGCAAAAGATCGGACATACGCGAGAGAACGTAAAACAACTTGAAGAATAAAAATAGGGGCAATAAATTCGAGACTTTCTTAAAAAGCACATTCTAAAGTTAATTTAAAGTGTACTTACAAACATTTAATTCTTGTCGTCGATATTTTAACCAATCCCTAGAGGTCGAGGCTATTTTCAGTGTAACGGTTTCGTTACTAATTCCCGTACTCTGCGCGCAAATCATGCTGACGTTTGAGTTATTCAAAACTTATAGCCAAATCGGTCGTTTTTTAGTTAAACCACGCATAGTAATACCTAAAATAGTTTTTTTTTATAATAATCAACTTATTTCCCACCTTACGTTAGATCTCTGGAATGCATTTTTCCTTGTATTATTCCAACTTTATTCGTGCATGTTCGTTAAAAGCTATCGTAAAGGTCAAAATGTCGACGCATGCCAGCGATGTGAAAAATCGAATTTTCTCCGCCCATTACATACAAATTTTGCGAAGTCATCGACAGATTTTCATTCCGAAAATTTCTTTATAGAAGAGGATTTCAACGTGGTAGTGTCGCGTCCCTTCAATAATTTCTAGGAGAATAGCTGTTTATTTTCTCTACATATAACACTGGACATTATCTGAGGAGAGAGAGGATGATTAAAGAAGTGCTAGAAGGCAAACTGGATGGAAAAAGAAAGAGGTAGGAAGAGGTTTCAGCTGACAGACGGTTTGAAGGAAAAGAGAGCTATCAAGACATGAAGAAGACTGCGGAAAATAGGAGTATATGGAGAACCAAGTTTAACCATGAATAATCACGGACCTGTCTACAGACAGACTACCTATGATGATGATATCATGCTAAACAAAAAATAGAAAAAACGTTAATCTAAACGGACAAACAAAGTTTATATACTATAATTTAAATTATTTACGTTTTGGGAAGGTTATTTAAGCTAAGGAAAGTGATTATGTAGATTATGCACAACTATGAAATATTTTTAATTCAATTGAATCGTACGAATTTCGATTTACTTAGTCGGCTTCTGTTCGAACAAGATTCCAAGGCCAAGGGTTGTCGACCTACTCGATCTTGCGGAAACTTAGCAGACCACGGACTAAATATCGAAATATAATAGAAAAGAATCGCAAACCGCAATCAATTGCATATCTGTAGATGAAGTATGTTGTCGGCTTCCAATTGCTAACCCTTTCGGAAATCGCATTCACTCCCATCTTTCTTATAATATCTTCTGCCATTAATTTCATTCATTAATCATTAACATTGGCCGCCTACAGTAACTTCACAGACTACCAGTGATCCGTGGACCACAGGTTGAGCACCCATTTCCTAGACGATTCAAGTCTCTCCGGAGTCTCATAAACAATCTCTCATTCTTCCATTTTTATTCCTCTCATTTCGTGGCATTTGTCACCTATGTTTTCACAAAATATCGCTATTTCACCACTGATTTGTCAACACATTACTCAATTCACCAATATTAGTAAATATAAAAATCTTTTTAAACGCTTGAGCTGAAAGAACAATAGGCATAAAGACTCATTTATCCGGATCGAAGGAGACCGAACGCGATCTGGATAAGTGAAAATCCGGATAATCTAGGGTGACAACAAGTAGACTTTAAGATGAGGAATCATTTCACATTAAATACAGTAAAACTATAAATTTAATTAAATCTATTTATTTAAAGAACTCACTAAGTTTCTTATCCTATCTTACAGACGCTTGAGACGAATAATAATATATCTATCAGCATCCTTTCGTTTTAATTTATATTTTTAATTTTCAGCACTTTCCTGATCTCACGTTCAACTTCTCTATTGGAAGTCTTATATAAGTCGTCAGAAAGAGCCACAATATATCTTCTTACGACAGAAGTACAGTCAGATGCAACCACTCAATGTATTTATATTCACAGTCCCCTCAAAGACAAGTTTTTTTAAAACGTCATCCAAGTGTTTAAATACTACTACAGTACAATTATAAAATTCTCCATCTATTCACCAATCTAGTGAATTTCAGAATAATATTCAGATTTACATTAACTGCAAAAAACCCTAGAACCACGGACTAATCATTTAAATAAGAGATCCATATTAGGGTCGGATAAAGGAGATACTACTACAAGCAGTTAAAGTTATCATACAAATGTTTATAGCATCAACTACGGTGAAAATTTTAATTTTCTCTATACGTAATTCTTCAGTCACAGAGTGATAAATCTTTCGATAGAGCCTCCAAACAAGGAGTGGGCAAACTACGGTTCGTGAGAGCAATATATACGGTCCAAGAAACCATCACGAAAGCGATATGTGAAATTTACCGCAGACAATTTCAGTCAATTACTAGAGACAAATATTGTAGTAACAAACATTTTCCAGTGAATGATAAGACGATAATCCATTTGCATTTGAGTATCACTAATTGGACCCTAAAATATCACTCCCGACGTGAGCTCTAATCCGGCACGACGAATCAGTGGCGGAATTAAGAGGGATCGCACTTGGCGCGCGACAGGGACCCCTTAAAGTAAGGGCCGCCGAAAACATGTTTTTATATATAATTTCAGAATATTACCTTCTCATTTTAAAAGACACGAAGGAAATTTTATTTTCCGCACTGCGATACTTAATTTATTAAAACGGGGAGTCAAATAAAGGGGTAGCCGCTAGGTTAAGTTTCACTATATATTTAGATTTTAGGGCCCCCAATTGTTTAGCGCCAGGGGCCTCAGAATGTATAAATCCGCCACAGCGACGAAGCACTAATAACTTATAGTACGGCCCACCAAAAGACTGGCAACTACTAATGTAATCCGTCTCGTAAAAGGCTTGCCCACAATTACTCCGACAGAATTTCTGGGTAGATAATCAGAAGCAAACCTGAGTGTCTCTATGTTCTTTCGGGTGAATTATTTCATCGCATCCTCAAAAGAAACACGAGATATGGCTTGAACAAGAAGTTTTCGTGTTGCGATAAGGTCAAGGAAAGGGAAGAGACGGCACCTCTATTAACATTCGAATCTCCCGAAAGAAGGCTCCGCTCAAAATTACTTAGAATTCCTCCGTTTCGAGCACCAAGCACCCTGGAGAAATATAAAACGAATTCGCTCTAAAAAAAATCGAGATACATCACATTCTCAGTTCGAGTCACCAGAGCGGGCGCGAAAAGGATGAACGGGGAAGGGAGATGGAGAGGATGAGGAGAGGTAGGGGAGGGCTAGGAAGTGGATAGAAAGAGAGTACATACTTGTTAACCAACCGAAAGGAATCGGAGTGGCTAATCAACCGTAAAAGCATTGGAAAGTTTCTTTTTTTACGACGCCACTCCCATTTCGTCCATTGCTACTCTCTACCGTGACGACTCACGCCGCGACAACTTTGCGCACTTTAAACTTCCACACTGCCGCTCCCTTCCTACCATTCAACCCCTTCCTCTCCCCATCCTCGCCGCTGCATCCTAAATAATATGCCGTTGCCATAACGCCACGGTATTAACGCATCCGGATAGGTAGCCTTTTCGAGGTGACCGGGAGGGTGGGGAGAGAGTAACAGGAATAGGTAGGAAGAGAAGGAGCGAGAGAGGGCGGAAGCAAAGGAGAATGATGGTCGGAAGGAGAGAGAGCGAGCGGGAGCGAGTGGAGGGGGGAAAAGGCAATAACGAGAGTCGGATGTTTTACGACAAAAGTTGATGGTCGAGGGGAACTATCAATAACTTCACCCGCCCTAACTCCTCCCCGCTCATCCTCCTCGTACCCCGTCATCAGCGATGCTGACTTTCTGGTTTCCTTCCATCTCTGCCTCTATCTCCCACCCTACCTCTCCCTACCATTCGGGCCGCACTCTCCCTCGCCAACTTTCCATCCTGGCTCACACATACATGCACTTGCATCTCGCCTTGATCGATTAATGACCTCGTAAAAAAAAAAAACAAGATGTCGACAATTCGTCAGATTTCGAAGTATCTTTGAGGAATTGGAAAAAAGTTTTTCGTTCCGACAGCACAGTCCCAATAACCCCTCTCCTTTTTGAGAATTCTGAGGATATTTTTTTCTTTCATTTTTATCCGATCCTACGCGTGAGTACTTCACTCCTATTTTCGAAATTGCGACAGGTATCGTTAGAGTAAGGAAAAAAGTTGTTCCTTTTGAGTCGGAAAAAACTTTCGCGCGTTCGTTTCATGGTTTTCTACGCCGATCCTAACGGAGTTTTCCTATTGAAGAGTTCGACTTTAGCAGTTTTTTCTATTTCTTTTTTACGGAATTTGTGCAATCTGAATCGATCGAGTCACCAATAGTTAAAGAGCTAATGTAAAAATAAAATGCGTGCCTGTTAATGCGTATATGCTTAGATTTATATTTGCATGTTTGCGCAAATACCCGCCACGACACGGGCGAGTAAATAAAACTAATATTATAGGATTAAATCCTGTTAAATTGGCAACAAATCGCTTCCATCGGTGGATAACAAATAAAAAATCGGTACGATATACATTGCGGACTTTCTCATATATGCATGTATGCGTATGGTCTCACTGAACTCTTTCCTGACTTCTACAAAAACAGCAAAACTGCGGAAAATATTGTGTAGTAAATAGTATTAATATATTGATCTCATATATCTGAAAATCAAATTTGATAAATATTTATACCATATAGTAACGTCAAGTTGGTGAAGCCGCCACCTGCACTGAAGCATTATCACTGGGCGAAGATTATTGAGAGAACTGGGGAGAGCTGAGTGGTGTAGCCGCGAATAAAAATCGACATAATATAACGTATTTTTTATGACTCTTAGCTATACAACTGAGTAAAGATTAATCAAAGTCATTAGAGCCAATTTTGAGTATCTCGAAAATTTATGAAAATTCATTGATGCGCTATATCGTTCATCTTTCCAGAATTTCTATTTTGGATAATATTATGCCCAAACACGAAATATAATTTGATTTCGTTCAACCATTTAGGCTATAGAGCAGTACACAGATATACAGGTAGACGGTATGGCGAAAATCAATTTCATTGACTCAGGAACATCTAAAATGCATTTCCGTCAAAATCTCGAATTCGATTTTTATTACGATTACAATACTTTCTCTATATACTACGTATATGAGAAAGAAAAAAAATCACTGTTAAAATAGGTGAAGAATTTATTATTCATACAAGCACATTTATTCTGAAAGTATAGGATTTTCACTTAAAATTATGGCTTTGCAAAGAAAATTCCGCTGAATATTCGCAACGCTAATCCTCGAGCGTTATACAGACATAAATAATAATAAATAGTTTCTCATCGCCTAAACTGTAGTACAGTCAAGAAAAATGTTAAAACGAACCCCTTATCCCCTACTCTTTAAAACTCAGCGACCATGTAAATGCAACTCTGATTGATTGCTATCTGATATTGCGAAATAATTGGACATTATACACACAGGCACACTTGAACTTCTCTAATTCAGAATTCTCTGGTCCGGAAACATCCCTGGTTTGGAATGGTTCCGTGATTTCGATAACCCGGAAAAACCTCCTTATTCCGGAAATGAGGCGTGGATGGCGTTTCGATTTCCTCATTCTCCCCACACCTTAAGAAATAATTTTAAATTCAGGCGTCCATAAAACGTGAAAACTGTGTGCTTTATCAAAGATTCCATTCGGATCAGGTAAAATTAACTGTTTGTATGAGAAGTCTCATACATAGACCCACTTTTTATATTACTTTATTTTCCCATGCTTTATTCAAATTCTTGCATTAAATACATAAAATTAGGGCATAGGTAGCGTGTGCAGCTCGCTCGTGGGGTTTGATATATTTTCACCAAATTAGGCTGTAATATGTAGTGTGAACAATAACATTACAGTCATTATAAAGCAACCATTCGTAGTTTTGACAATTCTTTAGTCGGATACGCCTCCGGTCCCGAGCTTTCTCGATTAGAGATGTTCGACTGTATAAACACACACACACACACAAATATACACAACATTCCATGCTGTTTATCTACCAAAATATATGTTTCTATGGGTCTATAACAACTGTTCATTCCTTGACTTATAATTTATATATTCAAAGTGGAGCAGAGGAAACTACCACATTTAAATAAAAAAACTTTTTTCCAAGGCACTTGCCCCCTTTGTTGCGACGTTTTTCAAATCCATCCTTTTCTCCCCAAACATTTGATCAAAGATTCCAACTCAAGTGCTGGTTGTATTTCCCTCGTTCGACTCGCTCTCGTTTTTCGTTTCTTTTTCATAGGCAAACAATCACCCACCGCGGGGCGGAAAGTCACGAACCAATCCTATTTCCCAGCGAGCTCAAGCCAAGGAATGAGAGATAGGAGGAGGAAATAGCGAGAGAGAAGAATCGGGAGGAAGAGAATGAGTAGAAAAAGGAAAGATGGGAAAAGAAGAATAGAGGAGAATATAAGAGAGGAAGACGAGAGAGAGAGAATACGATTGAGGAGAAATGTATGGATATAAAAAGGATATAAGGAAAGAAAAATGAGAAAAGAGGTCGCTATATGGAAGAAGTTCAAGAGAGGAGAACGGCTGAGAATAATACAGGGACATGAGGGTTGAGTGATAAAGATGTAAAGAAATAAAGATATAATGAGAGAGAGAGATTGAAAGTCACGTGCGAACGTTTCTCGCTCTAAAAGTTTCCTTGCTAGGTAAGTCTCACTCTCCTGTATCATGCAAGGGGGTGCTTTCGTTCGTATGGATGGATTTATGCCCCTCGGTGGAGGAGATTTCGAGTTGAGTGCGTGCCAAAAAAAAAAGTGGATTTAAAAAATTTTAATTTACGGCCCACTTCGTTATTATTTTATTTCCTCCTGCTGTAGATTAATGGAAATCTTTCAGGGGATAATTGCCTGGGCGGACAAGTTTATTCTTACCTTTTCGAAGCATTAAAATATCTGTAAAATGTTTCTCTCGAATAAAAATTAATTTATCTAAGTGATATCCGCACGGAAAAGCTATTGTCTTCTTAAATAAAAAAAATTGATTAAAAGCAATTATAGTTGGAACTAAAAGCTATTTCTAACCACTGAGAATAAAAAAGCACATTTTCAACCTTAGTCATTCGATAATAGAGTTATCTGAATTACGTTCATTGAGGCAAAAGGAGGGTCTTTGTTATCAGAGAAGCAGCAATTTCGAAACTAATTAAGTTTCAATACTTACGCATTTAAAGAACTCAAAAAAATACTTAATAGCAAAGGATTTGAGTTTACATACTGTAACTTGAAATATTATCCATCAACCATAAAAAGGCTATAAAAGCCATATGGACATTTCGGCAACAAGGCAACTGTCATCAGTGGTGATTTACCGATAGCAAATTCTTTCTTTATAATCTACTATTGGTGAAGAAATACTGATGACAGGATTAAAACCTAAATGCGTATCGGTTTCACCAAAATTTTGATGGCTGTTGAATAAACACAAGAGTTCGAATCAGATTTCAGCCATAAGGTTAGGCTGATAACTTTTTCTTGGATCTTCTACTTTGTTGAACATGTTTAGAGAAAATAGTTGTAGAGAGATTCGTTATATCGAGTGCAGGATAACAGTTTACATGGAAAGTTACTTTTTTATAATAGTGAATCAAATCTAAGTAATTTTTAAGTGCTAGTTCTTCATCAGATATTATTATAACTATTATTTTAAATAGTCTTTAAATATGTCTCCTAAAATTTATCATAATTTCGCAGGTTGCATAAAATTCTAGCGATTCGCGAACGGCTCGCGAGTCATAATTTATCCATGTATTGGAAAACTGTAAAGGCGTTTACTTTTTTAATTTGATCTTTTAGCATGAAATTTTCCACAAAACAACTCTTTTTCTAGCATATACCTGCATATTTCAAACTAAAACAACATCTTTTAAAAATATACTTATCTCTAGAAAATTTTTGGAAAATATAAACATATGACGCATAAGCGCATTTTTGGTTCCTTTGGGAATACGACAGTTTCAGAAAACCGTAAAAAACGTATCTTACAGGTAATTAAATTTTGGCAACATAGTTTATTGAAAGATTTATTCACCTAGATGTTATCAAACTTCCGTTTCATTTCTAAAAGATAAACCGCATCGAGAACGGAACATGGGCAAGTGGCAACTTAAGGCGTAAGATGACTTGATTCGTGTTTTTACAAGAACCCTAATGTGTCCAGGGGAGAAATCAATAATTTATGACTACAGGTTAACGGCTCCAAGCTTTTTATTCTTCCTTGCCTTTCTTATTTCCCTCCCTAAATTCCGGGCGTGGTCTTAAGAATAATTACGTGTTTTATTTTTATTTCCATCTCTGCCGTTAGGCGACGCTAGTATCCGTGTCGCGATATCTCGAATTGAGTCGCTTTAATATTATATTTTTCGGTCATCTTGATTAATAAGAAGGTTGATAAAAACAGATTCTTCATCTGAAGGACTTGGCGAATATAAAATTATAAGAGGACTATCACCTTCTAAGGTATGATTGAGTGATTAGCTTTGTTTTTCCCCTATTCTGTAAGCCGCGATTTATATTTAAAGTGAATCCGGCTCCCCATTTGCGTGGTTATGTGGAGAACATGCAAATCAGCGCCCCGTCCTTCGGAAGGGACGTAAAGCCGTTGGTCCCCTTGGTGTTTCTCGTTAAGAGTAGGCTAATGCCGGCACCGGGTTTCACTCCACCCTTGCTTTGTGATTTAGACTGAGAAGCCTTCTAGCGCTGGAGTCGTTTGAAGTCACAAGGTCCCCCCAATTAAAAAAAAAAAAACTTCCAAAGGTAATAATGATGATAAAAAAATTAGAGCAAATTGAAGCAGGAACAGAAACGTAAATTTCAACCTGCCTATGATCACTTCCATACATATTTTAAATTATTACCAACATTTTACAGTAATAATAAAATAATGATTCGATAAAATATATCGAATAACAGCTATTTTAAACTTATATATAAATAAATTCCCTTTCGGTAAAAATTTTAAAATACCTAACGCACCAGCTTAATTATTGTAGTAAATTTTACCTAGGTATAGCCATTTTATACAAATTTCATCACATTTATTAAAAACGTGTACTTGTTTTGTCAGACTTCAAACCATATATACATCAGATATACATTTACTTGCAAAACAGAAAATCATTAATCATGCAAATGGACCAAGGGTTTTTTTTAAATATAAAATATTAATGTTGAGAAAGTAGCAGTTAAGAATAAAAAGAAATATCATAGATGGCCGTATTCTGCAATGGAAAAGACGTTAATAGAAGTACTTCCACGCAAATACATCACTGTTTAACGATACGATGGACGGACAGCTACTGACCCGTTTCAGGCAGAATGACGGCCATCTTCGTATCGTCGAGTGTTAATGAAACCTCGATATGTGACAGATGTTTCCTCGTCGCAATTGGTTCCGAAAGGCAAACTCGTATGTTTTATTTTAGGCTCAATTTGAAGCCTAGTCTCCATCTCGGCGATATATCGAAAATACTCAAGATATTATCGAATCGATTCCAAATCACAAAGATTGAGCGATCCTCGTTTTGTCCTGTCAAATGGGAACCGGTCCCCGACGCGATGCGCCATTTATCAACCAAAAATATTCAATTTGGACCCCCAACTGCCAGCCGTAATGATCTCGAAAATAAGAGGAACCGGTTCGATTTATTTTCTTTTTTGCCTAATTTTGCGCGCCCCATGATCTGCTTCCGTGAAGGTACTCGCGTCGTCCACTTTGTTTCCTCTACTTAAACTTTTTTATTTTTAAATGCTTGTATTCAAAACAATCCCACAGCAAAAAAAATTTCTCTCTCCAGTTCCTCCTTCCTGCCTCTTTTTGCTGCGGACATTCTTCCCCGAAAAAAAAACTCTTGTCATTCGCGCGGTTCTTAAAGCGGCTGCAGCAGCAAGTTACGCCCGTGATGGACAGATTCAATTACACAAAGTAATGAAAGTGATATAAATTACACCAGGAGGAGGATTAACGTCTTTGCTTGGGGCAGAACTGGGAAAATATTGAGCTCATCAATCCGCGGGAGGAAAAAATCTCTTCGGTGGTGTCCTCCTCCCGCTATCTACTTTTCTCCCCCTCTACTTTGCTCCCTCCAAATAGAACTTGTTCATCCATCGGCAAGGAGTAAAAACTAATAATTAGTATTCTTCACGAGATTTGAGAACTATGCGTCGTCCCTTTTGTAACAACGTTAATTAGTTTGTTCAAATTAATCATGTACTTGATGAGTTTAAAGTATTCTCTATGCATTAAAAATGTTCTTATCTTGTCATTTTCCCACCGCTCGTCCAACTTAGTGATTTTTTTTTGTCGATAATACAGTAATAGTAGACACGGCGGTATAATTCTTTTAATCTATGACTCGGTACCGGAAGTATCGGACAATTTCACAATATTAACAGCTTTTTTCTCTCAAAAGAAATTAAAGAAATTCACAGTGTGCTTCAAAATACTTGTTCTATTCGGTGAAGAGGTGGGTTGTTTGGTTGCCTTATTTTTATTTGTCTTATTTTTCGTAACATTTTGTAGCTCTCTTACTTCTGACTGTAAGGGAGTAAAAACCGGATGAAATGTGAGGACGTAAATATCCTATATGTAATGTAACCTCCTCTTTATAAAATGGTGATGACTTTTCCTAATCAAATGCGACCTATAAGATAAAATAATGTATTGTACGTAAATTGCGAATGCAATGTGTGGAACTCCCTTTTCATAAATCTCTTCATGAATACGTTCGCGCGAGTTCTGACACCTGTACATGTCTTCGGGATTCACTCATTCTGTTCTAAATCAGGCAATACGGACACGATACTACATTCTACTGATAAATTATTTGAATCTTAATATAAAACTTACTGTTTCTCTAATAATATATTTAAAGTTTATAAAGTGTTTGTACGTATAAAACCATTATTTTATTTTAAATTAATGACGGAAGATGCACGCACAAAAGTTAATATTTTTTGTTTTAACCGCTAATAAAATCATTCATTAAGAACCTTCTATAGAAGCCGCAACCAGTAAAATCATTAACCATCATTGAAAAATTTGCTGGTTTATGTAGAGCTATGATAGTAATGCATAAATAAAATCAGTTCGCTTTAATATTGACTTATGCATAAATTCTTTCTATTAATTTATTCTCATTAGTATTAATCTTACGCCAAACATGCTTCTAGTATGTTCTCGACATATAATATAGTAGAATGAATGATATATAGTAATCCTTTGAACTTTTTAAGTCGAATTCACTAATGCTCGTCAGTCAACTTCATAATAACTCTAACAATAAATTTCGTTTACCTCAGCCGGTAAATTTCTATTTTTAAGCATTGAATACTTGAGTATAAATCGCAATATTTTACAGAGCTCTTAATAAAATACATACCGAATATTATATTTGTTCTCAAGATATATGTCAGCCAACTCACCTCACGGCCGTTAAATAAAATAATTTCCCCGCAGAAAGCCATGAATAATTGTCCCTTGTCACTAAAATATTCATAAACGTAGGTTGCCAGACTTCTGCCGCCCAAGCTAATGTCACGATATCTAAGGAAAAAATCTGATCGCTGAAACCTGCCAAGATAAGGACTGCATTGTTCGCGGTATCCGGGAAGGTTGGCTGTTCTTGCTGGCGAGCGTCGAACCCGATGCCACTTACGAAACGTTAAGGGTCTACTCTGGCAGCACGCCACGCACAAGTGCCTCAACCGTTTATCTCCGAACTCGCAATTTTGTGGATTTCGCAACTGTCGGGATTCTTACCGGGCGACAAAGTAACGCAGATAAATTGGCAGCACGTGAGGCCATTAGGGAAACAACGTGACTTTGATAAATTAATAAGACCGTCGATAATAATATAGCATTGCCTGGAGCGAGCGTGACGTTGAAATATTAATAACGCGGGCAACAATACAGTAGTATTTACCGGGTAATGATTTAAAATTGATGTTCTTAAAAAAATAACGTTAGCGAAATTGCAAAATTCTCCTGCGAGGCGAAAGTTGCGACACTAAAATATTAATAGCCCTCCCAATAGTGAGGCATGCGCGAGGCGCGACGTTTTTTTCCAGCGAAGTGTATGTACAATGAGCTAGACGGAACGGAAGTTCATTAAAAGTCTTCGGAGCTGCAATCGATAACATCGAAATCGGAGTCAAGGCGCGTTGTGTGATTAATTTTTTTCGAAAATAAAATAAAAATGACCCATTCGCGAGACTCGTTTTTCCTGAGGTCGTCTGTAAAATGTCTTCTCCTTGGAAGTTTTAAGTACGACCGAGGATCAATGCGGCTCGAGATTGATCAATCAATCACGGTCGCAAAGGCGACGTGGGTGGCAATCTCCCTCACCCTCCCTCCCTCCTCAATCATCTCCTTCGTATCTTCCCCTCCCCCATTCCCTTTCGCCTCCTCCATCCCCAATCCGACCCCAAGGGCCTTTCGTGTCCCGTTCCTTCCATTACCACCCGGAGTCATCTGCTGAAAGGGGGTGGAAAGAAGTGTGGACATCTGGATTGCCATCCAATAGGAACGCCCACGCTCCTAAAGCGACGAGACACGAACGGGTCGAAGGATGGAGGATTGTAAGAGGGAATGAGGGGGTTGGGTGGTGGGAGGATGTGGGGGAGAGTAATCCGTGGGGGCTTATGGGGTTGGAGAAAGGAGTGCTTCTTTTTTTTGTGCCCGAGAGCTCAATAAGAAGAATAAGAGCGAAAGAGGAAGAAGAACGGAGAGCACAATCGGACGAATGAGGTGTTGCCCGAGTTGGAAACACGTATTGAAAAGGCATTGTCCCGTCACGCGACGCTGGGTCCCTGTAATTATATCCGCGTCCATATCTCCCCCCCCCCTCTCTCTCTCTCTCTTTCCTTCTTCCACCTCTACGACGTGGAAGATACCAAGAGATTTTTCACGAAGTGGCAGATACTTCAAGGTGCCGGCCATTTCCCGACCATTCCCTTTCCCATTGAAGATGCTATGTCTAGATTGCTGCACCATGTGTTTGGCGTGACCGTTATGCGGCGGTCGAAAGTTTTTGAAAAATCTCCGATTTGGTCATATTTTCCTCTCACTTTTGTGATCTCTGTATTTCGTACATATATTTTTTAAACATTTTTTACGGAATTCTTGCCCTTATTTCTTTCTCATTTATCAGTTTATCTTTAAGTTAAGCATAATTAACATGTAGAATATTCGACTTAACTGGACTATTTTCTTATTTACCTCAACAAATAATAGCAATAAATCGCTTTTTATTGTAATTATTTAACCATCAATACTGCATCCCTATATTTTATGGTATTTTTTGTGAAATCACTAAAAGGTGAAGATAAAATGGAGGCGTATCCAAAATTGCACTAAGGCGCAAAGACACGCATTTCCCTGCAAGACCCTAATACCCAATCTTAGTCAGAGAATATGGACAGTCAGCCATTTTCTCGCTCTGCAATATTCACGTTATGCATCCAGAACTGCACAGCAATGCCATCTCCAGGGAGGTGAACGCGTCCAATCAAAGATGTACGATATTCGAGAGTGACTCTGCCGATGGCGCGATCCGCAACGTAAAATCTCACAATCACTCTTTCCATTACAATAATGGTATTGATAAACATGGCACGGCTATAGTTTTTTGACTGTCCTTAGACTCATCGCAACTGAAATGTAGTTTTTAGCAGTGGTAATTCAACAATCAGCAGTTGCAATATTAAAAATTCCACTTAGGATGACAACATTTTAATTGAAGCACGCATGTGGTTCACTCAACCTTTTAACGCTTGCAGGAGTTACCTTCAGCATTTGTTTGATATGTGACATAACATGAACTCGCTAATTAAATTCTGAATAGTTTCCTTCCGTGAAACAATGCATTAGACATCGTTAATTTCTTCAACTTCTTCCTCTCAGAAACTAAATAAAGGGTTCGGAAATTTACGACGAAGATGATTCGATGTGTAATTCATATCTCTTTCACGCGAAACGTAGTGTTAAAATTGCGTGTGCATGTGCCCACATAGTATTGAGCGCGTGGTGAGCATTTCGTGACCAGGTGTCGTATCGGGGAATCTTTTGCACGAGGGGTACTAATTATATTTGACATTTATCATAAGCGAATGATTGAGTGCTAATAAAAAGGCATTTCTAATCTTTTGTTTCGCGGTACGCCAGCAAGTAAACGAGAAATTTACGGTGAGAAGAGGAATGGAGGAGGGGAAGAAATTTAGTTATTGGATGTCGTAGACAGTGAACGATCCGCTTTAGATATTAGCGTAGCTATGAATGCGGGTGAATGTATATATATATATATGTGTGTGTGTGTGTATCATATCTCTTTATATTATAAAATCGTAATGGTCATGATGTGTAACTCTCTAATTTTGTGAATAACTCGATTAGAAATAAACTTAGAAGCCTGAAATTTCTCAGGATTTCAGTGTTGATGAATCTTTACGTTATGATTAAAAAATTTCGAAAAAGGTCACGGGTTCGACTCCAGAGGATGAATGTCGTTTCCCATACGATAACACGTAAAAATCACCTTTTTGGTTTGAAGACTTTCATTCTTTTACTCTTTAAAATATCTTAAACTGAAGTTATCAACGCGAAATTTGCGCTAAAACACGCCAAAATGAATGAGGATTCTTATTCTTACCGTCAAATACTCAATCTCATTCGAATTCACTCATATTTTGAATTTATAATCGAGTTTTGGTAATCTTTTCTACATTTAAATAATAAGATTCCATGGTTACCGGTATTGTTTTCCTCGGTAATTTCCGTGCATATGCACTTAAATAAAGGCTTAAAGATCGAAAATAAGATTAAAACTTGCTCGAAATGACCGAAGATATTAATTCAATGCAAATAAATCGAACGCAGTATTCATGTCTTTTATATTTTATATCTTTATTACTAATATACTATTTCTGGTTGTCTCTCTCTCTCTATACCTCAGCCATTTTTAATCTCCGGGAATTTCAGCCCTCTAAGTTTATTTTTTATCGAGTTATTTAACTAATTTTCTTAATTTGTTATTACAAACGAAACATACATCCCTTATAAAATATATTAAAGTAATCGAAATCCAATAGGTAGGTACATGGTAGGAACGAAGAAACAGCGAACAAAGGGGGGGGGGGGGGGGTTGGCGAGCGGCAGCGGGAAGGGGGCTTGCCTCCTAGTAATTATATATATATATATAGAGAGAGAGACAATCTTTAAACTTGATAACTTGAACGTTTATAACTCCAATTTTTTGTTTGTCGATGTAAATATTTTTCCACATTAATATTCGTATGCGTTAATATGAAGTTCTACGACTTGAAGTTTTTTTTTGTCTTCCCTTGACATTCGAGTTATAGAGTTACGACTGTATATGTGCGCGTGCGTGTCCATTCGTACGCGTAAAATCCATAAATAACGAATGTGATTAACCTCACGTCAACATGTACGGAATTCTTAATTATTGAGGTCAGTAGACGAATGCTGCTTTTTTGGAAATTCTCAGACAATTTATAGCTAAGAAATGTGTATGTAACCGCGCCTCCATTCTATAATTTCCTATACCACTAAAAGTTTCTTCCATAGGATACTCGAATGCTCAATGCGATTATAGCTATTCATAAACGAAGGATCCTCGAGTGATTCATGATTCGCTTTTCAATTTTCGACACACCAATCACTTGATATACCGGTTACGATGGTACTTTGAACTTCAATGTCAAGAAGTCGTACGTTAGAACCTGTCGGAGGTCATCGTACTATTTACCGTCAAGCTTTTTCAGAAACACTTTCTAAGTTTGTGTTTATTTATAGACCTGGTCTAAAGAATAACCTCCAAGCTCGAAATGCATATATTTAAATTTTAAAAAAAGATGCCAGGATAGCTTCAATAGTTATATTTGAATTTTTTTATTTGACATTCCATTTACTTCGATTTGATTCAATGAATTTTTTCTCGTAATATAGTTCTAAGTTGGACAAAGGTGACTTTTCAGTTTAGAAGTTATTTGTTCATTTTGAAATAAGCAAAAGTGCACAAGAGGAGGCACGGTGCATGTGAATGCTTCGAGCGTGAGGTCAACGCCCTCTTATCGATTCGAATCCCTACGTACCAGACATTTTTCGCATCGCTAAAGACGGGTGAAATTGAAGAGCTTCGACGATGCGAAAAACGAATGCCTATAGTTTTCCCCGGAGAATGGTATCTTTCTACAGTTCTTTGAAGTACCAATATAGCAGATATGGCGTGCATTTTCGCCCCTTCAAGTCTGATAAAAAATTGCAATATTAAATTGGCCTCGAAAAATTATAAAAATCATAGGAAATGTTATAATTTGTAAGTTATTCCTTCAAGAATTCACGGAAAATTTGTCATACTCTTCTAAAGCACTACAAAAAATAACTTAAAGAAGATAGTCCTACATATCCTTTAAGAGGAAAGGTGCGATAATCGGGATTCCGTTTCTTAAATGGAATACAAATTATTCAACCACTGTTTTAAAATGGTTTTAAAAATTTAATCCGGCAATTAAGCCGAATCCGCTAATGATAATTGATATATTCTTTATAGTGGTGTAATTCAGTTGAGGAAGCAAAACGCTTGAGTTGCCTCATGAAACGAAAGAACCATCCGAAATTCCATCCAATGATTGCACAAGGCACTTGGCCTTTTAAAATCTTCATATATTATTCATTCCCTTCTATCAGCCCACCTCCTTAGAGAAGCTTTTTCTGCACAAAACTTTCCCAGGAGATATTTAATATCGGAATGGGTTGACTTCAAATTTGAATTTTGGGGTGAGGAAAATAAAATAAACATGCGCTCTCTCGGCTGGTGGATTACTCATCTCGGAGAATGTTTTTCTTTTTTTTTTTTAAGTCGGCGGCTTAGTGTCTCATTCTTCCCCGATAAAGGTTGGGCAAAATTAACATGTCTTACCTCTTTCGTTCCGCGTATCATTCATAACCGTGTGCGTAAAAATACTGCATTTGCATGAATGAATTTTCCCTTCGTTCGCATAGAAGCAGCGGAGGATTTGTATTAGAGAAATTTACTTAAGGCGGAATACGTGAAATACGAAAATGTTATAAATGGAAGGCGCAAATAATAATTACGGAAACTATTCCATAATTTATTATGACAACTTCGCTTCCACCGCTTAGGTTTCCTCAATAATTTGTTGAGCTCCGAAGATTGAGAATAGGATACGGCTAGGAAATTATTTTATGACTTGTATAATGCCATGAACAGTGCATTTTAAAGCATCTTCTTAGGTTCTTTTTATGAGTATTAAAACAAATAAGGAAGTTACGGTCCATAAAAGAGGAACTAACCCTAAAATCATTTATATTTGCAGCATTTTCGACCTACTTCCTCTATACTGCCTCAGTCCTATACTGCACTAAAATAAGGTACATTTACAACTCAAACATAAATTTAGAAAGGCTAAAGGGTTTATGAGTAGAACATTCTGCTGTTTTCTTTTACTTCCTGCAAACTTCTCATAACTTTCTTTTAGATAAAAGAAGTGAGAAAACACATACGTGTAAATACGTAGTACATGGACTCTTTAACGTTCACTTCGAGCGATCAGAATCGCTGAATTTGTCAGAACTGAAAAGAATGAGCACCGAATTTCACCGTTGAATTCGTTTCCCGAGTTTCCTCTCTCTTTTACTTCATGGGTATCAAGATCTGATTCATCTTTCCAACTCTTTATATTTTGTGACTCTTGACAATTCGTATCGGTCCACTGAACGTGTTCTCCACCTTCTTAGCCGTAACGAAGCGAAAATTATCTAAACAATCAACGAACTAATTCAAATGAGTTTCTTTTCAATGGCAACTTTATTCTGCCAGTTTACTATCGAAAGAAGGCCATTTCCATTTTACAAATAAGTTTGTCAACTCTGCCCTTCCATTTCCTATTAGCAATCAATTTAATGAAATTTATTCCCGATATATCATATCGGGAGAATTAAAACAAAAAATATACCATCATAAAATCTAGTCTGTCACTAATTACAACCTTAAAACCTCGTAAAACTTCATTTGCATAACTTCGTCTCGCATATCATATGTTTTTAAATTTCATGTCCACTTTAATTTGTGTACCCAGTGGCGGATTTAAGGGAGGTCGCACCCGGAAAAATATTTTTATGTATAATCTCAGAAATATTAAATATCTCGTTTTAAAAGCCAAGAAGGAAAATATATTTTTTGCACTGCTATGGTTTACTTATCAAAACGGGGGATCAAATAAAGGGGCAGTCTTCCGGTGAGGTTTCAGTATATATTTAGATTGTAGAACCCCCTATTGTTTAGCGCCATGGGCCCCAATAGTTTAGCGCCAGGGGCCTCAGAATGTCTATATCCGCCACTATGCGTACCAATACATTTTCTTAGCCCATCATTCCTTCAGACCCCGTCACATGATCAACAAAAACGTTGAACTAAGTCACAAAATCTTCACTTCCTCCCTTCCAGTCTTCCCTTTTTTTTTCAATAACGGTTTCTTCCTCGAGTACTTTTTTGCTCGCTTTCATTCTTTTCGAATAATTCTACGTTTCCCATCCCATCTGACCCTTCCATCTCTTTCTGAAAATACCTCCCACCTCTTTTCCCAACTCGTACTCTTCAGAAGATGTGATCTCTCATTGGCCAAGCACCTGCAGCCGGGTGTGAAACTACACTCACGGGAAAAAGGGATGTGAGAGGGATGGAGTGATAGCTCACGTTTCGTGCAGGGCAATGTATTTCCACTTCTCCCACCAGTAACACTACCTCTCCTTCTTATGCTATTTTACTTAATTCATTCGTTCTTCGACTTTTCCTCTTCGTTCCTTTCCTTCAACTTTATCCACACCTGTCTGCCTTCTCTTTTCTGTTTATTTCTCTCCTCTTTTTTTCACCTATACTCTAACCTCCCCCTCCCTCCTCCTCTATTTACCTCTATTTACCTCTCTGTGCCAATTATAATTCCCTTACCTTTTCTCTCTCTCCCCTCCATCTCCTACTTTATCCTTTCCCCCATCCATATATCCTTCATTACCATATATTTCTCTCGACTCTCCATTAAATTTATCTCCTTTCATCATCCTACAATCAGTGGCGGATCCACGAGGCGGGAGGGGGGCGATCGCCTCCTCCTTGGATAACCCCATTGCCCTCCACTGAGTGCTTTCTTAAATTCATTCCGGGCAAAATTCCGAAATTCCTCAATTATACTCCGTAGATTAGGTCTATATGGCAAGGGAAAGAAAGATTCTGATAGGGATTTTCAAAACATAGGGTCGTTCGCAGGGGCGGACTCAATAAGCGGAGGGGCGACCCCTCCCCATCTTGAGAAGTTTATGGATCCGCCCCTGCCTCCAATGTACTGTATTCTTTAATCTCCTTTTGCATCACCAACCAATTACTGTAGTTTCCAATCCAATCATGCAAATTTTTGCAAGAAAAACTTGCTTGTTAAATGTTTATGTTTCAAGACTTAATGGAAGACATCGATAATGTGGGAGAAAGAATTCTAAGTTCAGTTTTTTTTTTGTTGCCAGCATATTATTTTTACAGTTGAAGACAGGAATCTAACAGTGAAAGGTTTTTTCGTCCTAACTAGAGACACGTGATCGTATTCAGGACAAGGATTGGGTGTTTTCTTGTGGAACGAGAATCATTACATCGTTTGAGATTCTATTCGGAAAGTAGCCGCAGATATCTTGAAATGAGCAGTTTTATATATCGAGGACTACTTTTTTTAAAAGTACGAGAGATCGAATTCAGTTTTTTCTCCTAATTCAGATTTTGCAGCGTATGAATCAAGCCAATAAATTATTTTTCAGAAGTATCTCGGCTATGTCAAGGAGAATGTAATCGACCTTAATTTTCACTTTAATCCTCCTATTTATGAAGCTTATGACTAACAATTATAGTTATATTTTTTGTTTTTATGACAAAACTTTGGATTGTTAATCATCTATTCAAAATATAATTCAATTATAAAGGTATTCATTATTCTTATACAGTAGAATTCCGACTATCCGAACGCCGGTTATCCGAATATTCAATTATCCGAACCAAATTGTTACTTCTTTCTTAATCCTTCCACTTCAAATTCGGATATATCCGAATAGACTGCGACATTTGGACACCCCACGGACTTTAAAAAACTTCCTTGCGATAATTCTGCGTTCGGGATCTCCTCTTTGCCTTAAAACACTCTCTAAACACCCCTTTAATGATCTACTTTGCGTAAATACCGACACAATGTGGGTATCATCCCTTTAAGTGGAAGAACACGTGTGCTATTTTTGTCGGTCATTCACTACTCCTGGTGAGATTAGAGCAACTTTTACTGCCCTGGTGATGGTTCAGTAGTTATCTTGGATGTGTTTGACAAACTATAAATACGTTATTATTTGCATAATAATATTATATTTACTTCAATAACTCATGCAATTTTTCTCATAAAAGTGTCTAACATTGAGCGCGTGAAATACGCGTGGTGCAACGTCAGCCGATAAGTAGAAAAATTTACACGCAACTACTGCACCTATTTGTATTACAGATAAACAACTGCGCTTTGTGTTACCTTGAAAACTAATATCTTGCGCTAATTTTTTAAACTCACAGATGCCCTTTCTTTTTTCAACTATCCACTCTTGGTCCCAATTAGTTCGGATAATCTAAGTTCTACTGTATTTACAATGATTAAAATACATACACGATAACTAATTATCTTTCTGGTTTGGCATTCCTAGAGTTAGGAAGTTATCAGTTTTCGGAATTTCCCGGATTTTAGAAACTAACACGGACTTATATTTCTAAAGCGTAGAATTATATCTTACGAAGAGAATACGGTAAATTAGTAACAACTGAAAAATATTGAATAAGCTAATATGAATAATCGAAAAAGAGATGAAGTATAAAACAGATTTATCATTTACTGCACTTATTGTTTTCTAAATTTACGATCTTTTGGCAGTAACTATACATTTGAGGAGGTGGAAGACGATTTTTTTGTATAAAATGTATATATGGCTTTAGGCAACATTATCAAAAGACTAGTTATCGCATCCGGTTTGTAATGCTGAATTTCAGATGTTATAGCGTCTAGTGAACTATGTTATGCATGTTTTTGTGAAGTTTTATAAAAATTCTATATTGACAAATTTGATGAAAAACTACAGGCACATCTATCTATTCATATTCAAACAGATAAGAGGATTTTTATGTTGCGTGTACATAAGTTTTTACGCATTAAAATAAGTCCCAACACAAGCAAATGGTTTGTTAGTTCAAAATGTCTACTCACTAGTTGCCGTAAGTGGAGTCGAAAAATACATCGGATTTAAAAATTTATGCGAAAAGCTTGCTAGTTAACTCATGGGAGGAAAATCAATTCCCAGGAATTTAAAAAATGCCAACGATAATATAGCAATGATTCGGATTTTTTTAATAATCGCGTCCATTTTTTAAAATAATGTCGGAATAATGCATGCCTCATTTCTCCGGAACGAACATTATAGCCTGCCCCTTGCTCCTGTAAGAGCCTACTTATCCTCTGGGTTCGCATGTCGGAAACTCCTTACACCTGCTATCAATCACGTCTTCCCCTCCCCCCACCCACCCTCTTCTTTCCCCTTACAGCCCGAGAGCCTCATCTGCATATAATGCCGCGGATCGAATAGAAGGGGTCTCTAACGTTCATAGAGGTCGGGAATGCGCGCGCGGAGTTTAGGTGCGTTTGAGCACTTAAGATCAAAAGGAACTGCGATGGCTATCAATGCCTTCAATACGATGGGTAGCTATGACAACCCTGCCGGTGGAAAAAACGGAGGATATCGCTTCTTTTCATGGTATGGTTGTAAATTATGTTATGGTAGAGCGGATTTTTTCCTAAGCTAGCCGTTAATACTCGGTTCAATTTCATTGTTTAATTATGCGAGTGGATGCATTCGTTGCGGAAGACCGGATGACTGGTCTCGGCGGTGGAAATCTGACTACCTAAGTGAGAGAGAGTTCCAGTTGCACGTTATGAAATGTACCCATGATGTGCGTTTCCTCGATTTTATCGAAAAATGTATCATCTTTGGCTTAATTCTATTGATGCTTGTGTTCCTATCTGAGAACGGATGATAATTCCATACGATTAATCGAGATACTTATTTAATCGCCAAATATCTTTTCGCCCTGTAAATTTCTTACTTAAAAATTTATCAGTTATTAGCGATGCATAACCGTATGTATTAGATCATATTTTAATTAACCCAATGACCAAGCATCTTCCCTTTATATGTATCATAAAGCATTGTTTATGTATTCTAACAAAGTCTGACCTCTCTCTGCGAGTACTCTTTGTGTTTCCAACGATAAAATGTTACGACCGTGAATAAACCGTTACCATTTACATTTCAGTCATAACTCACGATGAGCAGACTCAGCCTCGAAAGTGACGTTCAAAAACGTATTTTTCGCGGTACGCCCAGTAATATGTACACAGATTCTCGTTATAGACCATAATGATCTTAAGTATACAGCTCGCTTTGTCCTCTAATTTTAAAAAAGAATGTACTCTTAAATAAATATCTGACTGAAAATTAAGTTAGGTATTTTCTGTATTTTTGTCGATTTTTAGAGCAGGTAAATTATTAGTATAAATAGTATGTGTGACATTACTGTCTTAATGAATTTAGTCATTTTAAAGTCACTGATCGGTAAATTTATTTATCTGTCAAAGATAGAAAGTTGATGTAGTAAAATGTTATATATAGTATGACTGACCTTACATAGTTAAATATAATTGTGATTTATAGTGAGTTAACGGTACCTAGTTAGCTTACTGAATGCAGGTATATCATTTCGAAGTAGTATTTGTTTATATCTCAAAACCGTAGATAAGCACGAATTTTGGCAAGAAATGAACGATAATAATGATTTTATTTAAAAGTTTGAATAAAATCTTGTAAATGAGAAGATATCCTTCGAAAATTTAAGGTGGTAGACTTGAATTAGAAATAATGGATGAATATAGATACTTCCTCTCAAAAAACTGCGCGCCATAGAATTGTACCACCTATAACCTTTCGATGTGAATTTACATGAACGCCTTCAAAATTAATTGCGAAAAGTGTAGAATGTCATTAATTAAACCTCAGTTTTGGATAAATTCCGGCGCAAGATATCTTAAAGATTGCTGTCGTCGAATTCCATGGAAAATAAAACAGTGACACCGAAATCTAAACATCTTCAAGAGTATTTAAAGCTTGGTAAAAAGCAGTTTACTTATAGCTATTATGGTAATTTGTAATTGCTTCAAATCTCCTCTGCCAAATCTTTCTACAAGTACGTATCTTTCTTGGGTTGTTGTGCTGGACCTGTTCCTTATTCTCGTATATTTCGTAAAAAAAACTCAATTAGCTACGAGAACATACTTCACTTTCAGGCTGTCGTGTCTGCAAAGAGGACAAATAACTTTTTCATTAATTATAAATCGATTCCTCGAAAACACTCCTTTCAAATTAGTAATTAAGCGAATATCCAATGAAAACTCGAACATTTCTTCTACTGTCGCGTTATCGCCAGTTTAGACTAAATAAGTATAAATGACTCTTAACTTGTCGATCAAGATAATATTCGGATTTCGCGGAGAAACCCTCGCAGTGGATAGCCATTGCGACACACCACACGACTGAATCTATCCATCGCCGTCAGATGACGCCTTTAAATAGAGTTCGGGCACGACATTTTTCGTAAGTACGTGGACACGTGTCACGACCCGCTAAAAAGAGTATAACTTAGACGCGTTATCTATTCCTAAAAATCGAGGGTCGGTCGGATTTGAAGCGTGCACTTATCCGCTCATTAATTTCGCGTCCGTATCAGATGACATTCTTCTTGTGCCTGAGAAAGAGATAGTGTAGAAAGTTGTCCTGCAATTATAGCGATTTTCTCCGTCTCCGAAATTAAAAAAGATACTACGTAAAAATAATTTTTTTTTCGACGCAGTAATTGAAAGTAATTCAGTCGTTCTTATCTTTCTGGTTTAATTATTTAAAAAAAACTTTTCGAAAATCAGTTATCAATCTTACCCAGCTACAGATTTGTTTCGTTTCACCGCTAATCGTATATATTAGCATAGAAAGCATTTCTGAGTTCATATTTTTTTCATTAAATACTGAGCATGGGTACGAAAACGTCATTTGCAACTCCATCTGGCGACGTTTCTCTCTCATAGATGCAAACATTTTTTATACTCTCGCGCTCATGTTGCCAAATATTTTTGTCTGAGTTTCTAAGATTTAAATTATGTAATTCCATAACATTAGACCCCTCATTATAATTAACCCAATCACGCAACATTTTTGCACTGAAATCGTCATTTTATTAACGATAATAATTTTCAGATAGAATTAACAAAAGCCTACATTGGTTTTATAATTTTAAGCAGTTTTCTTTTACCTTACGCTTAATGAATTATAGTACAATGCATCATGCGTCAGATACCTACTATTACATATAATACTATCAATAGTTATAGTAGAAGATAGAATAAGATGTATTAACTACCTTCTTAATCTGATTTGATCTTATGGAAACCTTGTAAGGTTCTAGAACGTGTTGCACGTTACAATTTGCTAGTGTTTATCATTAAAGATCCCGTCGTCCTTAATGCTTGCCGCTATTTCAGTGACGCTGATGAATGCATTAAATGGCCTATTTTCAGACTAAACTGTTTCGCCACCTGTGTGATCTCCTGCCGCGCAATCACGAACTTTCCATCTCTTTTCATCTTGTCTCAATGTTACTTTATCCGCAGAGTAACTTTCGGGTGTTTTCCGTCTCCGAGTTTTATCAATTTTACATCGAAAAAAGAATGCTACTTTAAATACCCTTTCCTGGATTTTGAAACAACTTACATGTGGCGAGGTTTTAAACCAGTATGACACGTGAATTAAGTAGTAATCAGTAAATTTATAAAGCTAAAATGCGTATCGTTAATAGTTTTTTAATTACGGTGTTTTACTTCAGTGAAACTCTCTGAATAATAGCAGTAATACGTACATATATACCGATGCTTAAAAAGACGTGTCATCCACTCCAAAAATCTAAAAACAAGGTTGCGTCGTTCAGTAAATAACAATATATCATTAAATTTGCAATCAATATATTTAAAATATAAATACTTTGTTGTATAACTTTTATGTAAACGCAGATTCACGGGGCATGAAAATTTAAAAAATAATGTATATCACACAGGCCGCCAGCTTTCTTATTAAATATTAATTAGCGTTGTGTCGATATGAAAAGCTTATTGGGGCAATAATTCCGCCCACCTCAAAAATCAATTATATCGGCGACTCAAAGTAAAAAAATATCAGCGGGACAGGCGGTACTTTTTCCTCTGTCATCGTGTTCCATTGTTTTCCTGTCCATTGTCTCAAAAAAAATTGGAACGCAGGTCCAATATGGGCTCCCTTTCGTACAATGAGTCGGGATTGCGTCCGCAACGTCCAGCCTCCGAGGCAAAACTCACTTCGCATATCATACAAAAGAAACTACGTCGTCTGTCTTTTCTTTGTCCATCGGTCGGGTCGTTCCTATTTTTCTCTCCCAGACTCACTTTCGTCCGCAATAACGCACGCTTTGTCACGCATTCGTACACACACCCCCGCGCGCGCGTACCAGTCTCCTTGTTTTATTTTCTCCGCCCGACCCCCTCCCACATCCCCACACTCTCCCACACCATTCCGTATGCACCGAAAATACATCATCATCGCCAGAAACCGCCTCAAGGATAACGCGATAGCATCTTTAAACAGCGTCGCGCGCGACTTTTAAAGACCTCGTGACTAACTCCGTCCGATATTTTCGTTTTGTTTTTACGTCCCTTTCCTTACCTTCTCCAAAGTCCGGCGTTTAATCACTCCACGGATCCCTTTTACTCCGATATTTTTCGTGTTGTTTGCAGCCGTGTCCGACACCCACGCCGCTATGAGATGGCAGCCTTTCCAAGGACGGTTTCAAGAAGGAGGAGGCGCCCGAGCCGCACGCTTTTGCCTCACCCTCCTCTCTCTCTCTCTCTCCCTCCCCGCCATTCTCTAACCGCCCCTTCCCTACCAAGATCCGTTTCATTTCTTTCAGAAGATAAACCGATTGCATTATTCTCACAGTCAACCCCTACCTAAACCCCTCCTCTCCTAACGTGCCGCACCCTACTCATTCCAATTCTTTATTTACAAAAACTTATTGCTCACCCTTCCCCCTTACCTGAATTTCTAGCAAACTACCCTGCCCCTCCTCCTTCCTCACCTCATATTTATCCCTATTCAGTGCAATGGAGTCCGGCGCAAAGTGTGTCTATACTCTCGGTCGGGTTATCCAGGCCAATGGGGAAAATTCGTGACTTTTGATTGAAGCCTCGGGCATGTCTCGAGGTGGCGGTTTAGGAGAAGGTGGGGGCGACGAAGAGCCCGTGGGAGTCGTGGGGAGGGAAGGGATGACTAAACGGGGTTGCGAAGGGAAGGCGTTTAGTTCGGGAAGGGAGGCAAAGCGGGCGGTCCAGATGAACAGTTAGTGGGCTATAATTCTGGAGGTTGTGTTCGAAAAACAATCCTGAATGATATTCGGTTAGAGAAGTACCAAAAGCTATTAGTTTCGTAAATATAGGGGCGGTCATGAAAAAACAAGCTCGCACTTCCCGATAGTAGCTCTGTATTGTATTGAAATTTTGTAAGAATTCTAGTGGACTCAACGCCAAAGTTAGTTTTTCGATTGGCAAAATATGAATCTTTGTCAATTCAAGCCATATAATTATATATTATACTAATAAGATTGTTATATATTTTTTCTTTTTAGATAATACTTAATCATATCCTACTATAAACCTTCGTATCAGACTTCTATTTATCTGACTTTTTTGGCTTCGTCAAAACATGGCTCATTCAATGGATACCAGGGGCAGATACAGAAACTTCGTAAGGGGGGGGGGGGGGGGGGGAATCGCCCCTCCACCTATCGAATCCGTCCCTGCCAACGGCCCTATATTTTGAAAATCCCTACCCCTATCAGAATCTTTCTTTCCCTTGCTATACAGACCTAATCTGCGGCGTATAATTGAGGAATTCTGCGCGGAATGAATTTAAGAAAGCATCCAGTGGAGTGCACAATGGGGTTATCCAAAGAGGAGGCGATCGCCTCCCCCCCCCCCCCCCCGTGGATCCGCCACTGATGGATACGTGGATCCGCCACTGATGGATACCAAAGGTTGTTGTAATCGTTCACACCATTTCTTAGGTTTTTGGACTAAGGCTACATCCGCAGTTTTATGCTTTTATACTTAATTAAGGTTGACTGCCTATAGTCACAGACATACATGCTCCAGGTTGTATGGTAGATAAGAAAGCCAAGGAACTTCACAGCAAGATGAGTATGAGTGAATTATGTAATTTTTCGGATGAGTGGCTGAGAAACTTTTAGAAGAAAGATGGAATTAGGAAAATGGATGTAACTGGTGAAAAAACTCTGCTGATGAAATTGGTGCCACAGTGCCACTTCCTCAATTAATGATTTAACTGGCATACCTGGGTTTTCTTTGATTCATTTAACGAAACCAATCATCCGTCTCCTATTTAAGGATGATGACACCACCAAAGCACCTTTTACCTCCACTTCTATAAAACTTTAGTAAAATCTGAACCACCCAAATTCCATACAAGAAATAAATGTCGTCTGTCCCCTAAATTTATAACGATTTTTATCTTTATATGTATAACAAACAAAATCAGAGCTTCTATTAAATTTTTAAATATTTAATGTAAAATTTAAATTCATATACAGATTTAATTAAAAATTTTTACCATTCTAAAGACAAAAATTGATTAGTACAAAACCACCTCAATCCAAAGCGTTTAGAACGTGAATATCTACCGTATTTATCTAACATTCCTTCTTCATTAATGCCAATATTTAGAAGCCGAGCTCGTTAACAATAAATAACTAGCAACGACATCCGTATCAAATTATTTGGGTTGAATGATATTATCGATATACTAAATCCAATTTTTTCATCATCCGTGACATTAATATCGACTAATTTATTTGTCGATAAAAGTTTTTTGTTGTTAACATCGTTTTAAACTTGCAAATGCAGAGATAATGCCTGCATAAAAAAAACATTTTTGCCTTTTAATCAGTCATTCTAAAAACTTAGGGGTAGAAAATTATATATTGCATAAATTAATATTTAAAAATTTTAAAAATCTTAACATTTTTTTCTAGGTTACATTTCTTTTATTTAAAAGCATTTACTTTCATATTATTAATATATACTACTTTTGGGGCTCGGGACTTAAGACGAAGATAAACATCCTCACGAATAAACCGCGAACGAAAATGCATATCTCTCTGTCTTTTCTGCGTGCCCTTCAAATCTCTCCTCAGCATTCGATTATGAATGAATAAATCGTGGCTTTCAGTTGCGAACTCGGTAACGGAAACGAAGGGTTCGGAATTTATTAAGCTTTCGGGGTCTCCCCTTTAGGTAATGGTCAGTTCCACTCCAACTCCTTTATGCCGCGGATAAGGGGAGATATTTCCGCGGCCGGGCCAAGAACTAAGGTCAACTCCCTTGCGGTCGGTTGAACTCGGCGGCATAAAAAGAAAACCCCTCACGACGCCGTTGCAATCTCGGGCCGAAGATCGCATTTGGCCTACATGATCCATAGGTATAACCGATGAATTATTTCTTTCCTAAACGGTAATTCCTGGAGTGGTGCGATTAAAGGCCGTTGCACATAATGGGGCGCGGGCAACGCTTTATTTTCCCCCTCCTACCTCCACACCGTATTGTCGTGCGTACCCTTACCGTGACTCTCCACAGACGATCGTAGATGACCTGCAGGATAATTTCTTACACTCAGCTTGCAAGTTCAAGACTTCCAATTTGCATGGGCCAATTAGAACCTCTAATCCCCTCTATTTTCGTCTCGTAAAAGTAGTTGATTCAAAATCTTAGGATCGCTTAATTGTGTGTGTGTGTTTGATTTGAAAATCGTGGAGCGGGTTATTCGATGATAGGGTAGCCTGAACCTGTTCTCGGAAATTTAGGCTATAAAAATAAAAACTGCTACTTTGATATCTTCTCCGTCGTCTCGTTTTTTTCGAAAATTATGGAGCATCGATGCCTCGGACGCGCGTCAAATTTTTAAACCGATTTGTGCAATTTGTGAGTCTTGCGCAGGCATATATTAGAGGAGGCTACATTTCACTCATTAATTAACCTTTATGGGTAAATAATCTCCTCTTCCATGTCTGAGAATAGGATTAGTTAAATTCACTGGATGGATGGCGAAACTTTTTCTTGGCTCATTTCACGTGTTTTACGAAAATTTCTGTGGCCTTGGTTTGATTCTATCCGCGTCATGACCTTCCACATTTTCCGCCGACATTTTTTATCTGTCTCAAGGTGCCCTACTCCTTTCTTTATCGTTTAATTTCCTGCGATCATCTTTATTTATCTGCTGTAATACGTTTTCCTTTCTCCCTCGCCATTCTTTCTCCAAGTTATTTGCCATTTAAATAAATAGTATAGCGAAAATACAGTAAAATCTGTGAAAGGGACAATTTTATTTCGGTTTCGGCAAGTCAAAAGTTATTTAATTTCGACTAGAAAAATATATGCTTTTGAGTATCCATATAAAGATAAGTATTTATTACATTATTAAAATCAATGACAGAAAATATGTATATAAAAGTGAATTTAAGTGCATATATAACCATCATTAATATTTTATTCCTTCTGTAAAAATGTAAAAGATGTGGATAGTTTGTGTTATACAATTTTGAAACCAGAAAAAATATAATTAAGTTTACTAAGAAAGTGCTTCTAAAACCTATCCAATTTTTGTCTCGTAGTTTTTATTTTTCCTCGCATTATTATAAGAATAAAACCCACTAATTTTACCATTTTGTTTCTTAATATCACAATATTTTTTCCACTATTTAAATGAAAAATCATTTCGTTACCATTTTTTTGTCTTCAGTTAACATTTGTATGACGTAATTCTTTTCTTCTAAGTTAAAAATTTTCTTCATATCCATTGGACTAAATTTAAAAATATTTTGGTACTTCTCGGTTATCCCGGGCCACGCGACACTGCGTTTTCGCTACTGTTTATTGATTTGCGAAGGGAAATTTGTGACTATGGTGCGAAAATATCTCGCTTGACTGTTGCGCCGTAATAATACAAAAGTACTCTAAGGCTTGCTAACTCATGACTGATCGGCCTGTCGCGACATTCACAAACCGATCACCGGACAACGGGGAGAGATAGTTTGGTTCCAGCGAGGCGAAGGGCGTGGTAGCGCCCGGAGACGACAACTAAAATAAAAACAAAGCGAGCCGAAGGCTCGCCAATATCCTCTCTATTTGCGTCAACATAACAACATCAACAAAAACATTTTTCCTAAATTATAGACAATAATTGAAAAGTGGTCCGAGATAACCCACAAGCACCAATATTTTATTTAATATTACGTAGCAAATTAAATAGTGAACTAATTGCATTAATGTTTCAGTTTAATATATACGCAAGGATTATTATCGGTATTTTCTGTTGATCACTCTTGATCGGAGACTTGAAAAAATTCAGAGCAGTAAAATTAACTCCTGTATTACTTTTCGACAAATCAAACAACATGCGTCGGCTTTAGTTCTTCATTAGCTTTGTTACGTTCGATAGTGCTTTAGTTAATAACTAGCAAAAGTGAATTTAAATGGAATTAGTGAATGTAAAACTTCGACCGTGTAACATGTAAACATCGCAAGTTTTAACCGTCCAATAAAGCAAAAATGAAGGAAGAAAACCTTGCACTGTGAAAAATCGAAAATTATGTGTAATCTTATGGGAAAATGATTATTTAATTAAGCTCTCCCTCCTCCCAAATTTTTATCATCATATAGTTTATGTTACCCGCAGGATAAAATTGTACGCCTATGCGAAGTTTCGTCCCGATATCTTCAAAACGAAAACTGTAAGTAAAACCAGCAAGAGCAAAATAACCAACAGAAAATGGATGAAAAAAGGAACGAAATTAATTAATTTAACGAAAGACAAAAAAGTAAACGGAGACCATTTAAGAATCACAGAGTGAATATTAGCCCCCGACCATTAGCTCGATTTTCTCATCCATGAGTTCCGATACGCGAAAATTGTTTTTATCAACAATACTCTGGAAACAATAAAACGATTTATACAATCATAATTTGTGAAAAATATACGTATAATTATTTAAGTTACGTAGTTTTTAAAAGTTTGTTTTGGAGAACTCCACGCCATACAAAAATATCACTAAAAACTATTTATGGTACTTTCCTGTTAACGGGAATACCTTAACAAATGAACATGTATTGTTATGATTGTTTGAGAGGATATAACATTGAAATAATATATTGACGTATTGTTGGATTTACGATATTTTATTTTAAAAACAACATTAACAGAAACTGATTGGCCGGTCTCTTTACAAACCCAATCTCCGGACAACGTGGAGGGTTTCTTTGGTTCCGGGCGAGGCGAAGGGCGCGGTAGCGCCCGGAGACGACTACCAATTACAACAAAGCGAGCCGAAGGCTCGTCAATATATCCTCTCAATTTGCGGCACAACAGTCAAGAGGATATAACATTGAAAGGATATATTAACGAGCCTTTGGCTCGCTTTGTTGTAATGGGTAGTCGTCTCCGGGCGCTACCACGCCCTTCGCCTCGCCCGGAACCAAAGAAACCCTCCACGTTGTCCGGAGATTGGGTTTGTAAATGTCGAGACAGGCCAATCAGTTTTGTTAATGTTGTACGTAAGTATGGCATGGGGATAATACGTAAGTACCAGGTCCTGCGAAGGATCATGGAGGTATTCCCGTTAACAGGAAAGTGGGTACTTTTCCGTTAACAGGAATGTGGTATTCCCGTTAACAGGAAAGTACCCTATTTATTAGTAATGTTTCAATTAAAATCAACAAATATTTCGTTTCCATGTAAACAAATTAAAATTGTACACAGAAATTGACTTATGATATTACGTTAAAATTTTCTCATATAAATGCATTGGGCTCTCAACTTCGGCGACGATGGGAGTTGTCATGGTAGCTTATAATCGGTATTGTCATAAAACTGATAAAATCACGTACTTTTCTGATTCTTAACGCATTTTTACACTAATTCGATCAAGATTCTGATTCTGTCTTCAATAAAAATAAACTTTGTTCTTTCTTGCATATAACCCATCCCAGTCTCAAGATCGTACCATGTTTCTAAGTAATTTCAAAATTCAAATGAAAAATAAGCTGCACTTATCAGTATGCTATTCAAATGGAGAAAATGATAATAAAACATTTTTAAAAATTAGAAAGGTTTGCCGACCGGGTTAGACTGGTAGGTAGTGTGCCTGCCTTCTAATCCAAAGGTCGCGGGTTCGAATCCCGCTTCGGGCATGGATGTTGTGATTCGTCTTGGGGTTTTCCCCCTACCTGCAGACAAGCCTAAAATTGGCTTTGCGGGGAATGCATCATTAAAAAAAAATCGGTATAAAAACCTGAAAACACAACTTAACACTTAATTCCGATTAAAATGACACCTTCCTCTTTTTTATACGTGCTGTAGTTGCTGAGTTATAAAAAACGTATTCATACATACATACAACGTATATACATACATACATACAACGTATATACATACAAACACTTCACTTTATAGATATCATTTATTCTGAGAAGGTATTATAACGATTAATGAGACAAAGTATACCCATTAATAAGAAACTCTTGCATAACATGCAATTAAATAATATTCCCTATTTTAAGCAAAAATTAGTCCACCATTATATTTAGAAATTATAACTACGATAATGTATCAGTTGAATAATAAACGTACCTATGGAGATACTGATCGATTTTCTAAGAAAAATAATGTTTTCGTTTTAAGGTCATAAATATAAATCACCTTTATTGTCCTATTTGCTTTTTTTCTGGGGCTAAAATTGTGAAACAGTTTATCAGCTTCTGTCCTACTCTAGTATGGATGATAAACGTTGCAGGTTTATATATTTCATCCCATCCGTTGGGCAAGTATCAAAAGCTTCAATAACCATAAATTGTATGCAGTTTTAATCCTAAATTGGTTCGGGCCAGACGCCTGATGCAACTTTGATTTGCAGCCCGCTCCCTACCTACTTCATTCTTTCTACCGCTTCACCTTCCTCTCTTTTCCCCTTCCCTTCCTCGCTCTGAAGAAACAAAAAAGGTCGTGCCATATTTTCGCCATTGCCACCACGCCCCAACCCGATCAAATGATCGATTAATACTTTATGTATCCTATATCTCTCCCCGACACGCCGCCCTCTATATCCATGCGACAATCGCAATGACTCTCTGGCAGAGCTGTCCACCGCCTCTCGAGTGTCCTAGGACTGCGACGATGAAGAAAAGAACGTCAGGAGTGTCGGAACATTTTGAATTAAATCTCTTCTCCTCTACCCCTTCTCCCGTTCGTATCCGTTTCGTCTTGTCTCACTGCCTCCCTCCTTCAGTCGCCTTTTCCTCTCCTCTTCCTACTTCTTCTTCCCTTCCCTCGTTTCCTCTTACTCTCCCACTTTCCTTTTCTCCTCATCTCTCTCCATGGCGGCCTCCTCTTTTGAGATCCTTCCCTACAGCGAACTGGGTTACTCCGATGAGTTATTTACGAGGCCTAAGTTGGAGGTGCTAGGTAACCGCCGGACGCGACAGAGACAAGCAGCGGGGCTAATAAGAAACCTTTTGTTGTCGAAGTTTCCCTACTATCTCTTTCTCTCTTATGTCTTGTCTGCCGCGTTATAAAGGGACCGGGAGGGTGACGGTGAAAGGGTCCGTGGTAGGAGGGAAGCGGGTGAGGAGGAGGTGCTTATGAAATGCGTGACGGAGGACAACAATGAAGCGCGCAGAAAAGGAGAGGATCACGGGCGATCGGTGTAAACACAAACACGCGCACGCGTGTATCGCAGAGCGATAATGCGTGGAAAGAGAATAACGGGAGGGGAGCGAGAAGGAACTGGGAAATTGATTCCCCTCGCTTCGAGTAGCTTTATGTTACGTTTTGACCGGGTTCGATTGATGGTTTCGCCCGCGCGTCCGTCTCCCTGAGGCGAAAAGCGAGGAGAAAGAGCTGTTCGACCTTTTGACCGAGGATCTGTGAGAGCGCCTTGTAATTTTAGCGAGCTCTTTCGGAGTCTCTGAGCGTGAAAAAATAACGCCGGAAGGAGATTTATCGTGAGAGACTTCCTCTTTTTTTTGTGCTTTTCGTTAATAAGCCCTTTGTCGGGCATATTTTACGCATCTTGTGATATAACATCGCGAATTTAAGCATATTATTTCAATATCAGAAATGTAAATGAGCGGTGAATGAAAGAAATTTTGAAAAATTGCGTGGATGGAATACTTATTTTTTCATATGGTAATGTAATAATTTTGGTTGTAGCGTCTCTACCGTGACGATAAAATCAAAATGTACTATGCCTTTTGCATACCAAACGTCAGACCTTCCAAAACCCCCCGCTCCGCAATTCTAACAGGTATAACGTACTCTTACTGCAAAGTTACATGGGCACCGACCCCATTCTAGTTCATACCGCACCCAATTCCACTAACATACCCTCTCCATTCAGTGAATTACTTGCATCCAAGGGAAACGTATCCTAATTATATTATCTTACCTGCAATTTATGTGTTTATAATTGACAACAGATGATTTACTTAATTTTAGCCTGTAATTAGAACTCTGGGCTTTAAATGCTATTCAGGAGGTGCCTTTATTACATTATATAATATTACATATCGTTTCCCAGTAATTTATTCCAGACATTAAATCATTAATTGGTATGCAGTAATTGATCAAACTTTTTTAATGATCCTTTTAATTAATATAAATAGTGACATACGAATTATGCCGTTTTTGTCTGTAAATAGATTTTGATTAATAAGAATTTTCAAAATTTTACTCTATTTATTAAATCTGTTCGAATCTTAAGAAGCGCAATTTAATAAAGTATTGTTTATGATTTGAAATAAAAATAGACTTTAAATGGTTAGCAATAAACTTAAAGTGATTTACTGTGTAACGTAATGGAGATCCCATTTCGTTAAAAATCAGTGGACGACTCCATTATTTTTGTAGAGTAGAATATGTAGTTTTATTACTTATATGTAATTAAAGTAATTTAATTTAAAATACCCTCTATTACCTATCGTTCAAAGTTAAATTATTAAATTCTTTTGCTAATGAAGGCGTATTTCGGTTTAATTGCACAGAGCAAAAACTCACGGAAGCGGAGCATTTAGCAATACCAACGGTACCCACATTGCAGGCGTTATCGTTTTCTCTAATTAGGCATAACATAAAAAACTCATCAAAGGGAAGCATTCACATAAGCCGCCTTGTTCCACAATTTTCTGAAAAAAAATGAAAGCTTCTGCTCGTGAGTCGTTTCACTTTTCAACCTTAACATCGGGAACGAGTTATCGATCAGAGAGAGAAAGAAAAACTGTTAATCAAAGTTCGAACCAAGTTCTATACCTCCGCGTGCCCGCATTCTGAAAAATTTAATAAAAATAACGAAGAATAGCGATTCGCGGGAGCACTACTACCAATTAGGTCGTTGAGTTACGTTTGGCGGTTATCGCGGCGCTGCAAAAAGCAGCTTGACAAAAAAAAAGGTTCGCGCGGGTGGTAGGGTAGGGGAAGGTTGTGGTGGAGGAGCCTTTGTCGGTTGCCACATAAACGGGTTGCCGGGGGGATGGAAAAATAAGGACGATGCAGTGAATGGCATGCATGCGTGATCAACGGCGCTGCTGCACCTTCCCCCACTCCAATGCATCCCTCCTCTTCTGTTTCCTAGCTCCTCCACTACCTACTCCCTCCTCTCCTTTCTGTACTCCTTTTCTTCGCCTTCAAACTTCCACCTTCCTTTCCCTCCAGGTTTCTATAGTCTCCTCCAATTGTTCACCCCTCGACTCCACACTTCCCCTTCCCCTCCGTCCATACCAGGGCTGGCGAACCTATGAGACGCAAGATGATTTTTGTTGGCACGCCACTGCGAAGGAAAGAGTAATGTCGATGGCTAGTGTCGAGACATTGCAACAACAGCCCTAGCAAATCAATACATATTTATGGATGAATCATTGGTGGCGAAACGGCGACCTTTAAATACGACAGGAGCAGATATATGTGAAGTTGTTGTTACTGAACTTTGTAATGCAAAGACTGAAATTTCGAAAATAGTATCTATAACTACAAATGGTGCACCAAGTATGTTTGGAAGAAATGCAGGATTTGTAACATCATTTACTGCACACGTTGGTCATCCGCTGCCAGGTTTCCATTGTATTGTACATCACGTGGTATTGTGTGCAAAAGTAGGATCAAAAGAACTTGAAGACGTAATGACTGTTTTGACAAAAATCGTTAACTTCATTGCTCTAAATAAAAGACAATTTCAGTCACTGCTAAGTGAAGTAGATTCAGTATACAATGGATTGTTTATGTATGACAATGTGCGATGGCTTAGTCGAGGTAATGTACTTAAACGCTTTGTGGAGTGTTTAAATGAAATTTGAATGCTTTTGAACGAGAAAAAATAGAATCTTTTTCTCAAACAACCGATGTAGCATGGCTAAGCAGATTTTTGCTTTTCACTGAATTGTCATTGCATTTAAACGAGTTGAATATTAAATTACAAGGTTTTGGGAAAACTATTGATGTTATGTTTGACACAATAAAAGCCTTCGAAATAAAGCTTAAAGTGTTCAAACGTGATGTGGAAAGGTGTAGTTTTAAGTACTTTCCCAGCTTGAAGAAGCATTATAACGAAACGGAATTTCACGACAAACTTGACTCGAAAAATGTTGTGAAACAGTTTAGTGAGATCTTATTCAATTCAGGGAATCTGAAGACAATGCAAAATTCGCAAAATATCCTGATACAGTTATTTTGGAAATTTTGATATTAGAAATATTTGATTGGATGTACTTAAATGACTTTGAAATGCAGCTAGTTGAGTTTCAGTGAAGCTCAATTTGGAAGTAGAAGTTTATTGACGTCAGATCTAAATTAGAAACGGTTGAACGAGATCGGTTAACAGGAGTAATGAATAAGAGTGCTGACAGTGAGGTTATGAAAGTGTGGAATACCATTCCGGAAACGTTTGACACGCTGAGAGGAGTTGCTAAAGCGATTTTGACAATTTTTTCATCAACTTCCTCGTGTGAATCTTTGTTTTCTGATTTGAACACCATAAAGACAGACAAGAGAAACAGAATATGATAGTGCTGCTTGTGTATTATTTAAATGTACAAACTACACACCTGCTATACAAGAACTATCTTCCACAGTACTGCAGCAGAAATCCCACTAAGTAAGAGATAAAATTAATTTTATTTTTTATACGTATTTGTATCATTGCATTTAATTTGCACTGCATGATAAACGGATAAGTAACCTTAACTGGCATAAATAATATTTTAAAGTTTTTTTGTAACGTTGGCACCATAAGTGTGGCCAGAGATTGAATGATAGGGGGAGAGGGGAATGTTCGGACGGGGCGGGAGGGGTACAAGACCCGCCGTGTGGTTTTCAAACGCAATAAAAAATCGGTCCGTATACATCGCACAGACTTGCGTACACGTGGATAGGCGACCGCTGGGCGGGCTTTTTGAGCTCGATTTATTTTAATGTCGCTGGACATGAAATAGTTATTTTTTTAAAAACATATGGCCAGTGCAGTATGATAGGTGATGCCTAACTCTATCACTGTAAGAAATTTGATCAGAATTATTGTTAAAGTTATTTTTGAGAAAATCTAAATGTTGTTAAAATCACAGAAGATTAAATACCATTTGTTTGTACGCAATATTTATATACCCCTCGGTAGCCACCCGAGCTAGAAAATGATCTCTTATTCCTGTAATTTGGGCACGCGATCTCAAAAAGGTTGGCCAGCCCTGGTCTTTCTTTTACTCTTATCCCCCCCCCCCCCTCTTACCTAAACTCTCCTTCCACTCTTTTACCCTCTACAACCTCCTATCCTCTCCTTCGCCATTCTTTTCTCTCCCTCCACCAAATTCTTTCCCTTTCCTCGATACATACTTCCCCTCGAATCTCACCGTCTCCATCCCAATACGCACCTCCCTTCTACCTCTTTCGTCCCCGCAACCCTCTCCTTATTTCCCGATTCAGTCTATCGCCAAAGATTGAGTGCCTAGCTCTCTGCTAAAGACGAAGCGAGAAATCACGTTTCAATCCAAATCCATAGAAAGTTTCTCTCTAGTTTCTCGGAAGAAAATAGTTCTTTAATTACGTGCCGATTGAAATGAAGGCATTTTGGAATCTTTTGGTGTCATCGGATCGGTCGACTGCAACGACTATATAAATCACGGGTGAAAATCTACGCCGGTTTTGCAGTAATGCAAGTGAACGTTCTAACATGGATATTTTAGGTTTTGCGAACTCCATAAAACAATGCTTTACATTAAAATAGTCGGTAGGTTTTTTTTACAGCTGAAAGTCACTTTCCTGACGAGCAAATCCTCTAGTAATTTGAGTCTACTTCATAGATCTTTAACCTTTTTTTGATTCACCGTCCACTTTTACTATATTTTGCTATTTGAAATAAGTTCACCGCCGACTTTCCATATCAACTAAGCAATAAAAGCGCCCACTAAAAACCCTAAAACGCTTACCGGTGGACGCTATCGCCCATTTTGAAAACCACTGGTATAGTTGAACGATTAGAATTTATAATCAGACATACTGGGTGACATTAAATTTATTTACTGACAAAAATCCGTATCTACTGGTACAGTTTCCTAAATTGGGTGCCGATTTAAATATTTTCTCAGCTTTGCATATGAAAATAAAGTGACTGTTAATTTGTAGCTTCAACAAACCGAATTTCAAAGAAACTCTAAGAGGAGTTTAATGCCTCTGATATGAAGAGCCAATTGTTGCATGTAGACATGTTTTAAAATTCCTAAATTTGTACGCGAATATTTAATTGGTTGCACGTCAATTCGACAGACGATCGTTACTACGCCGCGTCCCACTTCAATTGAAATACTTCTTACCAGATTTTCTGGTCTTTGATAATCTTTGTAATAAAATATTACATGAAGACATTCCCATATGTGGTGATTCCTTATTTGGTGTCCGTAGGTCGTATACAATGACTATAGTTGAAAACAGTGTAAGAACGTTTTATAAATTTTAAAAACATGGCTAACCTTTTTTAGGCGCGTTTCGCTTCAGCGTGAGCGCTTATCATCGGTCTGTCCGTCCGTATGTTCGTTCTCGGCTTCTACTGAACGGATTTTCATGAAATTTGATATTAAGGACTTACAATCAAATATAATAAGAAAATCGCACAAATGAATCACGTATGCCAATCAGGGGTACCACTTTACTGGTGACAAAAAATTAAATTTTCGTCATATCTCGTAAAGTATAGCTCATATCAAAATATTTTTCAAATAAAAGTTGTAGAACTGGTAAAGAAGAGTATTTCCTTCCCTATACATTTTTATCTTAGAAGTAGCGTTATCGAGAAAATCAAACAAAAATGTCTTAAATCGAGTTGAACAGAAAATTTCTTGCATGGTTACTTCTTCATTGTTGCTAACATAAACAATCTCTCAAACAAACATTTAATTTACTTACGTTTGCATACAATATTATTAAATAGGAAGAAAATGGATTATTTATGATAAAGAAAAGAACTTTAAAACGCAATTTCCCTTACGTACAGGTATATAATTTCTGTCTAATACTCCACTGCACGAAACGCTCCCATTTGTGATACGTTGTACACTTTCCTAACTTGTTTTTAGTTATCGTAGAACCTTTTAATACGATTTTATTCTACTCAGGTTGAGAATTGAGTAGATTTTGCACGAAACATAAGGCTCTTCGACAGATTAAAAAAAAATATTGGCTAAAATGCAGTATAGTAGACCACTTACCTATCGCCGTCTCTTGGCCAATAACAGAATTACAATTTGTTAATTTACCTTAGTTTATTGCATTATTATCACTTACCTGAATTTAATAACTTTCACGCAAAACTGATCAGGTCTGTCGCAACATTTACCAACCCGATCACCGAACAACGGGGAGGGTTAGTTTCGTTCCGGCGAGACGAAGGGCGCGGTAGCGCCCGGAGACGACAACTCATTTAAAACCAAAGCGAGCCGAAGGCTCGCCAATATGATTCCGAAATTTCCATCATAGATTATTTTGAATACGTTTCTAAGGTAAATTAACAAATTGTAATTCTGTTATTGGCCAAGAGACGGCGATAGGTAAGTGGTCTGCTATACTGTATTTTTCCCAAAATAGTTCCGTAGTCTTTTAAATGGAGAGCTGCTCTAATATGCTTTTTGAAATACCTATAAAATGTTTAGTTCTTCCATGCATGTGTTAAAGTTTGCAAACGGGCACGCACGAGGTATTAGACTGCAGAGAATTAAAATCAAATTTTCTGAAGACAGACACTCATAATTTACGCGGAGAAAGAGTAGGTACACTTGAAAAAGTGCATCCGTCGGCGTTGTGTGCCGCCGTACAAAAATTTTGTAAAAATGCTCAAGTCGTTAAATGTTTTTGATCCCGTCATTTTGATCTACAACCTTTCGTCTTGTCTTCTCCTCGATTCGTCCTGCTTCATTCAAGCGAATGTTTTGTCTTTTATCATTCACTCGGTGTCCCCTGAGGTCAATGTCACCCCGAAAAAAGAACAATGAGAGGAGACCGTCATCTATTTCTTCGCAGAGAGGATGTTGCCTCCTTCTACTTGGAATAAACGAGTTTACTCATCATGCGGCCGACGTACTCGCTTCATTGTCATATATACACGACTGTCGGGCCTCCAATAAGACAAGACGACGCCGAAGCCACTTTCATTCAAAGCGCCATCGGACGTCTTCGATCCAAGTGCATCGGTTAATGCTTTTCCTGAAAGCAAAAGGTTCTCTGAGAGTGAGCTATCATCTGCCTCTGAAGGGATGAGAGATCCATCTCGATTGCCCGGTCCTTTTCATACCCCCCGCAACAAAACATCGAACCGTAGTTACCCGATCCAACCGACTGTGACGCAGACTGAAAAATTCCGGCCTCGATCGACGCGTTTGCTTTTATACACGCTTCGGATGATCGCGAAGGGAAAATATGCACAAAAAACGCTCTCGAGTCTTCGATTACGCGTTGTGTTTGTTTTTATATCGCATTTTGCACGGTCTGTCGTTCCTCTTCGAGAATACGAGTTTGGTTAGAAAAGGAAAGCTCTCGGCGGAATAAAGGGAGGCCTCGGTATTCTGTGGAGTACCTCTCATTTATCGATAAATAGCAAAAGAGAGCGACTTGAATTTTTTTTCGAGTAACGATGGGTGTGGTCTTGCTACTTGTAGGCTTCGAAGGAAACGGGAGACAGTTGATGCGCCGCAAGATCGTCAGTAATTGCTTTCAAAATATTTACCAACATTTTTTTAAAAAGAGGTAAATGAATTTTATAACGTGAGGATTTTCTGACTGAACACTATTGGCTTTTACTGAGACACTTTTTAAATAATAGCGTGAGAACAATGAGGGCAGATGTTAAAAAGTCTGGCTGCATTTTCATAAGTAAACGTGAATCTCACAATGAAATATATTATTGGCAGGGAAATACCGTTAAGAGTGAATAACAATATACTGGATGGCGCTGAACAGGATGACAGTAGTCACTGCTTTCATAACCTTATTCTTCTCAGGTTTTTGCGTTTCATTAGGAAATTATATAAATGTTCTACTACAGGCCAAATTTTGATACGAATGAACAATAATTGGCAATTTAAAAATTCTGGGCACTGACATGAAATGGGTGCACTATTTAGTTTAATTAATTACGCAGCGGCAAATAAAATACATTCCATTCATAAAAGACTTAATATTTCACGACCGATTCATGTGAATAACGTGACAGAATTATTGATTGATATCATCGCGGAGTCATTTTTCAGGGCATTGTTTATTTATAAATGACGCCTTTTGATCTAGATTTTCTAATCATGGGTACAGGAAATAGAATGGCTCTTTCACTACGGCAAAAGCATGACACAGATCACGAACAAGCTATCTCGTCAAAAAAGGTAACCTAATTTAGATACTTCCATAGATTTTGTCGTATTGTAAAGCGTCGCTTCGGAATGATTGACCGAAAGAGTTATCGATGCGAAACTGTCACGGAGGAATTCGATCGATAATCAAACCCGCGATTCCCTTCTCCGCAAGGCCGTTCGCTACTTTGATACCCTTTCCCGACTAATCACAGGGTAACACTGCACGAATTTAGGGTCACGACCTCTTTCAGGGTGCCTTTCAATCTACCTAACTCACCTCCTAGCAGCTAACTCGGTTCGAGTTTGCAATGGATTAATTCTCCTCCCTTTCCTAGTTTCTCTTCCCCACTCTCTGTCTCATACCTTCAATAATGAGAACGGATAAGATGCTTCAAACGTTTCTTTTTTAAAAGTATTACGGTAATTCCAATCCTTTCTATCGGACGATCTGTTTTCCTATCCTTACCGATCTAGCTCGTGCGCGGACGAAAAAATTCGCGAGGTTACGTCACGCGAACCACGTTTCAGCGAAACAAAAACCTATTTCCCTCCATTTATTATTCTCGACATTTTTACCCACCTTCCTGAAATTGGTCTTTCCAATTTATCGCGAACTGAGCCACATAACGTCTATAAAAATGAAAATTCATTTTCCTACCTTCTATTTTTATAGACACGTCCATAATTTTGTTTTGAACTTGAGAATTTTAAGTTGTCTCATGCGAAAATGTTTCCTCGCCAAGGGCATCTGCATTTTTGCAACATCCGTACATTAAATTAAAAACGAGGAAACTTTCCTTTTTTGTCAACAGGATTTTTTCTTAAGAGTATTTAATGTAATTTTTAAATTCATATGTATATATAATAGAAGTTGTGGAGGGAGAGAGGGGAAATAGATGTGGGGAAGAGGAGAGAAGTGTGAGGACCAAGCAAAATTAGATAATTACATTAAGTACTTTAAGAAAATCTGACTGCTACTAGCAATATATGCGAGAGAACGATGCAAATAACATCCGCCTACATATCTGTTTCCTCAAGTTATTAAAGTATTTTAACGAGATGTTAAGATAGAAATGAACTGAAATGATAGGTAATTGAATTTACATAAATACCTTTCAATTCTAATCCGTTATTTTCGAACTAAATTCCACACTAAAGCTTTCGTTTTTGACTTTTCATTCTCGTGATTTATTTTACGAAGAAGTCCTATAAAATTTTCAATGCCGACAGCTTTTAATTAATGGTCCACCTCATGTATTCCAAATGAGTAAAATCCTAACTCACAGAGTAAATCGATGTTGCGTACATCATAAACTTGATACTATTTCAAAGGCTCTTTTACAAGATGTAGCTGTGGATTTCCTCCATATTTTGGATTTTAAATTATAAGTTACGTCAGAACGCGCAGTTTCATGACAAAAGGCTGCATTGTTTACCTTTGATCGAACAATGGACGTGCATACAGGTTTAATTCATTTTCTTCTTCATAGTTTCCTTTAAACGACTTCGCCGCACCTCTACACATCAGCCTACGCCGTTCTCGGCCTCTCTATGTCTCATCATTCATGTTCGCCATTCCCGTGTCTTTCCTTGTGTCATCTTGCCATCCCCTCCGAGGGATTCTAAGTTATGCCAAGGTTCTTTTCGTCTTGTCTATCCTACTCCATACCCGCCTTACGTCCAAGTCCGGTTCGTACGCCATCCATCGTAAGAAAACAAATAGTGATCAATACTCGAGCCGCAGTTACTAGTTGCGGGAAAGTCCGCAGACATTTGCAACGCCATCTCTCGGAGCCTCTAGGCATCATGTAAATGACATGCTTTATGTAAAAATTCAACCTAACATGGCAATTAAAAAGAAGAATTTAAGAATTATTTTTTTTTTGAGATTATACACTAAATACGTAACTGGTGAAAAATGTTGAAAAAACCAAAATTTTTTATTTGAAGCATTTTAAAATATAAATTTGATAAAATATTTTTTATCATTACTTTACGTGGTTTTTCTGATCCCCATATTCTCATGGACTATTCTCAATCATAAAACCAGGGGTCCCCAAACTACGGCTCGCGGACCACATCCGCCTTACCCCATTAATTTCTTTAAGTTTTGCGTAATTACCTTTAGGAGTTTTTATTAGACATAATTTTTTATATCTAAACGATATTTTCCGAGTGCCTAGATGTAAAATACTTTTAATATAGGCGTATGACATATTACAGAATCAAAAAAATTCACGAAATGTTCACACGGCCTGATCCGTCATTTGAAAGGTGGTATGTGGCCCGCAGAGTCGTACATGAAGCCTCATGTGGCCCTTTAAGTAAAAAGTTTGGTGACCCCTTATAAAACTATTGAACAAAGATGTTTTATTTCTTTGAGGGAATACTAAATGGCAAGAAAAAATTATAAAAATATCCAATGAAATGTTAGATTTTTATTGAAATGTATTATTTTTGTTATTTTTATATATTAAACAACCAACGGAACTAAATTATTGAAATTTGATTATTGTGGTTATAGGTAAAAATCGTGCCATAAAGTTATAACATATTTCGAAATGATGTACGTAACCACTATTTTGATCTCTATTAATGTTACCAAATAACTAAATGATTGGGCCTAGCTTTTCTCTTGAAACAGTTGAATATTTAAAACAGTGGTCCCAAACTGTTTGATATGACGCCTCCCTTTTGGTTTTCAACATGCCCCACCATGTTTTTGATTGAAATAAATGTAACCCTTTCCACTCGTATTCATGATCAACTAACAGTTTGGGAACCAGTGATTACAATGAACTTCCAGAATAAACTGTCGATATCACTTTGTATTCAGTATAAGAATATAAGATCACCGTAACTCATCCTGTTTCCATAATTCTAATTAACGTATTATGATCACTGTGGGCATATAGAGAATCAATGATCAGTGCATTGATGTTGATTACGGCTACTTTTTTACTGAAATTCGTAGCTGAGAACTGTTTTATAGCTACGCGAGGTATCTTGATCATTATCCTGGATTTTTAATTATCTCATATTTAAAATATAGTAATGTTACGAAAAAAATTTTTAAATGTATTTTATATAAAATATTCCAAGAATTATGGACTCCTTTCATTAAGAATTATAATATGAAAGATATAAAGGAAGATAGATTATAATAAATGATGCATTAAAAGAGTTATTGATTGATCTAGCGCATAATTTTTAAGTTAATATCCTTCGGTTTTTTTAATCAACTGGATTTTATTTCACATCAACCAATGTAAACTTTTGTTGCGGATATCATAGATAGCTTTAAGACTCTAAACTCGACATTTCTTATTTCTTTATAATTGCGTCGATGTCCATATGAGGCCAGTTTGACATTTTAAAAGGTTACAACCCCAAGAACAAATCACAGATGTCAGTCATGCGCGCAGAATTTTTATTCTCTAACATCGAAAAATTAAACTACAAAGCGTGCGACATCCAACTCCAACTCCTCCTCCTGGACTGTCTGTCTCGCCATCTCCACCGCTTTACTCCTACCAACTCATCTATTTCTTCCCTTTAAAGCAGGTTGTTAAAAGTGTTGCGAAACCTACCCAGCCCCCTTTCAAAGTACACCGAACCCTTCTCCTCTGTGAGAACTTAAATAATGAATGGAAAACAAAAAAAGAACGAAAGCGACGACGCCAATTGTGTTCGCCCGGTCGTTTTTTTTTAATTCTGTTGGAAATCCACACACACTCTCACTCCCTCTCCGCCGTTGTTCCTTCATTGAGTTTTCCCGACCTCTTATACTCGGCCATATTCGCCATTCATTCCGTATCCATGGCGACAAACCCTCTTTTAAAAAAAAAAAGAGAGCGTTGTCTCGCCGTCTAAGTCGCCGTCATCCGTCCGCGGCAGAGCGGCAGTCGGCGTTTTCCAAATACGTGACTATGACTCTGGCACGCAGGTCACGGAAACTGTCCGTGCGCGCCGTGCCACGAGAACCAATCAAAGGGAGTACGTAATTGACCGGTCCGGAGGGATGCGAGCGAGGGCGCCTATGCCACGCCTTTGTGTTTTCACTCGCCCCTCTATCTCCACCCCCAATCCACGTCCGACCTCTCCAACCGCCGATCTCCGCTTTGCTCGTCTCACTTCCTCCTTTATGAATCTAACCTGCCTCCTCCTCCTCCCTCTTACCACCCCGCGCTGTTTCTCGAAACACACTGGAACTATTTTAAATAATATATTAAAACTTTGATTTAATTCGATCAGTATTGTTGGTATGAAAAATAAAACTTACCGAAAAGAGGTTGATTCCAAGTGCATCGCATCGGAACGTTAAATAATAAATGCAATGAAGTGCAAGGAATCATGACCTTACAGTAATATCTTATTAAGAACTATCGCTTACAAAAGTACTTTATCCGCACGGTTAGGAAATGTGAAAAACGCAATTTTCAAAATAGTCGACACTTTCCTTAAATGATGGAAATGAAAACGATACGATTCTATAAACTAATCTCCTAAATTAACGTAATCGGTGGAAGAGATTTTAGAGAGGATATAGACAATTTTTCTGGCTATTCAAAGTAAAACAACCTTCCTTAAATTATTCTTAATTATTTTAACGTGATCAGACGCTCGTTTGAGAAATGTTTTATAAATCAAGACTATAGATACTCAGATACTCCATCTATTGAAATAAAAGTTTTGAGACAAAATAATTTGTTACTGTTTGGATACTATTACTGATGATTTCACTGAATTGAAAGCTATTTTTCCCATGCAGCGGGCGCTACTGCTCACTTGAGCTCACTCCGACTCCCTCGCACTCCGCCCTTCGGAAGGGACGTTGACCACGCGCTCTCTTTACATATTAGGCTTTTCGTTTTAAGTGGAGCCTAATGACGGGATCTGGTTTACCCTCAATCCATTGGCGTGAGTGAATGGCATTCTATCCTAACAGGAGACGGGGGAACGGAGAGGAGGAATAAAGCTAATCCCGCGAAAAAAATATGCTACTAAAGGAAACCTGGAAACTTGATGTGAGGACAGCCATGGCCCGGAAAGTATGATATGTTGCCATTGCTGGCGTATCAACAATTCATGGATTTACTGAGGATTTTGAAATCTTAATTTGGAGAAATTTTCTCAGAAACATAAGCATGGAATGTTCGAAATAATATCTTTATCTAAATAATGCAACATAAGCAAGACCGGCTAGAATCGTGAAATGCTGAGGAAAGGCAAGGCAAAATACTGTTGCACTCGGTCCCGCACATATTTTAAGCCGGTCCTGAATATGAGGTAGTGTGAGCAACCAGCTTTTCACATATTTCGAAAAATTTTACAATATTTTGGTGTAATTATTTATTTCACTTGCAAAAGATGACGGTAGGTTCCGTTACAGTTATTCGCCCTCTCTGTATCAAACCCACGAGGTCACATGACCGGGGGTCGAAATGGGACCAAAATAAAAGAATCCTCAAACCCAGTCACTGAAATTCGAGTTCGTTGGTGACAGATCTCAATTAATCACTTGAAAAATAATATGTAGCGAATGCCTAAAGTTTAGCTCATCTAAGCGTTCAACTCGCGTGTCGGAGGTCATTTAGACTTTGATGGCGAGGAGGCTTTTTAACTAAAGAACTTCTCTTTATTAACTCATCCTTATATTTCAAAATAAATTCTCATTATAAAAACATGAAAATTACAATTACTGGAAATAAAATAGTCCAATCGATTACTGAAGAAATAAATAACATCACCCCGCTCCTTGTTAAGAACTACAAATTAATGCGATAGGTCAAGCCGTGTCCACTTAATACCCGACACTGTCATGTGTATTTTTTAAATTAATAAACAATGCAAAACATTGGAAAGCGTCCAGTTTATCACCCAGAACTTAAGAGAAAGATGAACAAATCTGTACGATATACTTATATATCGGAGTCCAGAATCTAGCTCGTACGATATCTAACAGGCGCACTATGAGCGAGTTCCTATACGCCGAGCCGACTTATTTACGGTCGAGTTTTGATTTGTATTCCCCGAGCGCAACCTTCTCTCATGTCGTTGAGGACGCTTTAATGTCCCCTTAAGTGCTTTAAAGCTTTTCGAGCCGTATAAATCTATAATTCCTGTCTCAACTACTTTTTTCCACTCCTCTGTAAGTGGAAGTTCTCTCTCCGTCGAACCGAAGCCGTCTGTTCTTTTTTTAATCATTATTCGACGGTGGTTTCGATCAATATTTTCTTTCTAAATGATATGAGTCTTTTCAAGAGGCGTCGTCATTATGTAATTATCACTCATACATCATTTTCCGATTTACTCTTCAGGAACGTATGGTACGATTGAAAAAACAAGAATCCATAAATAAAGAAAATATTATATATATACACACCACTCCCCGGTTATAACGCCGTCGGTTATACCGCGGAATCGGATATACAGAGGGTCTTCCTCCCTATTTCTTAGAAAGAAAGTCCTGTCGTTTTCTTAGTATGTACTAAAGTAAAAACAAAATATACTGACGTTTCAAGGAATCGATTAAATAAATTTCTTCTACTCACTGTATATTGTTTTTTATTTGAATTTTGTTGTTTGTAGCAAGTATAGAAATTAAAAAATGAAAAGTCATGTCCTCGGTTATACCGCGGTTGTCTTACAACGCGGGTCGTAGCTCCTCCCCCGATACCCCGCGTTATAACCGGGGAGCGGTGTATATATAATAATAAATATTATATATATATAAAATAAAATCGTAATGGTCATCATGATGCGCAATGCTCTAATTTTGTTAATAACTCGATTAGAAATAAATTTAGAAGTTTGAAATTTCTCAGGATTTCAGTGTTGATGAATCTTTACGTTACGATTAAAAAAATTTCGAAAAAGTTCACGGGTTCGACTCCAGATGATGAATGTCGTTTCCCATATGATAACACGTCATTGCACAAACTTTCTCATACACTAACGCGTCGTTTAGTTATCTTTTGAAAAATAGGAACTATGTAGAATGATAATAAGCATCAACTTAAATAACTATAAGAAATTTGATGAAAATCGTATGAGCCGTCTTTTAGAAAATCCAATTATTAAAGTTGCCCAAGAATAAACTAGCCTTATATTCACTTTTTGAGAAATATGAACTATGTAGTATTATTGCAGACGTAAACTCAAGTAACTGTACGAAATTTGATTAAAATCGTTTGAGCCGTTTTTTACAAAATCAAATTATTGCTAAAGTTTCTTAGAATAAACTGCTCCTAATTATTGTGCAATGTCAACCATTTTTCATAATTTATATTATGTATGATAAAATGCCTAAGTTTAAACTTCGAAATATAAATTTAAGACGTGTAACCAGAATTCGCGTAGTCCATGTTTAGTAGAATCTTAACCTAACTATGAGATCATACTAGTCATATCTTAACCAATAAGATGTTATTCAGGAAAGGTAATAACATTTGTATAGCCTTAATAATAATATTTTATTGCGAATAAATTATGGAAATTGATACTTAAGCATACAATTAAACGACACACGCATACAAATATATAAGACAGCATTGCCTTTTTAATTCAAGTTAGTTCGGAGCACGGTTTTGACACCTACATCTTATTCGCTCAGCGTCATCTCTCATTATTCATTACACTGTAATCTAATTTCTTTCGTATATGGTAACTACTCTTTATTAAACACATCTCCACTTTTCAATATATAGAATTTTTATTTTCGATGAAAATAAAATTTGCATTCCGTATTAAAATTCAATAAAAAGATGAAAAAGCTGTGAAAGGGATGCAGCTGTTTCGATCTAAGCCTACTAGATGGACTAAGCATCAAATATATACACATTTGCCATGTAAATAAATTGATAGCATTGTTAGTTAAAATCTGCGAGACCATATAAAACGAACAATCTATGAAAATGGATCAAATGAAATGAAATCGATATTGTCGAAACGACGACCTTCTTATAAAGTCGTTACTTAACAACTTTATAAGAAACTTTATAGGAAAAAAATATGCGAGAAAACCAGACCCAGTCGCATCCTTATATGACACGCTAAAATGGCTCGCAAATATCCCATTGGGCGTGTGCGTGAAGGGAGTTGCTTCGTGCCAAGGCTGGAAACGCGATCACAAATCAATTATCCGCGGTGTCATGTGTTAGTGTGTGCGTGCCTTTATGTGCGTGCGTATGTGCGCGAGTCCGCGAGGTGCGCGTCGGTTGGCTATTACAGAAGAATACGTATCTAGTCGGAATGTATTCGGTCTTCCAATAAATAAGGCTTTTCCCTTGAGGTCGATGTGATTCGTGACTTCGGTCGTTCAATTCCGTTCCTTCCACACCCACTCCTTCTTCCCACTCCTCCTTATCCAATCTTCCCCTCACCTCGCGAATCCCTCCTCCTCTCCCTTCCCCACCCCTCTCCACCCTCCCAGCCCTCTCCCCGCCTTCGATGTTCCTCGCCCTTCCTTTACCTCCTTCCGCCCCTCTCCGCCATAGGCTCCTCTCGTCTTCCCCGTGTCCACTTCGTATCCTCGGCGACGTATTCACGACGATAAACTCCCTCCCGTGATAATCGTTATAGGAAAATATCTCAAGCCGGACAAAAATCCTCCGCAGACATTTTTAAGTGGGCGGTTTGACACGATTTAATCTTGATAAAGGACGTAATCAATTTTTGATTTTTTCGCGCGAAGAGAATATTTATGCGTTGGCCTCGTTTGTCGCGCACATTGTCGCCATCTAGCATGTAATATGTCATCACCTCTTAGGTTAACCTTAAGCGGCTAAGGCATGCTAAAGTGTATACTGCTCGCGTGAGGTTTCGTTTATAATATTCTCAATCGACAAAACATCCGATATACTTAATGTTAAGGGTAAAATACAGTAATCCTTTTTTATGCCTGTCTGGGGAAATGTTGTGGAACCGAAATAGAGGGAAAGAGAAGTCTAGACAATTATTTGAATTACAAAACATTTATTATTACTTATACTAAAATATGACGGGTATGTGTGGATTAAGTATTAAATAAAAATAAAATTTAAATAAAAAATTAATGAAAACAACTTTTACGAGCACTAAAAGTAAACAATAAATAGAAAATTTACGTAATTGAAGGTTCCATAAAGTTAAAAGTTTTGCGCACAACAAAATATGTGGCAAAGATATATTTATGAAGATTTATTTGTCAAGAGGTTACGCAACAAAACTTTTATATGCCCAAAACAATTTTTACTTTCTGGGACATTCAATTATGAGAATTATAGATTTTTTGTTTTTTAGTGCACACAGAACATTATTTCGTTGAAATTTATATACATTTTATTTTTCCGTTTTAGTCAAAGAATAAAAACTTGGCTTAATAAAAAAATGATCTGAAAAGACAAATTTTAATCAATTTGAATCTACATATCTGACTTTAACACAATGTAAATAAATAATGGAATATTCATGTACCTACTTATTTTCGTTGCCGTCATATTGTTTAAAATTCAAAGTAGTGTCAAATTTCTTAAGTATTTGGGCAGTTGTACGCAAATTAATAATCCCAGTGAATCATACGCAAATACAGGAAACCGGCAACAATGTAAATCACCTAGACTTGTCAGTGCTCCGTAACCGGTGTGCCGCAGCTCACTACTGCGCTGCGAAAAAGTTTACTGGGTGTACTGGGTGTGACGCGGTAAATTTTGAGTTCATATGCAAGGGAAAAATACCATTTAATTATTCTAATACAAAGAGAACAGAAACGAAATATTTCTTAAGGTACAATATTTAAGGCTGTTTCCGCTTCTTGGAACCGAAACAAAGCTGTTTCGTTACTGGATAATTGGTATTTTTATCATATGATTATTTCGTAGTCCGGGCCAGAAAATTTGAAAAATGTTGATTTTAGTAATAATTGCGGGAAAGGCGATTTTATCTTTTTTGTTGGCTATAGTTTGGTTAAAACTTTCCACACAATCTCGATAAATTTGATTCTGTGTGCCGCGAAATTCGAGAGCTCCCGATAGTGTGCCGTAAAATTTAAAATGTTGCATATCACTAACCTACATGATCAAAGATTTACGCGTAAAAATACGTCACATTATCGAGTTTAAACTAACTGTTGGACCGAATCGAGACGTATTAAAGAATTGACGGTAGGCATTCGTTCTATCAAGTTTAAAATTCCTGCGATGATTCTAAGTAATTTGAAATGAGAGAGATCAATCCTCTTGATAATCAAATGGAGAAAATAAACTCTACTGGAATCAAACCCAAGACTTTAATGAAAAAAGCGAGAAGCATAAATTATAAAAGTGGCGAGGCCAATAAATTATTGAAAATTCATACAACAATAATGGAAGAATTTCGAGTTACAAGCGGTTTCTCATTCTCCCATAAAACTCCATACAGGGTTAGACAGACAAAAAAGAATAACTTTTGTTATTGTAATATCATTACTTATGAGAATAACAATGAAAAATTAAATCATTTCTTCTTATAAGGTGGAAAAAAATAGAGCGACTCTGCGTCATGACGAACGCTCTGTATAAAAATGCATTTTTTCAACTTGAGTAAAAAAGACGTGATAATACAAAAATCTGATGTGGCCAAGACTTTCTCCATATTTGGGGTTTAGTTATTTAAATTATTATAAATAGCATTATAAGGCAAAATTATTCTTTCGTATAGTAAAATAATACAGTCGTACTTATTGCCGTAAATTAGGTATATTTTTAATACGTTTACAGAATTCAACGCTACATGGTGGTGGCGCTGTATACTGGTAATTAAGAAAAAGCAAAGTATCTCCGAAATGGATGGTTCTACGAAAATTTGTTTCAATCGAAACTTGGAAGAAATATTATTCTCTACAACTTTGGTCCTCACGAAGATCACCAATACCTACGTTATTAAGGAGATATTAGACGGAACCCGAAAAAACCGATTATTTATAAGTAATTCCTAAACAATAACTGCTATGGAAGATTGTTTCAAATGAAAGTTGTAGGAAATTACATTCCCTATAACATTTGTATAGAACTATGTATACAATAATGAAGTTTTAACGGAGAAATATCGCAAAAACCAAATCGGGCTTCGCATAAACCTCGACTTCCGGTTAACCGGTATTGTCAAAAAACTACTCAGATATTTTTGCTCATGCTAAAGTGTTATATATAAAATTTGGTAACGATATGGCAAGTATTTTTGAGTTAGAGCGCCCACAATCACGTACACACATCCACAAACCCACACACACATACATCATTCCGAAATTAGTCTAAGCGTGTTCTAGGGACTTAAAAACGTGTATTTCCGTTGAAATCTCGAAGTCGATTTTTCTTCGTGATCAAAATATTTTCCCATTACTACGTATGGAGAAAGTAAAAATCCGATGAGTCCAGGACATGATGTTCTATATAGAGTAATATATATGATTGTAACGTAACACATCGTGATCTAAACATCAGATGGAGGATAGGTGAACGCGATGGACGGTAGGTGGACGCGATGGAGAGTTCGGTGGACGCGATGGAGGGTTGGGTGGACGCGATGGAGGGGTGGGTAGCCGCGATGGAGGGTGGTTGAACGCGATGGAGGGTTGGGTGGACGCGATGGAGGTTTGGGTGGACGCGAAGGAGGGTGGGTGGACGCGATGGAGCGTGACTGGACGCGATGGAGGGTGGGTGGACGCGATGGAGGGTGGGTGGACGCGAAGGAGGGTGGGTGGACGCGATGGAGGGTGGGTGGACGCGAAGGAGGGTGGGTGGACGCGATGGAGGGTGGGTGGACGCGATGGAGGGTGGGTGGACGCGAAGGAGGGTGGGTGGACGCGATGGAGCGTGACTGGACGCGATGGAGCGTGACTGGACGCGATGGAGGGTGGGTGGACGCGATGGAGGGTGGGTGGACGCGAAGGAGGGTGGGTGGACGCGAAGGAGGGTGGGTGGACGCGATGGAGGGTGGGTGGACGCGATGGTGTGTGGGTGGACGCGATGGAGGGTGGGTGGACGCGACGGAGGTTGGGTGGACGCGATGGAGTGTAGGTGGACGCGATGGAGGGTGACTGGACGCGATGGAGGGTAGGGTGGACGCGAAGGAGGGTGGGTGGACGCGATGGAGGGTGGGTGGACGCGAAGGAGGGTGGGTGGACGCGATGGAGGGTGGGTGGACGCGATGGAGGGTGGGTGGACGCGAAGGAGGGTGGGTGGACGCGATGGAGCGTGACTGGACGCGATGGAGGGTGGGTGGACGCGAAGGAGGGTGGGTGGACGCGATGGAGCGTGACTGGACGCGATGGAGGGTGGGTGGACGCGAAGGAGGGTGGGTGGACGCGATTGAGGGTGGGTGGACGCGAAGGAGGGTGGGTGGACGCGAAGGAGGGTGGGTGGACGCGATGGAGGGTGGGTGGACGCGATGGAGGGTGGGTGGACGCGAAGGAGGGTGGGTGGACGCGATGGAGCGTGACTGGACGCGATGGAGGGTGGGTGGACGCGATGGAGGGTGGGTGCGAAGGAGGGTGGGTGGACGCGAAGGAGGGTGGGTGGACGCGATGGAGCGTGACTGGACGCGATGGAGGGTGGGTGGACGCGATGGAGGGTGGGTGGACGCGAAGGAGGGTGGGTGGACGCGAAGGAGGGTGGGTGGACGCGAAGGAGGGTGGGTGGACGCGATGGAGCGTGACTGGACGCGATGGAGCGTGACTGGACGCGATGGAGGGTGGGTGGACGCGAAGGAGGGTGGGTGGACGCGATGGAGCGTGACTGGACGCGATGGAGGGTTGGTGGACGCGATGGAGGGTAGGGTGGACGCGAAGGAGGGTTGGGTGGACGCGATGGAGGGTGGGTGGACGCGATGGAGGGATGGGTGGACGCGATGGAGGGATGGGTGGACGCGATGGAGGGATGGGTGGATGCGATGTAGTGTTGGGTGGACGCGATGCAGGGTGGGTGGACGCGCTGGAGGGGTGGGTGGACGCGATGGTGGGTTGGGTGGACGCGATGGAGAGTGGGTTGACGCGATGGAGGGTTGGGTTGGCGCGAAGGAGGGTTGGGTGGACGCGATGGAAGGTTGGGTGGACGCGATGGAGGGTTGGGAGGACGCGATGGAGGGTTGGGTGGACGCGATGGAGGGTGGGTGGACCCGATGGATGGTGGGTGGACCCGAAGGAGTGTGGGTGGACGCTATGGAGGGTGGGTGGACGCGATGGAGGGTGTGTCGACGCGATGGAGGGTTGGTGGACGCGATGGAGGGTGGGTGGACGCGATGGAGTGTGGGTGGACGCGATGGAGGGTGGGTGGACGCGACGGAGGTTGGGTGGACGCGATGGAGTGTAGGTGGACGCGATGGAGGGTAGGTGGACGCGATCGCGTATAGGTGGACTGGAGGGAAAGAAGTTGGACATGAGGGAGCGAAGGTGGATAGGAGGGAGGGAAGGTGGGAATGTGGACGCGAAGTAGGCAAGGTGGACAGGATTGAGCGTAAGACTATTTGCACACTTGACGATATTATCGCTCCCGCCCGCGACAGCGACAATTTTCGCTATCGCATTTGGTTTGCACACGCAACGACATTATCGCTGTCGCGGGATAACTGGCGATATTTCCGTAAACCTGGCGATACTGCCAGTTGTGATTCAGATTTCAATTTAAAATAAATAAAAATGTTTTTCCATTCAATTTACCTATCTTATTTTGTTCCTTCCGGTTCAAACTCCTCCTCGAAGAACATGAACACTTATTTCCACGCCGTTTGCTTCATTATTTTATCTTTGTAGTCATCTGCCGGCTTGTCCCACAAGGTGGTCCTGCCCCCCACTAGTTCAATAGGTGTTGTTATATCATACTTAAATTTTTCGGCACTCATTTTTAACACAATAAACAGGCGCTGTTTAAAACGTTGTAAAGTTCACGAGTTCCAAACTCAGACTGAAATGTGGCACGTCGGTGCTAGAGGGAAGCGACATGTCAGTGCGTGTGCAAGTGCGCCATTTGGTTACACTGTTTTTCTGAGAACGCGATATCGCCTGTCGCGCCGATTGTTAGAACCGGGCGACAGACAAGACGACACTTTTATCGTGACGCGTGTCGCCGCGATACTTTTGTCGTGTCGCCCTACGTGTGCATGTCACTCGTTTAAACACACGTATTCACAAGTCAAGCGATATCGCTGTCGTCGACGACAGCGATAATATCGTCACGTGTGCAAATAGCCTATGTTGACGCGAGTTAGGGAAGCTTGACGTTAGGGATGGAAAGTGGACAGGAGAGGTGCTATGTGGACTCGATGGAGAGAGGAAGGACGCGCATGAAGCATGGGGGAATGTAGGGAGGGTATTTGCAAGCGAGGGAGCGAGTTATAACCGTAACGGGGTTGGGAGAACGCTAGTTAAGGATGCAGGTTGCGAGGAAGGGATGCAAGGGAGGGTTGGTGGGCCCTAGCGACTGAGGGTGGAGACGAGGAAGGGTGATAATCCGCGAGGGAGGGAGTCCGTCAGGTATGGAGAAGCATAGGGTGATAGCCCTCGAGTGGGGGTATGAGGCTCCCGAGAAGATAGGACGCGAGGGAGAGATGATGTTTCGGAGGCGGTCTAGGACAACTGGCCACGGCCGACTGGCCACGGCCGACCGGCCGCGAGACAACTGGCCGCGGGGCCAACTGGCCGCGAGACAACTGGCCGCGAATAAGTTTCTCGAAAATGGTCTGCGATTACTGAAATACTGTGCAATGGTTGTGGACCCGATAACATTGAAATAGGTTTATTTAATTATTATTAAAATTACAAACAATATTTTACAATATATGAGAATAGAAATTGATTATAAAACATTATATTGGGCTGTCTTCACGGAGGGAGTACCTCTGGGTGGAAAAGATGACGCGTTTGAGTGAGGCAGAACGGTAGTAAGGTTTGAATCACGTTTCACATACAAAAACTCTATTTAATAAAAATTTATTATATTGTATGGATAAAAAAATAGCCATGCGCATCCTATCGCTAATGTCATGTTATTTGAGTTTAATATTCGCGATAGAAATTACCTTGGATTTCAGTCATTATTTATAAAAAAATTGTTTGCAAAATATGACTTCAGATAGCATTCGGATGACTTTTGTTTTAATAAAAACTACCCTTGGGAGTATAGGCATAATTATCAACAATTAGAAAGTTGTAATACGCAGGCCAGTGTCACTTAACGTCGAACTAATCAAATTCAGTCGAATTATCGAGATGTCTCTTAAACGACCGTTTTATGAAAAAATGATTCATACAAAACTTGTAGAAAATACAATATCTACTTTAGTAATAATGCATATTTACATAAATTAAGTCCTAAGTGAGATGTTTGGGAAAATGGAAAATCACAAGAATAAACCTTCACTTCCGGTTTACCACTTTTATCCTAAATGTTTTTAGACCTTAAATTATTAATAAACATGTTATATTTAATGTTTCTTGCTGAAGTGAATATTAGTTTTGCGGTTAGAGTGCCCACAAAATTCCTATCTCACACACACACACACATACATCTTCGAGAATATATTTAAAGCGTTCTCAGAAAACCACAAAGCGTGTATTCAGATTAAATCTCGAATTCAATTTTTTTAACGGTTACAATACTTTCTCCTATACTGACTATGGAAAAGTAAAAATACATCAAAAATAGTGATATAATAATTGGCAGTTCTCAATCTGTGTAGGTATGATGATAGCCTCTGGTGGGGAAGTATGGTTTAACGCTAATAACTCCAGGAAAGGACGATTTGGGCGTTTTTTACTTTCTCCATACGTAGTAATGGGAAAGTATTGTGTTCATGAAAAAATCGACTTCGAGATTTCAACGAAAATACACGTTTTGAGGTCCCTAGAACACGTTTAGACTATTTTCGGAATGATGTCTGTGTGCGCGTGTGTGTATGCGATTGTGGGCGCTCTAACTCAAAAAGTACTTGCCATATCGTTACCAAATTTCATGTATAACTTTAGCATGAGCACAAAGAACTTATTAGTTTTTGGACAATAACGGTTAACCGGAAGTCGAGGTTGATTCGAAACCCAATTCCGTTTTTGCGATATTTCTCCGTTAAAACATCATTAATGTATATACAATTCTATACAAAGGTTGTAGGGAATGTAATTTCCTACAACTTTTATTGGAAACAATTTTCCATAGCAGTTATTTTTTAGGAATTATTTATAAATAATCGGTTTTTTCGGTGTCTGTCAAATATCTCCTTAAAAACGTAGTTATTGGTAATATTCGTGAGGACCAACGTTGTAGAGAATAATATTTCTTCCAGGTTTTGTTTGAAACAAATTTTCGTAGAACCATCGATTTGGGAGATATTTTGCTTTTTCTTAATTTCCAGTATACAGCGCCACCACCATGTAGCTGTGAATTCTGTAAACATATTCAAAATATACCTAATTTACGGCAATAAGGACGACTGTATTCTTTTACGATAGGAAATAATAATTTTGTCTTATAATGCTATTCATAATAATTTAAATATCTATACCCCAAATATGGAGAAAGTCATGTGTTGGCCACATCAGATTTTTCCTGTATACTATGATCTACCTCTCGCACATTCTAAACATTTCATCGTGTATCATAAGATCATGGGTTCGTGTCCAGGGGCCCTCATGATCTACATTTGATGAACACTAGTATGAATGTAACATATTAATTATGTATTTGCATATTAATATTACTTTGAATCGTCCTAGGAATTCGGGACTTGAAACAATGAACACCTACAAGAACGAAATTTCATTTTCCTACTCGGTCCATAAACTATATTTTAACGGTAAAATTAGACGTATTACTAACTTTTATATTAACCTGCCGGCCGGGTTAGACTGGTAGGTAGTGCCTGGATTCTGACCCAAAGGTCGCGGGTTCGAATCCCGCTTCGGGCATGGATGTTGTGATTCGTCTTGGGGTTTTCCCTACCTGCAGACAAGCCTTTGGCTTTGCGGGGAAGGCATCATTATAAAAAAACTTCCCAAGTAGTATATGTATTTATACTAGGGGCTGCCATATAATTTTTGTCTTTTTATGGGACAAAAAGCCTCTTAAAATTTAGAATTTTTCAATTTCGGAGTTTTTTCTTTAATTTTGCACAAAATTTAACGCGGTAAATTTCAAGTCTCTAACTTGCCGAGAAGTCTCAAATAATTTCTTCACCCACCCACAACTTCAGCTTTATATCATAGATACGTATGTTTTCAACCCCTTCGATAGCAGAAAAAATCTAGGAAGCTTTAGGATTCGAACCGCCTTTCTTCGGATTGTTCGGATTGGGTATATAGGTATCCCTTATCCATTGGGCTGACGTTATCGTAGGCGTTTGTGTTGATTCTTAGTAGTAATTTAAACGGCTTACGTGAAAAAGAATCTTTAATAGAGATTCGGTTTTACGTTGCTTTGTTTCCCAAATAGGTTTTAGGTCAATTTCAACAATATGATGGATACATTTGTGAATTTAAAACTTCAATATCATTTAATTAATAATGTAATAATAATTTATTCGAATTTTAAAAATACATTTTTTATGCTTTCAACTTGTTTTTACGTTAAAATCTTTCATCGTGAAGGTAACTGCATTGTTATCGGTTGCATGTAATTCCGCATCATAGAGTGGGATCATAAATTTGCGTCCACATATTAACAAAATGTCCACGCTATATGATGTTTAAACGATACTTTGGCAACGATAAACAGTTTTTCATTCAAAATTTATAACATAAATAGAATTGGGTTTGATTTCTTCGCAATCATTTGCATAAGCTTTCGGTACACTTTTTGAAATAATTTTTCATAGGAAAGTGAATTTCATAAATAAACAATAAATTATTCAGAGTAGAATAGTGAACATGCTCCTAAAAATCTGATGTGGCCAACACATAACTTTCTCCATATTTGGGGTATAGATATTTATATTATTATGAATAGCATTATAAGGCAAAATTATTATTCCCTATCGTAAAAGAATACAATCGTCCTTATTGCCGTAAATTAGGTATATTTTGAATATGTTTACAGAATTCACCGCTACATGGTGGTGGCGCTGTATACTGGAAATTAAGAACAAGCAAAATATCTCCCAAATCGATGGTTCTACGAAAATTTGTTTCAATCAAAACTTGGAAGAAATATTATTCTCTACAACTTTAGTCCTCACGAAGATTACCAATAACTACGTTATTAAGGAGATATTAGACGGAACCCGAAAAAACAGATTATTTATAAGTAATTCCTAAACAATAACTGCTATGGAAAATTGTTTCAAATGAAAGTTGTAGGAAATTACATTCTCTACAATCTTAGTATAGAATTCTATATACAATATTGATGTTTCACCGGAGAAATATCGCAAAAACGGAATTGGGTTTCGAATAAACCTCGACTTCCGGTTAATCGTTATTGTTCAAAAACTAATAAGTTCTTTGTGCTCATGCTAAAGTGTTATATATGAAATTTGGTGTTAATATGACAAGTGGTTTTTGAGTTAGAGCGCTCACAATCACATACATCCATTCGCGCACACACATACATCATTCCGAAAATAGTCTAAACGTGTTCTAGGGACCTCAATACGTGTATATTCGTTGAAATCTCGAAGTCGATATTTTTCGTGATCATAATACTACGTACGGAGAAAGTAAAAATATATAATTTATATTATACCCAAAACTATTTTAAATAAATTATGTTGTTTTTGTGGATTTCCAGACCTATTATATTAATCTATTTTTATTACTTTCTCCATACGTAGTAATGGGAAAGTATTGTGTTCATGAAAAAATCGACTTCGAGATTTCAACGGAAATACACGTTTTGAGGTCCCTAGAACAGGTTTAGACTATTTTCGGAATGATGTCTGTGCGTGTATGTGATTGTGGGCGCTCTAACTCAAAAGGTACTTGCCATATCGTTACCAAACTTCATATATAACACTTTAGCCTGAGCAGAAAGTTTTTGGACAATAACGGTTAACCGAAAGTCGAGGTTTATTCGGAACCCGATTCGGTTTTGGCGAAATATCTCTATTAGAACATCATTATTGTATATACAATTCTATACAAAGGTTATAGAGAATGTAATTTCCTACAACTTTTATTTGAAACAATTTTCCAAAGCAGTTATTATTTAAGAATTATTTATAAATAATCGGTTTTTTCGGTGTCTGTCAAATATCTCCTTAAAAGCGTCGTTATTGGTAATCTTCGTGAGGACCACAGTTGTAGAGAATAATATTTTTCCAAGTTCTGTTTGAAACAAATTTTCGTGGAACTATCCTTTTCGGAGATATTTAACTTTTTCGTAATTTCCAGTATACAGCGCCACAACCAAGTAGCGGTGAATTCTGTAAACATATTCAAAATATACCTAATTTACGGAAATAAGGACGACTGTATTCTTTTACTATAGGAAATAATAATTTTGCCTTATAACGCTATTCATAATAATTTAAATATCTATACCCCAAGTATGGATAATGACATGTGTTGGCCATCTCAGATTTTTATTGCATGCAATACTTGCAGTTACTATTTCAAAATTTTCGTACGCCAGTTCAAACTTGATACAGCATATGAAGGTACAGCCCAAATCGTCCCATATATAGAAAAGACTTTGGCTGAGGAATTGCTCTCTCATCACATAAAACAAGAAACCGCCACGTTTCATTTTTCCGAGGAAAAAAGATTTGTGTTAATAATCACATGCGAAATCGAGAGTTCATACGTTGAACTCGTTATCGCTTTCGACAATAACCTATTTATGTTGCGATGAAAAATAGCATTAAAAATCCTCGCTCGAAACCTGTCAATGTTCATTAAAATGCATAACCTAAATGGGTTGGCGGTGATTTTTTATTTCCTGTCAACAACTTTTCACGCCATAACCTCTGGAAGCCGATGAACTGACATTTATTCGTGCCGAATTTTGATGGGATGAGTGATTGACTGTAGTTCGTCTTTTTTCCTCCTAATGGCCGTTAATCGCTTCCATCGTGGAGCGCGTCGTTCTCAAATCATCACGTTTAATCCCTTGTCCGAGTGATCCGAATCCCTCCGTTTTGGCACGCGTCCAATTGCATCGCCGTGACTAAAACTCTCCAATACGAAATGAGGGCCTATAGACCTACAAAGCGCGAAATAAATACGTTGAAAAATAGTTGGGAAAAATGAGGAAAAGTAATGATTACCACCATGGATCGATCGGATTATAATCTCCTTCACTCTCCCGACCCTTTAAAGTATAGGTCATGCCTCATTGCTACGTGCTCGCGCCTCTTAAATGCGTGCCAATTGGCTGTCTTTTAGAAACATATTTCTTTTGCTCGATTTCTAGAATCTTGCGAAATGAGATAAGTTCCATTCTATCTGATGTTGTACGTGTGATATCTTATTGAGGCGAAGTTCTATATCTAATCGATTCCACATTCTATTCCTGTCCTTTTCAACTGGTCGATTGGAATTATGGAGTGCATAGGAAACTGTAGAAAATATCCATTTATGGTTAAGATCTTTCTGTAGATTTCTAGTCGAAGTTCTGACTTACAGTCGGCCAAGCACTGAAGGGGGCCCAGATGCTAATATCAACGGGGCCCCACGATATTAATAATTACAGTAATAACGAACGACTTATGGAATCCCAGGTTAATATTGTAACTTTTATGGAGTTTCTTTATTGGAATTCAGTTTGAAAGTGATTTTTAATAAATGTTTTTGCAAAATTTACATTCGATACTTGAATGATTGAGAACTTCTGGGCCCCCCATGCCTCGCATCCGCCGCATTCCCCCTTTGGCCGGCCCCGGACTTAGTGGTGAATTTCTTTTACGTTTCGTGAGCAATAAAGGAAAATTTCAGCTTAACTTCTATAGCGTCCTCTTCTTTTATTCAGTTTTAACGTATATCTCATTATTCCTTTGGTCACTTTTATTGAACTGTATACTATTTTGAACGACGGATGGACAAACTGGAAAATAAGTCGATACTTGAATGCGAGCCGTATATTTCGCAGTTAAAAAAATTTAGTCAAAGAAATTTTTCGTTATAGAGAGTGACCTTAAATGTTTATTATGATTATTAGAATATAAGGATAAAGTAAAAAAATAACAATCGAGTTTTTTATCACTCCAAGAAAAATCTCAGCTATCAAAAACTGTCAGACTAAGGTTTCCCCGTTTTATGTCATACCGAGGTCAATAGGGACAATGAACCGGCGATAAATCCAAGAACTTGCCGCGGAACATCTGATTAATCACAGAGACCAAAACTTTGACCCCCGTGTTAACCTGATTGGTTATGCATAGTTCAGCGTCCCTCACATCGCTTCGCTTTTCCTTTAGGGAAGATGGATTAATGAGAGCGAGCTTTGAATAACACGTGGGAAAAATGCTCACTCTGGGTTGAATACTAACAGGCTTAAATTGCGGAAATAACTCAACCACCCGCCCTCCGCGTAGGGTCAACCGGGCGACGAGTTCGGTACGTGCTTGGATGCGAAACATTGCGACAGGTTCGAACACCGCCGTAGCAATAGGCGTTTGTCATTTGTCGATTCACTCTCCCGAGAAAATTAATTGTGGTCATTACCCGAAGTTTATCGTGGCAAACTGATGTGAAGACGTGGCAGAAAATCGGGAAAAGATGACGTAAATTGCGACAAGACTCTAACAATAAGTAATGAATCAAATAAATGTTGTTTTCTTTAAATCCTCTGCCGCAGAACGAAACGAAATAACGTTTTATTGGCTCCAAGCCTCGTCTAGCTACATCTCAATCGAGGATGACACTAATGATACAATTTTTTAGACTTCAACGTGTGTTTGTGTGTATCTTATTTACCCGACTATAAGACGCCAATTTCGAGGAAATGTGTTTTATAAGATTTTATGGATCAAATAAACTACGCAAAATTATTGGAGTTATTTTATATTTAAACTAGAGAAGCCTGAATTTCTAATTTGAAATTATGCCAGAATGTTTAATGATAAACACAGAGAAGCTTGAAAGTTTATTGAATATATATTTTAAAATTTGATATCTATGGTACTTAAGTACGTACTTATTGTTAGCTTAAATTCCCGCCAATATGACGAGAAAGAAAATTATATTGCGGTACCACCCTCCCTACCTCTCCCCTCCCTCTCTCTGACTCCCTCTGCCTCTCTTTCGCTCGATACATCTGCGTAAATGCTTCGTATTTCTATCGTATGATGTATGAGTATTGAGGCAATAATAGGAAACTAGAGTCTCAGCAATGATATTCGTTCTCCAGGAAACTTATCGATAAAAGCGCGATATTTGGTCCAAGTTTGTCACATATTCGTTAAATATGAGTAATTTCGAACGGAAGGCGAAAATCGACGATTTAAACAATGCTAGATCACTGTTACTATTTTTTATATATCTATTTCTTTGTTCGCGAATATAAAATAACGTGATTGAAAATAAAAACTGGGTAAATACACTCGATACTTAACGCTCGACAGGGGCGGATCCAGAAACTTCTCAAGGGGGGGGGGGGGGGGGGGGGGGGGGCGATCGCCCCTCCACCTATCGAATCCGCCCCTGCCAACTGCCCTATATTTTGAAAATCCCTACCCCTATCAGAATCCTTCTTTCCCTTGCTATACAGACCTAATCTGCGGCGTATAATTGAGGATTTTTGCGCGGAAAGAATTTAAGAAAGCGCCCAGTGGAGTGCAATGGGGTTATCCCCCCCCCCCCTTGGATCCGCCACTGACGCTCGATAAAGAAAACCTTCAGTGCATTTTTATTCAACTTTACCTCTAGATTATTTCGAATTATTTTTAAAAAATTCCTCGATTTTAAAGCTACTTTTCATAATCTAGCGAATCACGAAAATAAAAAGATGATATTATAAAACTATAATTCATAAAAATAACTATATCGTTAAAGTAGTGCAATGAAGTCTGTACATATTGCAGGCAAGTTTCGACATTAATGTCTTGTAACGGAAACGTCATTAATCAACTACTTTATGGACATGTCAACATTCACGGAAAAGTAAACAGTTTACGTCGTCTGAAATCGAGGTCGCCGCATAAAAATCTTTCAAGATGCACTTTTCGACCTGAGAAGTAATTTCTCATCGCCGCTGCGGCATAATGACGCAAAAACATGCATCCATAGCAATTTCGAGCCGACCTCAATACTTGAAATTTCAGAATTTTTTGTATGAGCCGTCTAATGTATGCCATTTCGGCATTTATACCGTACGCAAATGGATGGAGAAGCTCCATTTTTTTAATACCTCGAATAATTTTACCTTCCGACTATCTTGGACTTTTTAGTGTGACCTCGTCGGCAAGTTAATAATTATTCGTGTTTCTTTATCTGGGGGTAACGGCAACCTCAATTTAGGAATCTCTCGTAAGAACATCTTGTAACTGTTTGGTGATTAGTGACGCCATAATTGCTCCGTGACGATGGGGTCACATGTTGAAATTCTTGAAGGGTCGTGAAATCGCCTATAGGAATGAATCAGTTCGTGCTTACTACGAATTGACTTATTTAATTTTTAAAAAGCTCTGTTATGATTGAACTCAAGCGACATGTGTTATCATTACATCGAGCACAATCTTACAACTATATGTGAGTTAATTTAATTGAGTAGTATTTAATTCTCGTCAGGCATTACTCCGAAGCTTCTAAAATAATGTCATATGCTGCAACAGCTATAACGATATAGCGTGTCAAGTTCTGTGCGATTATCCTAATTCAACTCCATATTCTTTTGTTAATCACTTAACTCATCTTTAACGTGAAATAGTATTTAATAATATTCTATTTTTAAAATTGTTTACTTAATCATTGATTTTTTAATTATGCATAATAGATATTTTTAAGCTTCCCTCAACTCAACTTTCCAGCATCTATCGCCACCAGTTCCAAAGTATGCGCTGGCTTCTCTTCCTCCAATCCTACACTGATTGAAAATAATTATCCTGGAATGTACAGGTTTGTAGAAAATAATTTTCTCAGGATAGTTTACCTTTAGTTTCTGTAACAGAGATTACACTGTTTGCTGAAGCGTTGAAGGCGATAAAAACGATTCCTACATGTGAGTGTATGTATAATTAAACGATATTATCTTTGAGTCATTATTATTTATATGAACATATCTTAATAATTCCTTTACGATTTTTTATCGAGACTGTTTTTGTGCCTATCGACGCATTTTCTTTTGTAATCTAGATTTATTTAGGAACACAGAATTTCCCTATTAAAGTCAGTCATATTTACGTTGTGTGCTCTATATTTACTCAAATAAATCTTTCGAAAAGGGTTGATATTTAATGACGCCGCTAGGAATATCTTCAGATACTGTGGGATATATCATTATGTCATTATATTATGGTGGTGAAGGGCCTTTCTAAAAATTTATGACTTACTTGGCTTCGAATCTTATCGATTGGTGTTATCAAAACTGGAGCCGCCTCCAAACGTCCTTTAGTGCTTTTTCCATTCCAGATCCGATTAAAATATACAGAAAGTAATGTCAGCTGTTTTGTTTCAATCATGAAGAAATAAATAGCCATCGAGATAAAAGTAAAACATAATGCAAATGGGACATTTTTCATTACGGAACGTTCCTAGTTTAAAATAATTTTGCATTGTATTATAAGAGCAACATGATTGGCCGCTATGGCAGTTTCAAAAAATAAAAAGGCAAAACAATGATTGAGTCTTGAAGGAACTACGGCATGGAATCGATAAAAGACCGAAATATGCACTTATCACTCAGAATGACTTGACATAGGTCCAATAGATGTCACGAAGCGAAAGCAGGTGTCAGGATAAGACTGGCAGGACCTGAGGCTAAGAATGTCGTCTCCGAAAGAAGCGATACAGCAAATGTCAGTCAGGCAGGACGAAAAGACCAATCTTATAGGAGGACAGCTGAGAAGACGAATTGACGCTTTGGAGACACATTCGAAAAATCTAGATAAAGGATGGCTATGGGTAGGAAGTAACGTCGAAAGGAAACTTGGGAGACGATTTGAAAAACTTTTTACGAGTCTCGGGACTATTTATTCACATGCAAATCCGGAAACATTTAAAAATTTTACCACTACGGTATCTTCAGATACTGTTCTTTTACGCTGTTACTCCGTAAAATACCGACGATGCTTCCAGTTTCAAGCGTACGGCTCGTAACGTAAGTTCCACCTCTCGATAAATAACAAGTTATAGCCTGGACCGGCCGTAAACTGCCGCTGTTGCCTCGTTTTCCATTTTTCTGGTCTTTTGATTATGTGTAGACTAATATTATGAAGAAGGTGACCCATAAAAACAAATGGACGTAATGACTTTTTAATGTTATTTCTTATCACCTCGCACTACACGCCATCTGCGTAGAAGGCTTCCGTTTAAAAGTGTGATCATTAAATAGAGCTGGCTGCTTTAAATATTCCACCGCTTTATCGGTTGAACAAAACACTTACAGATAATAAGAAACCATAGTTATTATAGACATCTTCCATTAACTTTTTAATATTCGGGTCGATCGGTCAAATTATGACCTTCTGCAGTCTAACCGTATGTCACGTGATATTCATCATTAGCGATTTTTTAACGACCTAGACTGGTGAAGCCGATGCTTTACCGCTAGTGGTGATGATTAATAAAATGATGAAAATATAAAAAACCGTTTTCCTGGATCTAACTTCCTCCTGGTATCATGTGCCAAACGCACCCACACTGATTTATAACCCTATCTTGTGAATAATACTAGAGGAAAACATGTCCATGACTTTTATTTAAGAGTCTAATTTTTTCATTCATTCTATCATTCGGTAGGAACATCTACTTGCATTTCATAATCGTGTACAGATTACATGCCTGAATAAATGACCTCAATAATAATATTAATTACAGTTATTATGTATATGGTAGATAGTTTATTTTGACGGGTAAATGAATATGGGTCAATATGATAATCGTTCAAGTGAAAAATTATCAGACCAAACAACTTAATATTAAATATATTTAATCCATTTTATTAAGTACTAGCGTAAGTACCCATTGAATTTCAACGGATTTAATGAATCTACTTTTGCTGCCAATTCTAAGGGCATGCGCGGGATATACAAAAACATTTTACTCTACGAAAAACTGAAAATCACTTATAAAAAATACTTTTTCACTTAGCTTTTCTTAACAATGAACCAAGTTTGTTTGTAAACGATCCGTTTCCGAGCGTATTGCATTAAAATATTACGATAATTTTATTTTATATCATTTTCATCAAATCCAGCTTCATTTCTACCGTAATTATGCCTTTCTGAAATGTTGACTTTTATGTGTTGTAAGCAAGAAATCCGTGAAAAGGCAACGTAGTATAGTTGTCCATGATTGAACACTGGCTCTCGTAAATGTACACCAGATGCGTAGGTCTATTTGTGTTAATAAACAAAAAATGTAGAATATAAATATTTTACTTACAAAAAAGGTAAGATTCCAGTATTCAATAAACGAAAGAAGGTTCAATTGCTTTGACCAATCGTTATAAACGCTTCCCATACGCAGTTTCCTGAATAATTAACAGTGTCTATTGCTACATCGATCATTTCGTTACTGGGTTGAACAGAAATGCAAGGGGAATAACTTTCGTCTACTTGAAGGCTTATTGAAGCTAATTGAATCACATGTAACAATGACGGCCGCCTTGGCAACGCCCGGAAAGAATAGGAAAAATCCATAAAATTTCGAAACAAAGTACTTATTTCTGAAAACTTCGAATGTGTAACATCTAAACATCGCATGAATAAGATAGCACACAGTTATAACCATCGAATAAAGCAAAAAACGAAAAAATCGGTCCATATTTACCTATTTAGATGGGTGAAGGAAAAAAAACTTGCACGCTTAAAAATGGAAAATTATGTGTGAACTTATGGGAAAATAATTATTGAATTAAACACCCTCTTCCCCCAAAAATGTTTATCGCCATGTAGCCTACGTAACCCACAGGGTAACATTATATACCTATACGAGGTTTCGTGCCGATATCTTCATAATTGTGAATTTGTATAAAGAACATACCGTACATAATCTGAGTTTCAATTATACACACACACATATGATAAAATCACGTATTTTATTGATTCTAAATGCATTTTTATGCTAATTCGATCAGGATTCGGATTCTGTCTTCAATAAAAATAAACTGTTCTTTTCTTCGTGGAACCATTCAAGTCTCAAGTTCATACCATGTTTCTAAGTAATTTAAAATTCAAATGTAAAATAATCTACACTCGTCCCTATGTTATTCAAATGGAGAAAATGAAAAAAAGAAAATATTTCTGTCTGTCTGTGTGGGGAGGTTGTCGGGGTTCCCGGGTACCCTCCCTATATTACTCGTAGAGTCATATGAAGTCAATCTGCAAAGTTTGGTCCCGATAGCTCAAAGGGCGTGGGAATGTATAAGGAACAGACACACAGACGGACAGACAGACATTCAATTATATATATATATATATATATATATATATATATATATATATATATATATATATATGTGCTAAAATGGCAGTGGGCGGGCGACATTGCTAGAAGAAATGACCAGCGTTGGACGTCCAGTGTCATCGAATGGATCCCAAGAAACATCAAGAGACCGAAAGACAGGTGGTACAGAGAGCTTGTTAAGTTCTTGGGGCAAACTTGGAGGAGGGAGGCAGTTGACAGGGAAAACATTCTGGGGGAGGCCTTCATCCGTCAGTGGACTGAAAAAGGCTGATGATGATGATGATATATAGTATATATAGATAAGTTAAAAATAAAAACTTTCCAATACATTTTTTACTTTCTCATATACGAAGTATATTGAGAAAGTATTGTAATCGCGAAGAAATTCGATCACGAGATTTTGATGGAAATATAAGTTTTAGGTGTACCTGAGTCCAAAAAAGTGGTTTTCGCAATGCCGTCTGCCTGTGAGTCTTCTGTTCGCGGCTCTAGAGCCTAAACGGTAGAGCGAAAATAAATTAAATCTCATACCTAGGCATTTTATCATGCAGAATAATTTGATTTTCTCAAAAACGGCTCCAAACGATTTTGATCAAATTTCGTACAGTTACTGAGTTTACGTATGCAATAGTACTACATAGTTCATATTTCTCAAAAAATGAATCTAAGCCTAGTTTATTCTTGGGCAACTTTAATAATTGGATTTTCTAAAAAACGGCTCTTACGATTTCCATCAAATTTCGTATAGTTATTTAAGTTGATGTTTATAATGATTCGCCATATCGTAGTTCACTTTTCAAAAGATTACAGAACAACGCCTTAGTATATGAGAAAATTTGTACAGTGTATATATTGTACCGATTTTTCTGAGAAGTGAAGTTTATATTGATTCAATTATGTTAGTTGAAAAAAGAAAAGCCGCATCGCTTACGTTTCTTTGATAAATCGCTGAATCTGACTCAAGAAAAATTACAACGTCGCTCATCAATAGCGACCTCGCTCATCTTTCTTGGTCATTTTTTTTGTGTGCTGACTCATAGATTGACCATAAGAGTAAGCTTTCTATATCATCGAAATGTTGCAACAGAGAGCCTAATATTAGTAATTGAAAGATAATAAATCATCGGAATAGTATTTATGCTTCCAGGAATTATTAAATTAAAATTATAAATTTAATTCTATTGTGATTTTCTAAATGCGGATTTTTTTAGTTTCAAATTCACAGAATATTAATTTAAAAGTGTACTACAAGCGTCACAAAAAGGACCTGTAGACAAATTTGATATAAAACTCAAAATTCTCCCTAGATTTGCATCAAACTTTTGAAAATGAAATAAAAATATCTTATCATCGTTCCAGTCTATATAAAAAGAAAATTTGGATAAAAGGGGGAAAAATTACTTGAGTCAGCCCCGCGCAGATTAACGTTTCAACAGTGACAATAAGTAAATGATAAAATTGGTTTAAAATCGTACATACCGTTTTTACTTGTTTTCGTTATTTACAATCGCAATTACGGGGATTTTATCGGTTCTCCATCGGAACAATCATTTGCGTTGTCCATAGGCAAATAGAAATATAGATGGTGGAAATAAGATACCATTTGACGAACTCAAATATAACTAATGCATGGAATAGTCATGACAACATATGCTTAGTTATACCCGACTCGAGAAAATTTTAAAATGAAAACAGAAAATATACTCAACTCGAATCGAACTGGTTCGATTACTCTGAAGGGGCCACACTGACAATGAGTATCAATTTAAGTATTCACATAAATCAAACAGCAGTAGAATCAGAGAAAACGTGGCGTAGCGGCGAGGGCGTTGGCTTGCTACGCGAAAGTAGGATTTTTTCGGAGGTTTAGCTGTCCCCTATTTGCGTGCTTAGAGGAAGGGACGTAAAGCCGTTGGCCCCCTTGGTGCTTCTCGATAAGAGTAGGGTAATGCCAGCATCGGGTTTCTCTTATCCTTTGCTTTGTGATTTAGACTGAGAAGCGCTAGAGTCGTTTGAATTCACAAGGTCCCACGAATCCCATTCCTTCAAGAAGTCTCGCTTTTGCGATGAAAGATGCCATAATGAGACTGTTCTTTGTATCGTATACGGCAATTGTGCTTTTCAAATAACTTATGGTAGATGAGAAAAAGAAACCAATTGTACAGTCGTTTTCAAAAGTCTATCCACAAATGGAGTGGCGCCACTTTCGCCCTCGATGTATTTAACTTCATCCATTACCTATGTATTCCATGACTGAACTAGAACCGAGTATTCCCACAGTGATTTATGTCCAGTATTTTAGTTAAATCACCTTTTTATCAATGATTACTGGAAAATAATGTTCAGAAGTGAATCATATCCATCTATTTAAGTAATTAAAATCCTTTGCATCTAAATTTTCACAGACCGTTTGAAAGTAATATTTTATTTCACCGCATATTGCTACCAGCGATTTTTGTGTTTAGGCGCATTCATAGCATTAGCATTAAAAACAAAATTCTATAACCGATGCATCGATCAATTCCTTTCTCGATATCTTTTTGAATGAAAAACTCGTACGCAGACGTGAAAAGTAGAGAGCTTACAACAATTTCATAACATTTACATATTATCGCTATTTTCTTGAAATAAAGGAATGGTGACGAAGTTTGCGCGAGTATTCATTGAGTTATAATTAGAAGCCAGAAAATGCCAGAATAAATTAATAGAATGTGCGACTAAAGTGAAAGAAGCGGAATCAAAGAATGAATATTCATATTTGATATGTCACTTTAGTAATTAGATCTTCGGTTACAGTGATTCGCTTGCCCTGCAATGAATTCCATCAATAAGCACAACAATGACTTCTATTAGCTCTTATTCATTCTTGTTATTGTCGCTCGCAAATTTTTAGTAGAAGATTTTTCAATAATATTTAGCACCGAGAGAAATGTCACAAATCACATGGAATATAAATTTAAATAAGATGATCGGAGAAGCAAACTTCAATTGCAAGCCAAACATTTCTAGGAATTATACAAAATGCAAGCCTTGGTAAAAAAAAGACAGTAAATAAATTGCTTTTAATATTTTGTTAAATTACCATCATATCCAATTACAGATTCGAGTCTGGATATCATCGACTCTACTAAATTTTCTAAAAGTTTGGGACGCCGTCCTAACGTAGCCCAAACATCCCTTACATGGGCTTCTAACGCCTCCTCGTTCTTTTCGCCAGCGAAAAGTAATTTATTTACTGTGTCTTTTCTTTATCAAGGCTTGCATTTTGTATAATTCCTAGAAATGTTTGGCTTGCAATTGAAGTTTGCTTCTCCGATCATCTTATTTAAATTTATATTCCATGTGATTTGTGACATTTCTCTCGGTGCTAAATATTATTGAAAAATCTTCTACTAAAAATTTGCGAGCGACAATAACAAGAATGAATAAGAGCTAATAGAAGTCATTGTTGTGCTTATTGATGGAATTCATTGCAGGGCAAGCGAATCACTGTAACCGAAGATCTAATTACTAAAGTGACATATCAAATATGAATATTCATTCTTTGATTCCGCTTCTTTCACTTTAGTCGCACATTCTATTAATTTATTCTGGCATTTCCTGGCTTCTAATTAGCAATATGTAGCATATGTAGCATAAGTAGCAATATGCGGTGAAATAAAATATTACTTTCAAACGGTCTGTGAAAATTTAGATGCAAAGGATTTTAATTACTTAAATAGATGGATATGATTCACTTCTGAATATTATTTTCCAGTAATCATTGATAAAAAGGTGATTTAACTAAAATACTGGACATAAATCACTGTGGGAATACTCGGTTCTAGTTCAGTCATGGAATACATAGGTAATGGATGAAGTTAAATACATCAACGAGGGCGAAAGTGGCGCCACTCCATTTGTGGATAGACTTTTGAAAACGACTGTACATGGTGGGCCCAAAGAAATGTACCCGACTTCAAAATGAAATTACAGGATAACCATACAGGATAGGACTGAATTATAAAGTAGATTAATCAAGAAAAAGTCAAAAATATTTTTACTCAATGACCCTTTCTGTCACAAGTTCACACAGCTATAGCCAATCTTAGAGGTGAAATCCTACAGTCTGTAATCAACAACTGTACTGCACCCATTCGCGTGTGTATTCAGAATGATGGAAGACATTTTGAAATTTTGTATCAATGGGAACAAATTTGAAAAAAAAATCGTTTCTGCTTCACACTCGTATCACAGTCCATTTATTTATTTTGAAATTGGGTACTTATTTTGTCCCACCCTGTATAATGCTAGTTTTATTCTGACTAATATTAACATTAATATAAAATTTTGCTATATGGGAAAATATCATTTATTCTTATCCAAAAAGTCATACAAACGAATGAGTCGCTTAAATATTTTTTATAAATACCTGGAAGTTTAATTTCTTATTTTTTCTTTTTAATGTTGTATCGAATTTAAATATTTATTATTCTTGTATCGCTTTGAAAAAAGTCATCCAAAAGAGGAAAATGAAGCAATCGAAATACCGACGAAATCGAAATCAATTACAAACTGGTACTCCTCTTGGATTCCCGGCGCCGCATAAATCATTGGTCAAGTGTTTCCCAGCGAGAAGAAATATGCGCACGCACACGATTGCAAAAACATTATCTTTGTTTACAGTAAAGGTTTCCCTTAGATGTTATATCCCGGAATCTCATACAGAGAGCCCTTAAATAAATTATTACCGGTTTGCATTCGCGGAATATCCCCCTTGTCCGTCCTTCCTCGGGGCCATAAAATAACGCGGAAGTTTTTCTTTTCGAAAATAAGTGTAATATACAGCTTCCCAGCGCAGCGCACTTTGTATAACCTAGTTACTCCCCAAGGGAATCGTTCACTCATCCCACTCACCATCCCTATCTTTCTCAGTATCTCTACACTCTCCCATACGCTCACACACTCTAAGCAATATCCCCATAATTTTATGCCTTCGCTAAACTCATCGAACATCTCGTACGCTTTTTTCCCCTTTTGACATCTCACGTAGGCCTTGTGTTGGGATGGTGAGGGAGGGAAAGAGAGATAGAGGTTGGCATAGGGAGATTGGGGGAGGAGGAGTTGGACGGGGGTTTTCTAAGAGGTGCTGAAGCAGTGGAGAGGGGGAGGGGGGAAGTGGGTAGGCGGTAGGGTGAGAGAAGAGATTGAATTCCTGGTCACGAATTGTGTTAATTCCGAACTCGAGTATCGTATCCGAAGCTCTGCTCCGCCGGGTCTCGACCCCGAAGTCTTCGGCGTGAGAATATTCGCACGGATGGTGATTTCCGAGGTTTTAGTTGGTCATCTTGGGCGGGTGGGTGGTCCATGAGGTTACGACCGTGAAGAAAGGGGAGGAAGCTATGAAAAGGATGAGGGTACAGCGATATTTTCGTACCTTGATCGAATGTCTCCTCTTATAATAGGAATAAACGGATATAAAGTTGTTCTTCTTGGCTCGTGAAAAGAAAGATTTGTATTAATCAGCCACTCCCGAACGACTTTCATGGAATCAGACGAAGAAATGTGGTGAGTTAATCGGGCCAGCAAAGGTTGAACGTTATTATCAGTAGCTTATTGATCTCGTTTTCATGACTTTCAGCTAAGATGTAATCTAAGCCATTCTGTTGCGGAAGGGTTAACGCCGATAAATAATATAGCTTTTTCTAAAATAGTTAAAACTTGGAGGGATATTTTTCTCTACTTGGCTAATTCATATTGAACATATATCATGTTGTACTTGCAGACTAAGCCCGAGGTATTTGGCGACCATTCTAGTACTGCCTTTTATAGTTTTGACCTTTAATAACTGTCACTAAGTCATTGAAATGTACACGTTACTTAATTCCCCCATTAAACTAGTGACAATATTTAAATATTGAGTAGGAAAAGAAATTTTAAAACGCCATCGAGGTACCCGTCTGATAATCAATATAAATCGTTAGCTAAAAGTTATGTACTTGTAAGCTAGATTATTGGGAAAGCGCCCCCAAAATTTTTTGTATGGCGGAGCCTACCTAGGGCCAGTATTGGACACCTGGAACTGCAAGTGTACTTTTATATAGTGAGAACTAATTGAGGCAAAGAACTGTATTAAACAGATTTATGAAAATATATCAACTATATGCATGATCATTATCTTTATCGATAATATTTCTTTACGTTTAAATACAGTGCTCGTATTACATATAACCTTTTAGAATCTGAAGTCTTTTAAAATGCAATAACAGAAAAATGCTAGATGTGGTTGAATACTCGAACTGCGTAAATTCGCTTCGTGTTCTGCAATTTGGTTGGAGACAGAAAAACGGCAAAGATTTCAGGGGATGAATGCCTTGGCTGAAGGCCTCGACGAACGAGTTGTCCAATTGTTCGGAGAGTAGCATTATTCGAATGAAGGGGTCAAGCGGCGAGAGTGAAAGATGGAAAGGAGTTCATGACTGACCTGGAGACCATACAGCAAGACGACGGTTTCGACGATAGCAATTACTCTGAATCGAATAAAGCAGACATACGAACATTTTCCCTGCTTGTAACTGCGCCAAATGATACACAATATGACAGATTCTGCCCTGCTGGCTTGAAAGACTGCATCTTAATATAACCTTCGGTTTATTCGTAGATCAAAGGATAAAACTCCAGAAATCTTCACAACAGTTAACTCTGGGAGATAATTTCTCAGTTTCCACCAGAAAGGAGAAGACGTGGCAGCCTATATCTTCAGACGAATTGGACGCTTTCTTTAGCAGGATCGTCAAATAATGGGAAAATTCATCAGAGATATATCCTCGAATCTATGCCCCAACTCGATCTACAATGCTCCCGTGTCCGTCAACCGATTAAAATATATAAGATATTTGAGATCTTACGACAAGAGAATATAGCAACTGATAAAATATAAAAATAGAAAATCACATCTATAAACGACAGACATGGATAATTATAATAAATGTTCTCTGCTTTGTATCTTTCTTAAAAAATTAAAAAATAGCTATTTTATGAGAGAAGCCATATGATTTTTCTAGTCGGTTTTTCTTTGGCCATCCTACGTGAATGAGTCCATACTCTGAGACATGCATACTAGGACTAAAGGAGAAGTGGGTCTCCGAACTTTGATTGGCTATTGAGCATCTGAAACATGAGTCTGACACGTAGGCGATTTATTTCTCACGCACTAATTGTGTTGAAGGTGACCTGTAGATAACCAGTATCTGTACACATAATGAAAGCTGGTACCCAAAAGAGAAACGATAATATAATAAAGGCTTTGTTTAATTTTAATTTAAATAAATTAGTATTTTCCTTCTCTGAAATTCCTTCCCATCTAACCCATTCTTTGGAATGCCCTTACTGCGCATCATGAGGGTCCTAACGTTTGCTTTGATCGGATACCTTGCAGGCGAATATTTACAGTGTTCAACTGAAGCTGAAAATAAAACGGGAATTGTACCTCTATAAAAAAAGACGTCTCCTTACCTTGAATCCATCATCTCTCTCACGACGACAGTTCCTCTTGAGACACTCCCAGACACATTACACTAAATCACACAATACTTTGAAATGACGATCAAGTTGCTTGTAGAACAGAAAAGAATCTTCGCTTCGTGTAGAAAGATTGGAAATCACAGTTGTGTCGCATCTGTAATGGAAATATAAATAAAAAGCGCCAAAAGTAGTGGGCATGGTTCAACAAATGTAACGGTAGACATAAAAGTATATTTTGCATGATAAAAATACAAGTCATCTATAAAATCATTATAATAGCAACATATAAAAAATAAACACACTCTCATCATGAACTTGCTGTCATTCTTACCCTAGAATCCAAATTTTTTAATTAATTGTCATCGTATCGAATAGCACCCATTGCCTACTTTCTCAGTACAAATGCTCGCGAATTATTCTCAAATATAACTGATATAAGACATGGAAAAAATCTGCCAGACATTAAACCTCACTAGCTATGTCATTGATGGCTGGGGAGTAAGGATTCTATTGATGAAATCGCGATACGAGTAAAAGAACAAATGCTTGTCCCGTCGAGTGCAGCCAAACCTGGCTATATCGAAGTATATGTCACAGGCTTAGATTTCGACTATTTACTATATCCAAGCCTTAAAAATTATTTGCATTTCTATAAATTTTGGACAGAATTAATTAATATTATCTATTATCTATAAATAAAATTGAATGTCTGTCCATCTGTCTGTTCCTTATATATTCCCACACCCTTTGAGCTATCGGGACCAAACTTTGCAAATTGACTTCATATGACTCTACGAGTAACATAGGGTACCCGGGATTTCCAAAATCGACCGGGTTCGATTCCCGAGAATGACTTCCATTCCGCATAAGATAACATGGAAAAATCGATATTTCGACCTGCAACCTTATTTTATTTTTGCTTATTAAAATTCACATATTTGACCTACGATTTTCGGACGTGACTGCGTTAAAGAAAAATAAATGCAGTTTCTTATTTTTATCGTCTTTTATCGCTGTCGAATCTAAATCTTTCAAATTTAACGTTTTAATATCATGTTTTGACAAAATTTAGCGTTTTTAACGGGAAATTGCCTTGCCAACCGATTACATTGTTAAACTCGAAATCCTATTACTCTCACGTATGCTCACGTTCTCTTCGGACCGCCATGGACCCTCCCGGCCCAATTCATAGGTATCAGAGATATCTCAGAATTAGTTTTTACTTTCTCCAATATACGTAGTATAGAGAAAGTATTGTTTTCATGAAAAAATTCGAAATCGAGATTTCAACGGAAATACACGTTTACAAGCAAGCTTTGAAATAAATATTAAAACATATTTTTCTAATTTGGTAAAAAATGCGCAAAAGGTGAAATGATTGTATTACCATATAATACATAATTTTATTCGCCAAAGACGTCTGGCATAACCCGGGCATCGCCGGGTGCTTTCAGCTAGTAAGGTAAATAAAAGCACTATGTACATTTATAATGTAAAATACGCAGAAAGTTTTAGTTATAATGACACTTCATAAAGGGATTTATATTCACTAAGCTTTGAGAATGCAATCAAAAGCACAGGCTTCTTTTATTAATTTTCCGAAGTGAAATAAGTGACGGAGGACACGATAACGTAATATCAGTAGAACCAATGATCATATAATTTGTATGCACATGTGTAATGGCATATAACATTTTAATGATCCTCACAACTTTTTAGGAGTTATATTTTGGATACTGTTTGATGACACGTAATTGAAAGTAACCCACTGCTACAAATTACAAAATATCACGTAAAAAAGTCTACCGTCGATCTGATTTATTGCACTGAATCATTTGGCACAAAAATGGGCAGTGAAAATAAATTTGCTTTCTTTTTTTAATTAAATAAATCCTACAGCATATTACAGTACCGCAAATGGAACAGTTCACATACGAAACTATATGTTAAAGTGTTCTGCAAAAATATGTCAAATAAAGCAGCCTTTTCTCATCACTAATTATCTCGCGGTCTTATAGCGAGTTATTTAAAAAGAGGCTCTTTCCCCTGCTATTATCCTCGAAATTATCCTCAGTACAGGATGATTTTTACGATCCATTTTCTAGGAGTGACCAAGAATTTAAGAGGCGTCCGTTTTACAAACGAGAATCTTCCTCAAAATTCTCTGCCTCTTCCTCATTCGATTCTCGGATAAACAAATTTGGTGGGCGTAATATCTCTCGTGTTTGGAGCTTCCTCCTCGGGCTTCATTTTGAGCAAGCCCGTCGTCTGAATAAAATCCTAATCGGAAGGAATTTACGTTCCTCCGAGAGCCTCGCATTTCCCTGCGTCGCGTATTTCCAGCTTAATAAACACGTCAATGTTCATACTTCCAAGCGTCTGCACAACAGTGCTTGTGACACTGCGAAATTACTGCTTCTAAATTCCAACATAGGAAGCCTAAATCTCGTTTGTTTCTGGCGAATATAACCTAATGGTAGAGATTCTGCTGTTTAAATTTTGCACAGACACTTAGATTTAAACACTCCTCACCGAGATTGTTCAACTGGTTTACTGATTCCTATTTTTCAACCTGGGTATGGCTTTAGCGAATTTTATCTGGAGCTGTAAATATAGCGATTTTTATGAGTTGTCTGACGGTTTCTGATTTTGCACAGTCCTCTTGGAAAAACTTATGGCGTTGTAAAGATGATATTTTTGTTTTGATGACTCGTTACCGGTTAGAAAAGGTTTTTTAATAATTTTAAAATCAAAGTAAAGTATTTTAAAAGTTGACTTTTATATTAAAGCGCTAAAGAGGAAAAAATCCCGTTGGTGATATTTCAATTTTGGGGTTCACTAATCATCATTAGTAAACAAAATATTTATGGTACAGTTGCAACAAATAATTGAAATGAAGTGAGAAATGTCTATAAAATTTTTGTATTCGTTATTGATTGCCATTGAACTCCAACATTGTATATTCGGTTATAAAAGTTGTAGACCACCAAAATCGAAATATCTCCTACTTTTTTCCTTTTTACGTAGTATATAAAATTCATTTAAACAATGTTTTATTATATTTTATTTCCGACTTCTTAATCTTAACAATTTTTTATTAAATAATATTTTCTTAAGGCTAAAAACTGAAATGAAGATTTTGTCCGTTAATCAGTAGTACTACAATGTTTGTTGGGTGCTGCATTATTGACAGGTTTGAAAATATTTTTCAAATATAAGTGAAGTCTACATAAAAGTCATAAAGAAAAATCTGATGTGGCCAACACATGACTTTCTCCATAATTGGGGTATAGATATTTAAATTATTATGAATAGCATTATGAGGCAAAATTATTATTTCGTATCGTAAAAGACTACATTCTTATTGCCGTAAATTATATTTTGAATATGTTTACAGAATTCACCGCTACATGGTGTTGGCGCTGTATACTGGAAATTAAGAAAAAAGTTGAATATCTCCGAAGTGAATAGTTCTACGAAAATTTGTTTCAAACAAAACTTGGAAGAAATATTATTCTCTACAACTTTGGTCCTCACGAAGATTACGAATAACGACGTTTTGAAGGAGATATCTGACGGAAACCGAAAAAACCGATTATTTATAAATAATTCCTAAACAATAACTGCTATGGAAAATTGTTTGAAATAAAAGTTGTAGGAAATTACATTCTCTATAACAATTGTGTCGAATTGTATATACAATAATGAGGTTTTAATAGAGATATTTCGCCAAAACCGAATCGGGTTTCGAATAAACCTCGACTTCCGTTTAACCGTTATTGTTCAAAAACTAATCAGTTATGTTTGCTCATGTTAAAGTGTTATATATGAAATTTGGTAACGATATCGCAAGTACTTTTTGAGTTAGAGCGCCCACAACCACATACACAGACATCATTCCGAAAATAGTCTATACGTGTTCTAGGGACCTCAAAACGTGTATTTCCGTTGAAATCTCGAAGTCGATTTTTTTCGTGATCACAATACTTTCCCATTACTTCGTTAGGAGTAAGTAAAAAGTGAAATTTTGCATGAAAACTAAGTTTCCTTTTAGAGTTAAACAGTCACCCAAGAGAATATCTTTTAAATATTTTATAAAATATCCTCAAGCCATAAGCATAAATCAAATACGGTTCTTTCTTATCGATATATTAGCTACTTAAATCAATTGCAAATATTTTGCTGATATGCATATATTATTGGAACTAATCAAAGACGTTCGTAATATGAAACATGCTCCTTGTTTGATTTATTATATATCCTCACTTTTGGGGAATTACATCCCTCTAATTTTTAAGAAAGCTGATCTATTCCACAAAACCTGATCTTCATAAATATGTCTGGCCCATAGCGCTGCTAATAAATCTGATGATGACCAACTTTCTACAGGTAATTTTTTCTCATTTGCTCATTCTTTCACCCTTTATTCGACTTATCCTCATAACATGACACGGGAGAAATTCTTTAGCATTATATTATTAAAAACCACCATGATGTAAAAGAAGTAATGTGAACACGCTCCTTTGTGCAACATTTGTGGAACAACGGCAATGGAACATTAAAAATTGAGTTTATGATACGTTTATTCGGTGATATTTATCACCCTCATTCACCTTTATTCGCTAACTTCCGCATGCAGAATTTCGCATGCACGGGCGAAATGGCGGACATGAAGTTCGGGCAGCGGTGAAAATAATAAAAATTGAAAGAAGAAATCTGAGGAAGTGTTTGTTTTTTTTTTTGGGAGAGATGAAATGTAGGGAAAGGAACGGATAAGGAGTGGAGGAAAGGGGCAGATGAGGAACACACCAACCCCCTCAGCATTTAAACTACTCATAAAAAGGAACCAGTTTCCTGTAGTTAGAGGGGAGAGGGGAAGTAAGGGTGAAGGAATAGGAAAAAGGGGTTTTACGATGATGGGGGGTGGGTTCGGTCCCAGCGCTGTGGGCGTAGCACATTCTACACCTCTGGGCGGGGAGGGAGAGAGAGAAAGGGAGGTGGAGGTATGATGGCTGCTCGGAATCTCGATAAAGTGGAAACGGGACTCTTGTGTGTTAGTGGAAGAATTAGCCAGAAAAGGGTATGAAAGCGTTTATAGGGCTACCTGCAACACTACCCCCACCCCAGACACGTGCTTGACCCTCATCTCAATATCGTTCGTGAAGTTGGGGTGAGAGAATCGTTTTCGAAGTAAAACCCTGAATTGCATTTGTTTCGTTTAAAAAAATTATCATTAAGGCTTTAATATGAGAAATATTAACTCTATAGAAGGCTTCGACAAATTCTCCGCCTTCCTAAATTCGAAAGAAAACAGAAAAAATGTGATGTGGCCAACACATGACTTTCTCCATATTTGGGGTATAGATATTTAAATTATTATGAATAGTATTATAAGGCATAATTATTATTTCGTATCGTAAAAGAATACAGTCTTCCTTATTGCCGTAAATTAGATATATTTTGAATTTTTACAGAATTCACCGCTACATGGTGGTGGCGCTGTATACAGGAAATTAAGAACAAGCAAAATATCTCCCAAATCGATGGTTCTACGAAAATTTGTTTCAAACAAAACCTGGAAGAAATATTATTCTCTACAACTTTGGTCCTCACGAAGATTACCAGTAAGGATCTTTTTAAGGAGATATTTGACGGAAACCGAAAAAACTGATTATTTATAAATAATTCCTAAACAATAACTGCTATGGAAAATTGTTTCAAATGAAAGTTGTAGGAAATTACATTCTCTATAACATTTGTTTAGAATTGTATATACAATAATGATGTTTTAAAGGAGAAATACCGCAAAACTGAATCGGGTATCGAATAAACCTCGACTTCCGGTTAACCGGTATTGTCCAAAAACTAATCAGTTCTTTGTGCTCATATATGAAATTTGGTAACGATATGGCAAGTACCTTTTGAGTTAGAGCGCCCACAATCGCATACACACACGCACACACAGACATCATTCCGAAAATAGTCTAAACGTGTTCTAGGGACCTCAAAACGTGTATTTTCGTTGAAATCTCGAAGTCGATTTTTTTCGTGATCACAATACTTTCCCATTACTACGTATGGAGAAAGTAAAAAGATAATGAGATTGAGTTTTGGTTAAATCGCAGCGTTATTTTAGTAGTATTATTTTGGAGAAAGCCACCTTCATAAAAAAATATATACATCCCTTTAAAGCAATTCCGACCTAAATGACCACGCTAGAATCTCGATACACCTACCTTGCTTTACTATTAACCTATGTATAATGTGACAAAGATGAAATCTTTCTGTCTCAGGCAAACTCGCTGGATCTAACAGTGGCACCAGAGAAACTGGAAATCATTGTAACGAAAGGACCCTCGTAAGCAATTGAACTTTTAATGGCCGGAAAGTATGTACTTATTTTATACTACCAATAAAATCTTCCTCCCTTCCTCGATACCTCTGATCGCCTTTGCTTTAACTTTACATATTAGGAAGTTATAAAGAACATTTCACAGTCCAATAAAAATGTATTCGATCAGTGATTTTTAAAAACTTTTTTCAACTCGCATTCCACCGCATCATACATCCATTTCTCCTCATGCATAAAACAGACTTTGTGAGCTAATATTGAAAGATCCTGTCAGTTATGTGCACCTCTCTGGTAGTCTACGTTTAATTGTGAAATGCTCTCCCGAATGACTGAAGAGTGCATCTAAAGGTACTTTTGAGAAAATTTTTAATGTAACACCTCTTTCTAAAAATGAACGATTTCATGCTTGAAGAAAAATAATTATCTCGCTACAATTTTACGAATACTATGATAAAAAATAATTATCATTCATCAACTCATTCAAAAATGAATCACGGTGAAAACCTTATGTTTTGAAATCAATTGAAGATTAAAATCGCTCATAAAACCATAAAATGCGCTTATACAGCAACAAAATTATCAGAACCAGCTTGAATTTCCACCGAAGATGGCAATTTTATAGCTTAATCGCTCATCTGGCTTGCTCAACGGTATTATTGGTATTTTCATCCTAAATTTTCTTCTTAATTCATTAATTTGTCATGCCTGGGGAATTTCTGTTGCTTTCATTCCATTAAATCTCTGATATAGTTTCATAGCATGTTTTCATTATTTCTTAAAAATTTGATTCCATCAGAATGAATCATCAAGTCCGACTCAAATTGCTTGACACTGCGTTCTCATGCCTGCGCATTTAGCCGCCTCCCTCTGTAACGAACATTTGAAAAACCTTGACGCTTCCGGTTTTTTTACAAGCTTATGTCTGTTATGATATAATTGTACTTTTGCTAACCATTATTGTGATTTTATAATTTAAACAATTCGCGCTACTCTCATATTCTGATGCTTTTACGTTTCATTTTCGTATGTTGAGAAATAATTATAGGGCCATTCCCTTCGGAGAATGGCCATAGACAATTAGAAATTTTTTTAAAAATTACCTAATTATCGCACTGACTGAGATAAAATCCAATTTTTCTATTTCATTATAGGGACATAGGATGAGAGATATTCGGTAGTGAATGTCTTTGCAGGTTCTTAACAGACTGACTATTTCCTTTCCATTATCACAGCCTGGAGCAATCAGGCCATTGAAGTCTTTTATTTCTGAAATGATGCGGTTCTTGGGCTATAAAACACCGCTCTGGCAGCGCTTTCGTGCTGGAAAGTTGCTGCCACTCCAGCTGCAGATATTGCTTAAGGCGATTCATAAGTTTTGCTCGAAAGATTCCGGTCGCAGAGATTCGTCCGCTATAAATGGTACCTTTAAAATGGACCCTTATGTCTAAAACCTAAACTGAGCTATAATTTTCAGAATATGTTTAAAAGTCCCGGGAAACGTTATCTCCGCCACCGGGAAGTCGGACATGCTGATTTCGTACCCAAACGTCGTCTTATCCTTTAAAATAGGTTGGAAACTTCACATACCGCAGATACTAATCCCAGAATGGGAAATAGATGACACGTTTTCCAAACTTGGCAGGTCATGAAAAATTGTTAGCACGCTCAAACTCTGCGACCATGGAGTAAATTTTTTGAATATCATATTATTTTTTCGGATATTGAATTCCAGGCATAAGAACTAAAATATGAATATCTGCGCAGGCCAAATTTTAGCAAATTGCGTTACTATTCAAACAACAAATTGCAGGCCAAGCTTCAAAGAACTTTCTTCAAAAATTACCCAAAACAACTTCAAACGAATAAATAAATACAATATTTTAATTTGCGTATTTTTCTAATTTTATAATTATGCAATTTCTGTCCTTTTGGCCATAGGTCATATTGAAAATTATCAATATGCAAACACGTACTCTTTGTACATTTAAATTTATATGGAATAAATCGGCATTAATATTATTATAAGTACTAGCGTAATTGCCCTTCAAATATTACGGGTTGGCGTGAATTAAAAATAAAATTTAATGACACCAACTTTTATGTGCACTAAAACGTAAAAAATTAATATAAAATCCACATAATCGAATATTCCAGAAAGTAATAATAGTCATGGACATATAAAATGATGTTATAACACGATTTTATCACAATTTCTTACGCATTAGAATCGAGCCAATAATAGATTTTAAGAATTGCAGTTGCCATGGCGATGAATTGAGTAAATGCGTAAAAATCACGAAAAATAGTTATTAAACCTAATTCTCAGCCTTTTTTTTTTAATGAGATTTGAATTTCTACGATAGGGAAATTCATTTCCATAATTTTATTCGCCTGTGAAAATCCCGCGTCGAAATCTCATTTTTAAGATATTTTAAAATGCTACAGAAAAAAGGCTTTCTTGCTTCGTTTCAGCTCTGCCCATGTTATTCAAATGGAAAAAAGATATGCCCCTGGAGTCAAACCCAGGACTACTATGTACACGGCGAACTGTTTCAAACTGAAAAGTTGAATAGTCAAGTGATTCCTGAAAGCTTGATCGAAAAAGGTTGAAAAGCTTATGAGCGGTTTTCCTTTTCTCCCATCTAACACCATATAGCAACCAAGCGTTACACCATCCGCACACACACACACACACACACCAAGAGAATTATATGTTTTAATAAAGGCAAATTTATTAATCATATAAATAAAAGAGAATGTGTAGTTGTATGTTAACGCTGTAACTCCAAAATCAATAAACCTAGAAATCTTCATTAATCTGAAAGAATCAACTTTATATTTTTAAAGACTGAATTCGTATAGAATGTAGTATGATGAAAAAAAAATTTTTATAGGCTTGTAGAAATGGAAAATGCTAAATACCATAGCAACCCGAGCAACGCCGGGCATTTCTGCGAGTAAATAAATGTATGGCACGCTTGAAACTATATTTAATAAAACCCTATCACGCATCCCTGACATATGTCTTTATAAAAATCATTTACTGACCACATTGATAAAATACGTAATAATAACAAACAATGCTATTAGCTAAACTAAAATAAAAGTGTCACATTGTGTGTAATGCTATTTGAAGCTTAATATCTTGCAAACGACTGAACCAAATTTGATGAAATTTTCAGGATAGCATTATGATATAATAACAAAACGTTATAATGTATCGAGCTCGAGATCAAAGTCTCGGGTTCGACTCCAGGGGATAATTTCCATTTCCAATAAGTTAAAAATCAATTTTTCGTCGTGCAGGCTTTCATTCTTTTTGAGATTATAAGTAGAAAGAATTGACCTACGAACTTCGGATGTAAATCATTTTGAAGAAAATATTATAAAGATTCTTATTATGTTCGTCTTTTTCCGCCTACAGTTCGAAATCGCTCAATTTATACGTTGAATTCACACAGTTTGAGGAAATCTAGCCATTTTAAGGGTACCTATGTTGCCTTGCCTACCAATTCCATTGTTAGACCTCGATATCATATTGTTATTTCAATCCTTATGGGTGTAAACGTGCTTTGATTGCTTTTAATACGAAAGAGAGGGAGGGTGACAGAGGGAAGGAGAGGGAGGTAGAGGAAAGAAGAGGGAAAGGAGAGAGTGGAAGGGAGTGGGAGAGCGGGAATGAAGGAGAGGGAAATGACTTTCAATACAATTAATGTTTCTGATGCCGATTTGATCTCCATAAATAGCTTGAACTATCGAATCTTTAGTCCCGTTGATATTTCAACGGGCATTACACTAATTATTATTATAATTTCTTCAGGCATATAATCTTCAAAATATTCTTAGGTGAAAGCAGAATAAATTGCCAACTATTCACACCTTAGAAAACCGTTCCTCCAAACGCGTCATTAGTCTCTTAGCAAGAAGTACATTCACAGAAAATCCTGTTTCGATTATACTGGCCATCTCTTTGTTTTTAGATTGCTGTGAATCGTTTCTAAAAGCGGCTGTACTTCCAATTATCTATAATCTCTATACTTCCCGTGTGCTTCCCTCGATATCGCACTTTTTCGCAACTGCATCCGATTCAGGACAAAAGAGGCGCTCGGACGAGCTGTTTACTTCAACAAAAAACTGCCAGTAAAATCGCAAAAATCAAATCATATTTTAATTTTTTCCAGCATAGGTCTTAAGAACGAAATTAAGGGAACTTCAGACAGACACGGAGGACTCTAGACAATCCCTCACCCCCAAAATTGTTTGGCGGCCAGAAATTGCGTCGATGGGGTATACCTAACTCCATTATCCTTCATCGAGGCTCTTAAGAATATTTTAAACGTTTATTTGCTTAGTGATCCTGAAATCCATCGACCACGTCTCAATGCGTCGTAGCTGACGGACTTTGTGGAGAAAAATGCGCAGGCTACACAGATGCATAGCTTAGCATTATAGGAAATTATGTCAGTGAATAAAAAGAAATATAATACGAATCAGCGCTATAGGTCTTTTTGTACATAAAATTAAATGTGCTAAATTGATATTTACCAATTATGTTAATTTAGTTTGTCTTTATTATTATTGATAAATGGACAAACATTAAAACACAATTAAAATTGTGATTTTAATTCTTAAACTTTGTTTGCAAAAGATAAAGGTCTAGGTTGTATGCTGCTCTCTCCAACATATATAGGTACGGGAAAATTATTGTGATGTAAAATTAATCAATCACTTCTTACACCTGCCTCACGCACATTCGAGCGAACTCCGACTGGATTTTTTATCCATAAAACAGAGAATACAATCCACACCTGTTTTTATCGACTCCTGTCCTACTTCTCTATAGCCGCAGTAACGACTAATTTTCCGTGCAGCGTAAATAATTATTTTCCTTCTTATCTCTTACCAACCATAGAGTTACGCGTTTTTCTTCCCCCCCGCGTTTCTCTCTCTCTCTCTCTCTCGCTTTAATATCCCTGCTCACCCAAATGAATCTTCCTCCTATTCGAACAACTCTCCCTTCAGAAAATGGCTTTCCCTTTACTTATTGCCTGATTCGAAAGTTTCGAGATTTTTGACACCGTCAAGCATTCTTCAGTGATTTTTTGTGCAGGGCTACGCCTTATGGACAAAAATAAAAGATTCTTTTTTATCACCTACTTACAATTAGCCACTTCCACTATTTAACAGCATATCGAGGCGTTGATTACTGTTTAGCAGATGAGGAAATAAATTCGCACTTATTTTTAGAGGATGATGAAGTATATCCTGGATTTTCAACAGAGGAGAATGGGTGCTATAAAAATATTCAACTTTATTATTTTGTTCGAGATAAATTGACCTAGTTGCACGCCATTTTACGCTAGCTCTGCTTCACGTGCAGGAAACGAGAAGTTACTATAGGAAGTGGGACTTACGTGATTTCTTTTTCGTTACTTTAGCTTGCCAGAAAACTTAAACGTCATAGATTAAGTTCATAGGCATATAAAACACTTCAGGTAACGTGCCATCAAAAACAAAATCATAGAATTATCGATTTGATAATTTTTCACTGACAAATTACGCGCACGTGCTCGTTTTGCCCAAATGATGGCAAATTTAATTACTATAACTTTCCTCAGCAATACTGATTTTTATCATAACGTATCCCTCCTAATCTCAGCCACTAATTAAAGACGAGAAAATTCCGTTGCGGAAGTTGAATTACATCAATGCTGTTTTGAATGAAGAGAATCTACGTGTATTTATATTTATTATCTTTCATTTCCGCAGTAATACGTTACATTCATGTGAAATGAGATTCAAATTCTGAAAATTTTGAAGCTTTCTCAATTCAAAAAATGATAAAGGTAAAAGAAAATGTTATTCCATAAACTCGGTAAATTAGAGGGCCTTTTAAATTCGGCAACAACGACAGTTATAAAATATGTGAACGCAAATATTTTTAAAAACTGTAGTACGCCTTCTCTATCAACGGTTTAGGCTACCTGCGGTAAAATTATGTTGTATACAGCAATCAGCACGGATCATAAGCTGTGCAGTTGCGTCAGACGCGCATCTTATACAAGATTTTTAAAAACCTTTTTAGGATCCATTATTTTATTTATTCAATAATTCCACATTAAGCAAACACATAATCAAAATCATATTGATACCGTCTATAATTTGTTAATGTTTTTCTCACATCTAAATTCCGAACAAGTTGCGATTATGCAACATCACTCTTTAATGACAAAACAGAAATTTCTTTTTCTAAGGCCCAAACAAAAGACAAACGCCAGGACTCAGCCAATTATGCAATGTAGACATAACTCCTTGAAGGACTTTAGAAGGAACTATATTATGCCCAAAAGAAAAATATCAAGGGAAAAATATCATATACGTATACGAATGGGTTAACGATAAGATGCTTATAATTCCAAAAAGTTCTAGGAAAAACGCAGACGACCAAGAAGAAGCAACCAGACAGGTCATAAACTTAAGGAACGCATTTTTTTTCTTATTTTTAAAATACCTAATAAGCTTTATAAAATATCCTAAGAGTTTTAATTTTTAATTACAATATGTTATTGATTAAAACGTTTTATGGACTACTGCTGCTCTTCTACCTTATCATTTTGATAAAAGATTTAGTCTTGTGAGTCAGAAGCCAAACCCCCTTTATTTTTATCCTCCAAAAACCTAGCCCCAACAGAAGCGAGAACCTATTTATTGTATATACTTCTTAATGAAAAATGTTAGTGTTGCTGCTAGATCTCAATTAGAAGTTTTTGCCTTATGCAAATAACAAAAAGAGTGAGCCTAAAACCTACAAAGAGGTAGAACACCTACGGTCAAATAATCAAAGAATGGTTGTAAAAAAAATCGACTTGACGTCAAGCGCTCAATCTATTTATCTTTTAATTGATCAGCGCCGCTGAAACGCGTTCGTATGGTATCGACATTTCAAGGTCAGGTTTGGCAAAGGAGAAATAAAAATCACATTTTCATTCGAGTTTTAATTGATTAACTGTTTCCGCAGGGTAATCTACGTAAGAATCTGTGCGTGATCAAAACTGCCGCGCGCTCCTGTACATAATTTCCATTTTGAAAAACATCAAAACCAGTAATGTGATGTCAAGCCAGTTCTAAAAATTTCCATTAATCTGCTCCTTTCAGATAACAATAAACTATAAATTTAACGCAATTTTTTATAAGTATAAAATTGTTCACTTTTCTCAAGCAATTTTTTCCCAAACGAGTAAATCGTGATTGTTTTTACACTTCAACCTCAAAGTCTTATTTAACAGGAGTTTAACAAAGAAATTCTCAAAGGATTTCTTCAGCAGTTCCCTTCAGTCTACATCTGTATGTGAGACGTGAATGAGAGACCTACAAATCAATTCACAGTGAATTTGAATGATAATGGATTGATATGTGGATTTCATCTAATGTGCATCGGCGTATACTAATATCTGTTTTCCGGCACAACCGTTTTGCGAACTTTAGAACTCAAATTAAGGCCGTGCCCTGTTTCTCAAAATGCCCACATTAATTGCTACTCAGTCTTTTTGGCTCTCCAATGGGTATTTTTCCTTATCAGATGGGATCGTTGCTTTCTTTCTTCGCTGAAGCTGCTCTATAGTTCACTCGGAAAATAAAACTCGAAGACGCGCAGCGGCTACTTTAAGGGAGCGAGAAATTCGGGTTCCCGGGTCCCTAACCGGAAGCGAATTGCAGATTTGTTCGGGGGATCGTCTCAAATTGAGCCCGACAGCTGTTTCCTCCCTTATTCGCCCTCTCCTCGGGCTAAAAGGCGAAAACTTAAACGAATAGTCTTGACAAAAATCAACGAAAAATATAGGTGTAAAAAGATACTGACCTCTCGTTAAGAAAAAAGCTATTTGTCTGGAGGGGATAGGGTGGGGAGGGGCAATAAAGAATGGAAGCATATCAATTGCGGAGAAAGGGGACTCTCGGAAAGATAAGGAAAGCACTTTTGGAACATCAATTTACGGTATTCATGACCCTTTTAATAAAAGAAGCCGTAGTCGTTTTAAATAATTATATGGTCGACTAATTCCTGATCTTTTTAGGGGGCTGCTGTAAAGATCTAATTGTAAGTCTTCCGGTGGTAGTTCAAAAGATATCCAATCTAGATAACATATTGTTTGTTTTCCGTGAATATAGATAAATGAAAGTGAACGTTCATTCTTAAGCGCCGAAACCTGAGGCTTACAGTGCCTCAATAAAATTTACTGTCGAAAGTGTAACCTTGTGAAATTTGTTTAAGATTGGACAAAATAAAAGTACTATTTCGATGAATCAATTTTAAATTCACTACCAGGCTACTTCATCATCACAGTCGTATTTACAGGGAAGGAATGGCCCCTGCCATCTCCCTACTAGGGCTTCGTGTTTGAGAGGTATGTAATATCGACTTAAACCTTTATCGCAGGAGTTATAAACCGGTGGAACGCGTACCCCTAGGGTTTTTGAAGGGTTACGCGAAAGCGTTAAAGATTATAATTATTCTTCTTTATTTCTCCTGTAAGACTTCGAAATCAAAAGTTGCAATGTGACGACTAAGAATATGGTCATAAACAGAAAGGTACGCCAAATCTGTGAATTTAAACGTTATAAACATGAGTTATATATATTGGTACAAGTGTCATTCATTTCATTATTACTTTAAATGTACATATTCGAGAGTGCGCGACCATAAAAAATGGACTTAGGAATACGCGAGGATAAAAAGATTCTCAAAAGGGTACGCGAGTAGAAAAAGGTTAAAAACTTTTGCTTATCGTTTGGTTGATTTTGTCAGAAACCGCCAAATATGTCAATCTACGGCCGACAGATTTCAGAATATATAATTGCATGTCAAACATAAAAAATCTGATGTGGCCAACACATAACTTTCTCCATATTTGGGGTATAGTTATTTAAATTATTATGAATAGTATTATAAGGCATAATTATTATTTCGTATCGTAAAAGAATACAGTCGTCCTTATTGCCGCAAATTAGGTATATTTTGAATATGTTTACAGAATTCACCGCTACATGGTGGTGGCGCTGTATACTGGAAATTAAGAAAATGCAAAATATCTCCCAAATCGATGGTTCTACGAAAATTTGTTTCAAACAAAACCGGGAAGAAATATTATTCTCTACAACTTTGGTCCTCACGAAGATTACCAATAAGGACGTTTTTAAGGAGATATTTGACGGAAACCGAAAAAACCGATTATTTATAAATAATTCCTAAACAATAACTGCTATGGAAAATTGTTTCAAATGAAAGTTGTAGGAAATTACATTCCCTATAACCTTTGTATAGAATTAATTGTATATACAATAATGATGTTTTAACGGAGAAATATCGCAAAAACCGAATCGGGTTTCGAATAAACCTCGATTTCCGGTTAACCGTTATTGTCGAAAAACTAATCAGTTCTTTGAGCTCATGGTAAACTGTTATATATGAAGTTTGGTAACGATATGGCAAGTACGTTTTGAGGTAGAGCGCCCACAATCGCATACACACGCACACACAGACATCATTCCGAAAAGTCTAAACGTGTTCTAGGGACCTCAAAACATGTATTTTCGTTGAAATCTCGAAGTCGATATTTTCGTGATCACAATACTTTCCCATTACTATTATGGAGAAAGTAAAAACACAGAAGTTACCTGACCTGCTGAAGCACTTGCTAAAATCATTGCAACCCGGCATATAAAATTTTGTAACTCATGGAGCAGTATTCGCCGGATTAAGTTCTGGGAACAGATTTGATATAAGACACCCACGACCGCAGCACCGGAAGTGCCTCTGTGAACTGAATCATGAACTACCTATTGTAAACAGTAGCTTGGTTTGGAGATCGAGTCGCGCTGGGTCAAGAGGATATAACATTGAAAGGATATATTGACGAGCCTTCGGCTCGCTTTGTTTTAATGGGTAGTCGTCTCCGGGCGCTACCGCGCCCTTCGCCTCGCCCGGAACCAAAGAAACCCTCCCCGTTGTCCGGTGATTGGGTTTGTAAATGTCGAGACAGGCCAATCAGTTTCTGTTAATGTTGTACGTAAGTAAGGTCCTGGAAATAATACGTAAGTACCGGTTAGGTTTATATTGTATTATTTTAAGAAATGAATCGGACTCAACAGACGTAATTAATTCAACTTCAATCTATATTCGCAGATCCACAATATTCAAGCGATTGCATTTGTTTACATGTTAGTTCGTGATTCCATACACAGAGGCACTGTCGTCGTGGGTGTCTTATATCAAATCTAAGCCAAGTTCTGCTAAATTTCTGGTATATATAAATAAACTAGCAGGAGTGCCCGTTGAATTTCAACGGATTTAGTGACTCTAAAACTTCGACCGTGTAACGTAAGCATCGAAAGAATAAGATAGTACACAGTTATACCCGTCGAATAAAGCAAAAATGAAGGAAACCGCTCCGCATTTTCCTATTTAGATGAATGAAGGAAGAAAATCTTACGAAAATAACGTATAAACTCCCTCCCCCTCTCTCCCATATAAATGCATTGAACTCTCAATTTCGGCGACAATGGGAGTTGTCATGTTAGCTTATAATGGGTATTGTAATAAAACTGATAAAATCACGTATTTTACTGATTCTAAATGCATTTTTATGCTAATTCGATCAGGATTCGGATTCTGTCTTCAATAAAAATAAACTTTGTTCTTTTATTCGTAGAACCATTCAAGTCTCAAGTTCGTACCATGTTTAGAAGTAATTTTAAAATTCAAATGAAAAATTAGTTGCTCTCGTCCCTATGTTATTCAAATGAAGAAAATAAAAAAATAAAATGTTTTTTTAAATTAACAGGTCAATCAAATCGATATAAAAACTTGACTATACCACCGTGCTCATTATTCTGGTTAAAATGATACCTTTCTCTTGCTTCTATGATCTGTAGTTTTCGAGTTTTAAAATTATGATACACACACACATACATACATACACACATTCATTTTTATATATTAGATTACAAAAAACTAGCTGAAGAGGATTCTGTACCTTCACATTCCATTCGGTGACTACGTGTTTCTCTTATTCCTTGGGTCCTGGTATATCATATTTAACAAATAATTCTCATATTACGTACGAACAACGTATTAACAAAAATCTAGTATTTTAGGAATCTTATTTATCTAATTTAGTACATTATTATGAAAAAGTTCTTTTAACATGTAAGACAATTAATAAGTTAAAATTTTGGAGCTACTTATGCCTGTAGCAACGAAGCAGACCGTGAAATTTTAAATTAAATCACAGCATTTAAAATGCTAATTTATCATTCATAAATCACTATTTTATAAGCAAAAAATTGGCTTAAGTTTAACTGAATCACTTTATAACTTAATCGTTTGAGATTGTTCACCAACTGCACTCCAGAAAAAATGCAAAAGGAGCCAAGGGTTGTTGAAAAATTAAACAGTGGAATGTCAATCCGTGTCTTTTTTCCTCGAGTTCAACCAGCTCGCTACGAAATCAAACGAGTTGAAAAAAAGAACCACGATCGTAACAGAAACGGTCCCTTCGGGTGATAAATCGGTTCGATGAGTGATGATTGAAGAATTAAGACCGGCACTAGATCGTTTGCGCTGTTTACGACGGTACGCACGATTCTGCTTGCATTTTCTCGCCATATATAAACCCGTTTTACGTGTCATCACGAGTCAAAAGACATGGAAATATGATCTTATTCACCGCCAGCGACGCTCAAATATTTATGGGCTTTTAATATGCACGCGTAACTCTGCGAAAAAGACGACTGCATCGATCTCGCATGCGGTAATTCCGCGCACTTTCGAGTATGAGCGGATTATGTTTACCGAAGGGTAAAAAAGGCTTAAGCCACCTGTCGTTCGAACCTTGTTTCGAAAGCTATTTAAGAATAAAAAAGGCTTTATTCGATGCAAAGAATTGTTCGATCAAATAAAACGTTGACATCCAGCACCTGAATCAACATTCACACGATAGCGTGCAGCTCTTCCTTCCAAATCGATGAATAAAAAAATTCTGATGTGACCAAAATATGACTTTCTCGATATTCGGGGTATAGATATTTAAATTATTATGAATAGCATTATAAGGCAAAATGATTATTTCGTATCGTAAAAGAACACCATCGTCCTTATTGCCGTAAATTACGTATATTTTGAATATATTTACAGAATTCACCGATACATGGTGGTGGCGCTGTATACTGGAAATTAAGAACAAGCAAAATATCTCCCAAATCGATGGTTCTACGAAAATTTGTTTCAAACAAAACCTGGAAGAAATATTATTCTCTACAACTTTGATCCTCACGAAGATTACCAATAAGGACGTTTTTAAGGAGATATTTGACGGAAACCGAAAAAACCGATTATTTATAAATAATTCCTAAACAATAATTGCTATGGAAAATTGTTTCAAATGAAAGTTGTAGGAAATTACATTCTCTATAACATTTGTATAGAATTGTATATAAAATTATGATGTTTTAAAAGAGAAATACCGCAAAACTGAATCGGGTATCGAATAAACCTCGACTTCCGGTTAACCGGTATTGTCCAAAAACTAATCAGTTCTTTGTGCTCATGCTAAAGTTATATATGAAATTTGATAAGGATATGGCAAGTACTTTTTGAGTTAGAGCGCCCACAATCACATACATACATACACACGCACAGACATCATTGCGAAAATAGTATAAACGTGTTCTAGGGACCTCAAAACGTGTATTTTCGTTGAAATCCCGATGTCGATTTTTTTCGTGATCACAATACTTTCCCATTACTACGTATGGAGAAAATAACAAGGATAAACGATTTGAAGACCTGAAAATAACTAAAGGGACCTAATAAAAATAATTTCACTATAAACCCTTTTCGTTGCACCCGAATATTATGCTATCCGCTTACACAGAAACGAAATTGTTAATTTGAAAGCTGTATTGCAGATTTTAGATGATCTTTCTAAGAACTATAATACTAACTTCACTTTCAGACTTATGTAGATGTTTTCAAACAATTTAATACAGAAATTAAATGGCAGCACGGCTTATTGACGTAAAAACTCCGTATTCGAATTTTTAGTCTTAAGAAAATATTTATTGTTTAAAGAAAAATTATTAAGGCTGAAAATTCAAAAATAAAATATAACACTTCTCAAAAATAAATTTTATCTTAACGTAAGAAAAAGGAAAAAATGCATTAGGAATTTTGGGTTCTAAAATTTTTCTAGCGCTCGAGGTTTCGATGTTGATGTTCGCTGGTGATAAAAAGTTAATGTAAAAGTTTTGAGACAATTCTTCACTTAAATTCCATGATTTATTTTAAGTGTCCTATAAAGCTTTTACATTTGCTATTTAAGTCCAAAATTTTAATCCCTACGATTATAAATTTTGTAGAATCCTAAAATCGAAGTTCCTCCAACAGGAAATTTTTATTTAAATTTTCTTTAGCGCGTTAATGTAAAAATTAACTTTTCTAAAAGTGTTTTCATTCAACAGCCATATAATTAGTATATTTCTCCGTATAAAAAAGTTGTTTTAGGACAATTTCTCGCTTGCACATGTACTGTATGATGAAACCACATCGATATAAATTAATTCGCTAGTTTCGCATGCATAGATATTTTGATTGTTACACTTTGCTTCAGTCGCGTATGGAATTTCTAGAGAGACAGTTAACGGCGAAACTGGATTAACATAAACGTATTTTCTTTGTGTCGTGTTTAAACAGGCATCATGAATTCACCCAGGTGATAGTTTGATTTGAAACCATTAAAACTGCCCGTTACTGTCCTGCAAACTCGTAAAGTCAATGTATTCGTATTATGTACCATGATCCCCTAATTTATCGCTATTATAGGCAAGCATCCAGTGTTTTCGGAACGAAAACATTGGATATTTGTCTATTATATTGCCTACTGTTATCTGAACATTAAAACGTGTAGCTATATATTTTACCAGAGCTACGCGAAGAAAAATCTCTTCCATGATCGCCTAATATTAAAGCTAATTATCGTTGCATTATTTTTACAGAATATTCGTCATCATTTAGCTTTACGGAGGTTACCTTGGCGTACAAAAAGACTGTAAAATCGCTTTGGATCGTATTGCGGCACTCCAACGCAGGACGAAACCCTTTCCACAGGATTGTAACCCCGGGATTAGCTTCGCCCTTGTTGCGTCCTGTTGATGGGAGATATTTTGCTTTTTCTTAATTTCCAGTATACAGCGCCACCACCATGTAGCGGTGAATTCTGTAAATATATTCAAAATATACGTAATTTACGGCAATAAGGACGACTGTGTTCTTTTACGATACGAAATAATCATTTTGCCTTATAATGCTATTCATAATAATTTAAATATCTATACCCCATATATGGAGAAAGTCGTGTTGGCCACCAGATTTTTTTCGGTTTCCGTCAAATACCTCTTTAAAAACTTCGTTATTGTTAATCTTCGTGAGGACCAAAATTGTAGAGAATAATATTTCTTCCAAGTTTTGTTTGAAACAAATTTTCGTAGAACCATCCAATTTGGAGATATTTTGCTCATTCGTAAATTTCCAAACCACCATGTAGCGGTGAATTCTATAAACATAGTCAAAATATACCTATTTATGGCAATAAGGACGACTATTCTTTTACGATACGAAATAATAATTTTGCCTTGTAATGCTATTCATAATAATTTCAATATCTATACCACAAATATGGAGAAAGTCGTGTTGGCCACATCAGATTTTTTGGAGAAATTATATTCCCAAATTGCTTTTTATGTTTTCATCGATGAAGTCTAGATGTCAAAAATGCTCCAAGTGTACATAATCGGTTGATTTCCAGTTAGGTTCAAATCAGATGATTTTTTTAAATGATTAAAACAACGAATTTCGATTATTCTGGGAATTAAAATATTTCCCGCTATGTGCATACTACTCCGTCCTTTGAATCAAATTTTTGCATCAAGAATCTAGGCTACGTTTTTCTGTACCACTCTTTACCAATCTTCGGAATTTGTGATCCTCCGCACCGGCCACGATTGAATTCATTCCATTCATAACCTTTATGAAATGTTACTTTCTTCATATAAGAAGTCCTGGGTATGCTACAGTAAATTTGCGGCGCGGATTGAAATTAAAGTAAAATTCTTTTTTTATAAATTCCTTTGTAATTTCTTCCTGAATAAGCATGCCACTTAAAATATCTTCGCGTGCTACCTTGGGCACACGTACCATAGGTTGCGGATCCCTACTCCAATCACTACCTTCTGACAATCTTAAAGTATACGTGACTCAAGTTAATGTTTCGATCACGTATTTTGAAATTAAAGTTATCTCTAAATATTTAAACTCGAGTCTACCCGTACAATGAGTGTTATTCCTTATGGTGGTCGAGAAAAATAAGCTTAATCTACTGAGGGAATCAAATATAAAAAATTAGAAATTGAGTCGATTTAGAAATGTAGGAATGAACCCGATTTCATACAGAGAACCAGTGATTATGGGCCAAATATTTACCGTTTTGTTTCATGTGCGATGCAAAAGAGGACCTTGAGAGAAAACTGTTAAGGTCACGAACAATGATGGAATCAAAGCAATTCAAATACTCGACGATATAAATCGAGAAATTACATACCATTGTTTTTGTATTCTTTTGGTGCTCAACCTTGGCGTTTTTGCGGCTACCCGCCTGTGCGAGTATGGGTATTTAAAGTCTCCACTTATCCGAAATCGGCTCTTTGCAAGGTCTTTTGATGGTACAAGTCCTGTATCTATAAATTCTGCTACCGATTAGTATTTCTACAAATTTGGCCTACATTGAAAAAATAAGAGGCATAGTTCGATAATATTTTAGCACTAATTTGACTTCCAAGCCTCTTAAAGGAAACCTTTTCTTCCCTTCAGTACTTCCATACTGAACGTCGATCGCGACTTAAGCAACTGACGACTGAATAATTAGGCATCAATCAATTCGGATTTTCTCATTGTACCCTTTGTCATTTTAATTGAATTGAAATTCGATATGACGGGAACATGACGTTTAGCAAGATCACCACTCTTTTGACCTTCTCGTAAGAACTTCTTGGAACGAAATGATCCCTTTGGAGCGTAAGGAATTGATTCTGTAACGAGGTTATCGATTCCCTATCTACCGCCAATGTCCTATTTTGGGGACGCGATTCACACAAAGATTTTTAAAGAGAGCAATATGAACCACGCAGCAATGTAGATCAAAAACGATACCAAGGTTACGAAAACGAATCAACGCACAAGCACATGACTTTCCATTATGATTATGGGTATTACCGCCTTATAAAAGATTTTGCCGAGACAAAAACAATGAAAGAAACAGGAGCATTTACAGTGCTCGGCGACGCCGCAAAAAAGCGAAACGAAATAAAATGCTCACGTTTCGGGTCCGTTACGGATAATTTTGACACATTCGCAAAGCTTCAGAAGGCGTTTTTCTGAGGTTAAAGGAAGAAGGACAATGCCTTAATTCATTTTGCGCGGACTGCAACGATCGGTATCGAGTCGACCGCGCGGTGCAGTCGATGCAATCTGTTACAATCTCAATTATACGCTTTCCGTCCAACCTACTTTTTTAAGGAGGTGCCAGTTTCTTTTTTAAAAAATTCCCTCTTTACGTTTCTCTTGTTTTTTCTCGTATTTGGCCTTTGGTCGAATCCTTTTTCCCCCTACGGGTAGCCTTGGAGGTTTCCGTAATGCTTTAATTGGAGCTGGCTGTATAGATTATTACCTATGCAAATTGATTCGAAAAAAAAACTGCAGCGCTGAAGGCATTTTATTGCTCCGCCTCGGCAATTTTATACGGTTTGCAAAAAATTTTGTAAATTCGAACTGAAATTTTTCCATCTGTACTAATTAATCTGTATGGAGAGGCAACCACATTTAAGAGAAGTTCTTTATGAAGAAAACTTAAAGGCAATAAATGAGATATCAAATGCACATATTTTGGGGAAGATGACGTTAAACTTATAACCATTTCTTCCGGAACATGTATTCCGTTTTGATTTTACATTGACAAAGCATAATCCCAATACCCCCTAACCAATTCCAAAAATTGGAGCAATATAAAAACAATGAGACAGATGACGTACGAAGATATAAATGCTCTTAAAAATTATTGGAGTTTTTTAAAAAACATTTTTGGGGTCGAGCCCACGCCTCCGAAGACGCCTGTTCATTTAGAAAATTTAACTTCCCTTCATAGAAAATGTGTCGTTTATTAATAATCTATCAAAGACTATCCATCCATAACGTATTAAATTTAGGAGGCAATAATTATCCCTAATGATTACATTGATTGGTTTTTCTAGTTTCAGGTGAGGATTGGGTGCAACAAACAATAGTTGCAGAGCATTCCACATGAAATTGAATGTATTCTGTATGTTTTATTTTTACTTTATATTTGATAATGCTAGACGACTCTGAATAAGCCGATAACTTAATGAGAGGGTTGAGTTTAGTTTTAACGGTCCGAGATCGAAGCCGGCGAATTCTTAGCCTCGACCTGTTCCCCTTCCTTCAATGAGTGTTTTAAGGACACCAAGCAAGTCCAACCAATCGTCCTTCGGAAAGGTTACCAAGATATGCAATCGCTCGTTGCATTTCGGCAGAGTAAGATACGGTCGGCGCCGTTTTTCTTCTCAATTCTTGAACGGCCTCCTTGAATGCATGCACGCAAGTGCAGCAAATCATCCTTTGTAAAGGTCATTAAGACATGCGATAGCCGGGTGCATTTGGAATAAGCAAGATAAGTTCGGCAGTGTTTTTCCTTCCAATTACTTGAGATATGTAGATCTGTGATCGAACTGGAAACGCCCCCTACGGCCACACCCTAATACATTTTTTTGTCGATTTGAATTCCATATACGTTTCAAGATTCTGAGTGAGACCAGATTGAATGTGAAAAAATGAACAAAACTATTTATTGTATTCAGAATAGGAATGTCAAAATTTTGTTCGCATAAAAAATATTCAGAAAAGTTTTAATGAAGAAACACAGAACTGATTAATTACCTGTCACTGATATCTATTCCCTTTTATGTTAATTTTTATATCAATTTTGTAGATACCTAATAATTTACTTGTGATTTAGTTGAATATTTGTGGAATGAATCGTAAAAGTGACATTAAATGAATCTTCGTTTTTTTAATGCAGTTGCTTCACATGCGTTATAACATCAATTGTAACTCATTCATTGCATAGAATTTCTTGCCATTACAGTAAACGTGTCCAAACCAACTCCCAGTGGAGTTTAAGCAATACTAATAATCAAAGGAAAACGCTATCTCCACAAGAAAATTTAGTTTCCTTTACCTTATATTAAGAAAATAGAGAAAATACTATATATTTCACAGTCCTTTTCAGTTTCTACCGTAAATTACTGAAGCTCTGATTTTCTTATTCCGTTGATCGCATACTTAAGAAATTCTCAAAGTGTGTTCAGAATGAGTAAAGTTTATATATACACACACACACATATACAAAAAACACATATATATACACATATACACACATATTTTGATATACGTATATATCTCCTATAATATATTTTGAAGGGTGTGTTTGTTGGTTTGTTCATGAAACTCCTAAACGATAAAAGCTAGAATTACCAAATTTGGTATGATTCTTCCTTACATCCTAACTTAGTGAATGGTCAAGGTTTTGTTTCTGTCCGTCACTTTGATTCGAAATAGCGAACGATTTAATTATCGAACGTCACGTATTTTCCCGCGTCCTGCAACTGAAATTCAGGGATGAGTGTAGACTTCTTTGAATTTGCACTTTAAAATTATTTAAAATCACGGTACGAACTTGAGACTTGGATACTTCTTTGCGGGAAAGAACAAAGTTGATTTTTATTGAAGACAGATTCCGAATTCTGGTCGAATTCGCGTAGAAATGCGGTTAGAATCAATAAAATACGTGATGTTATCATTTTTATTAAATACCAATTACAAGCTACCATGACAACTCCCATTGTCGCCGAAATTGAGAGTTAAATGCATTTATATTGAGACTATATAGTCCCTTCTTACATTTACGAGAGAGAGAGAGGGAGGGAGGAGGAGGGAGGGCGAGAGAGGGAGCGAGCGGGAGGGAAGGAGGGCGGGAGAGGGAGAGAGGGGGAGGGAGACAGAGGGAGAGGGGTGGGAGGGAGTTTATACGTTATTTTCGTAAGATTTTCTTCCTTCATTCATCTAAATAGGAAAATGCGGAGCGGTTTTCTTCGTTTTTGCTTTATTCGACGGTTATAACTGTGTACTATCTTATTCTTGCGATGCTTACATGTTACACGGTCGAAGTTTTAGATTCACTAAATCCGTTGAAATTTAACTGGCACTCCAGTGTGTGTGTATACCTATATATATATATATATATATATATATGTGTGTATATATACATATATGTGTATATATATATGTGTGTGTATATATATATATATATATATATATATATATATATATATAAATAATTCCCGAAGGGTCGATGCGAAATATTTCTTTCGAGTGATGAAACGAACCATTGAGGCTAATATAACCGAAAGCTGACAATATCATCGAACAACCACGCTGCGAAAACCTTCGATCAAAAAAGGATGTAATTTAGTTCCTTTGTTTATTTGTAATGAAATTTTTTGATAGTTGGTGTATTTATGCTGCGTAAAATGTTTCATATAATACTAATTGCACATTTTAAATAACTGAGAAGGCAATGTACTATTCAGGACCGGATATTCGCAGAAATTGTACGGGATGAGCATATTACAAACATTTCCGCGCCATAAAAAGGCAGCAAAACGAGAGGTTCCGTGAAATGAAAGGGACCGCAAAATAAAAAACAAAAGACAAACCTTGCGATCCATTAATCTTTCTCCCCTTTCCGGAGGCGGCGCTCTCCACCCTCTTTTTAATCCATTTTTTATCGTTTGCGATCCTCCTCTTATATTTTCATTTCCTGAGAAAAGGGGCGGCAGCCTTAATGAAGACGGTGAACCACTCGGGCGTTATCTAGAGTCGAGAGAGGGAGAAAGAGGAAAGAAAAACCCTTTAACGAGATGTAGACGTAACGGAATTATAAAGGTAGAGAAGATGGAGGAGAAAGAGAAAGGACTGATGAGGGTGGATAGGGAATTAGAGGAATGGAGAAAGGTTAGGGAGGAAAGCAGGGGAGAGGAAAGCGGAGGTGGAAGAAGAGAAGAAGCATTGGAGAGAGGATGGGAGAGAGAGAGATTGCTTAGGCGATAGTATAGCATGTGTTCTTCCTCCCACGAGCCGATAAAAAAGGATTAAAAGATGCCGGATAGAGAGGAAGCGATAATGGCGAACCATTTTTTCGTTTGAAAATCATCCATTTTACAAAAGACATTCACCTCGATCTCTCCTACCAAGCTGCGAAACAATTTTCTCCACAAAACGCTCCGCTTTTGCAGCGACCGTCGCTCCTTTGGATATTATTTCTCCATGCGGTATTATCCAACGTGTAATACTCCAACCCTCTTTCAGATTTTTTTTTCTCTTCTCGCAATTCCTTTTCTTTAATACGCCGCGTAGTAAAACAGACCCACGAGGAAACAGGTAGTGGGGTCCGGAAGATTACGACGCCGATTAAGATCGGCCAAGACGAAGGTAGCGACCGGGATGCGGGGAAAAGACGAGAGAGAGAGGCTGTTCGGTACAGCGCACAAAACAAACGAGGAAAGTCTAGGGTATGGCCAGTTCCGTTATTGACCCTTTCGAAAAGAGGCGCGATAAGCACGGAGTGGATGGGGAAAGGCGCGTACTCTCTGTCTCTCTTCCCCCATTCTCCAGAAAATTTTCTTCCTTCCCACTCCAATCTTACAACCCAGGTTTGAAAAAAAGAAGGAATAAAAACCGCAGAGGTAAGCGGGAGTAGAGAGCGAGAATTTCGGGGTGTCTCGAGTGTTTGTGCCACGATGAGGAAACTAATGCAAGACGAAGAATGCTTAAACTGACGGTCATTGAGAGACAGATAGAGATAGATAGATAGAGAGATAGATAGACAGAGAGAGGCGAGCAAGGTCTCTATACTCGACGCAACGTATTTTCCTGACTTTTTAGCGTGATCAGTAAACGTTTCTCTTTATTCCGACAGATTACGAGCATTATTTTATGGACTATAATCGTACCGTTGTGAGAGTGTTTGTGTAATGTGCATTACACAGATTTTTTCTACTGCCTCTCTACCATTATTACATTTATTCATTATTCAGTTACCTGGTTTAATTACTTATGTAAGACTTTGACAAATAAAATTGCATCCCATAAATATTGCGATTCACAATATAAAATGAAGTTACCGACATTTTGTTCGTCGACCTCTTTCCAACGACGAAATCACTCGCGAGCCTCACGTAATCACATCTATGTAATTTTGTATAATTGTTTTATATGGGATTTGAAATTGTTGGTAATTGGAATGATAAAATAGCAGTAATAACTCTAATTATGAGTTGCATATCAATTGAAATCTTTCTTTTAAAATAATGTACCATTTCAATTTTCTCTACTGTTGCTCAATTATTGGATGCACTCAAGGACGGCGTCGAAAAAAGATTTCATTATTAACGGTCCATGAAGCGTATCACGATAAGAAATATCAAGATAAAATCGATTTTTTTGTTGAAAAAATCGCATCAGAAAATTTTAACGGCTACGAAAATTTTTTCCCATTTTCCGTTCAATTTCGCCAACATTCGACGCAATTATAAATTCGCTCCAGACGAACGCATTTGTTTTAAAATATATCGTCATTTAAATTCAACTGATAATTCCCGTTCTAAAGCAAAAGTTCGGAATAAATCAGAGGAGACATTTAAACGTAATTGGACAATAACATTCAGTAATATTATTTAAATTAAAGTGATTATGAATGTAACATCAAACCATGATTGAAAACCGTGTAACTGTAGCATCAACAAAATTTATTTGCATCAAAAAGCTATTAACCAGATATTTTATATCGATTTTAAGCCATATCGGCATGACTCCGCTAATCTAAATCTGTATTTTATCATCTATAATTTATTTTAATCATCATCACGAAAAAAAGATTTTACAAATTTTCACACCACCAAAATAAATATGCATCCATAAATAAGCTCGCCATTGGCGTTTCAATTTCATATCCTCAAACCAGGGGTTGTCAAACTTTTCAATGTGGCGAGCATCAAGATGTATCCTTTAAAATCAATCGGGAGCCCCTTTACTTTTGCAAAAACAGGATTGATCATAAAAAATGAAATCAACGTCAAAGTTATTCTTTTTGTTCTGAAGTAGGTTTAGTAAAAATCAGTCGAGCAAATTAAATTACTGGTGTTAGGATATGCGATTTTAAGCATCGCAGAAGAGCGCATTCGGGCTGCCAAAGAGCAGAGGGATTCCTTGCGAGTACCAGGTTAGGAATTCCTGCCCTAAACCATTCAAACCATCAAAACTTTTAATAAAACCTCTGATTAAGGTAATAATTCATAAGCTGAAACGCCTCTTCATCTAAAAAGTGATTCTAAGGGTTTAGCATTGTATTATTAAATTAAAGCTTTTCTATTTTTTCTGGTAGGAAATATCTGCGACTTATATTCCGTCACCTAAGAAGTAAAATCTTTTGCAGCAAGAATCGTCGCAAAATCAGAATCGATCCATCTAAGTGCGAAACGCTCGACTCTATGAAACATCCAAAAGTAGTAACAAAGTGGTCAAATGGGCAAGGTTCCACATAATTGTCTCAGTATAATTTAAAGAAGCCAAATACACTGCCCTGACTTATCACCAGGACTCATAATTCTCGATTGAAATCTAAATACAGCGCGAAGAGAACTGGCCATGCGGTGAAATGCAATGGGGAAATTTCTATCGTGATTTGGAATTATGGAAATAAACAAGTAAAAGATTCATCTTCAGACCATCTTTTAGCAGCATACGTATATGAATATGTACCGTCAATCTCGGATGTAAGTAACAGTTAAAAATCTAAATGCATATCTATAAACACAGAAAACATGTCAAACATAAGAAGCGTACTCCAAATTATTTAAAAATTGATCTCGTTCCCATTTAAAAAAGTATACGCTCGGGGTTTATCCCCAAAGGATTTCCGGCGTTTTTCAATGTTCCTATCCTCTCGGCTGAGGTTAAACTCGTTTTCGTTTTCCCTTCGTTTCTTCCCCTTACACCGTTACGCGTAATTAAACGACGAAGCGGATGCAAGCGATCCGTAAAAAGGTTTTCCGAAGCGACGTCCTTCGTGGGTACGGAGAAATGGGAATAGGCGTGGCGGTGAGACGGAAGGCGCAAAGAGTTATTTGCTTTGCCAATGGCGAGTTTTTGTTATTATGGTCAGTCCCGTTCGGAAAAGGGACCGACCGATCGTCTCTTGACCCAATTCCAAAAGGGACCGTGGTGGCGGAGAGAAGCGGCCGGCATGCTAGGAGGGGGAGGAAGAAAAGGGGATGGCCGAAAATTTACGACGGGTCCAGCAGACCAAAGAAACATCACCAATGCCTCGTCTCCGCTCTAGCATTTCTTGGGAATGTTGTGATAATTTTTTTGTTCATTTGACCTAACAAACATGAACTTTTGTATATCAGCATTAGCTAATATAATTTCAAAATTAGATATCACGTACTCATTATTAGTAATATAAAAAGATGATTTAACTCTTTACACGTGGTTTGGATGAGAGATGGAGTTCACTGATCGACGATTTTAAATGCTTTTAAATAAGAACTTTTTAAAATGCAAAGTCGAAGAAAGGTATTGTTTAGAAATATCAAAACATTCCATCCCTGTATCTTCCTTTTAAAGCTCTACAATATTTTCGCATTCCCTTACCTTTTGTATTTTTTCTCTCATTATTGATCGCTTCCCAATCAATGGGATCAGTACTTAAAATGTCTACCACCGTCAACTCATATAATGCAATAATAAAAACTGAATTATCGAGTTAACCTCACGGCTTGGATCTTATCTTACAATTTGCGATTGGTGAATTACCATCATCATAGGTAGTCTGCCCGTAGACAGGTTCGTGGTTATTCATGGTTAAATTTGATTCTCAATATACTCCTATTTTCCGCAGTCTTCTTCATGTCTTGATAGCTCTCTTTCCCTTTCAAGTCGTCTATCAGCTGAAACCTCTTCCTACCTCTCTCTTTTTCCGTCCAGTTTTCCTTCGAACGCTTCTTTAATCACGCTTTCTCTCCTCAAGTAATGTTCGATCCAGTTCGCCTTCCTCTTTCTGATAGTTTGTATAATCGTTCGCTCCTCTCCTATTCTCCGTAGTACTTTCTCGTTTTTCACCCTATCTGTCCATTTTATCTTCAGCATAGAATAGGTACGGTTTATAATACGGTTTATAACGAAATGCGCATGAGGTCTATTCAGCTTTTATTATGCTGGAAGGGGAACTTGATGCAATGGGTCGCAACAATAACGATAATTCGAACATTCAATGCACAAACTGCTGAAAGATATAAAAAAACACACCGGGAATAAAATTCGACTAGGAATTAATTGGATTTTCAAACTTTGATCAGAAGGTTTTGCTTTTGGGGTTAGCAGAGGTTAGTCTCGTCTTCCACTGGGTTGCGAGAAAAATTTTTTGATGCACTTAAATGTTTTTGGGTAACTGTGGCCAATCATTCATTCAGCCTATTGCCACTTCACTTCTTCGTTCTGCCAATTAAATCTTCTACTCTTGTTCTTTTATCTGGCCTAGTAGTTCACTTTTCTATATAACGCGCACCTCCATGTCGCGTGGGGTCCCAGCAAGCATTTTGACTCGCATCGTTGGAGAAGACGGCGCAGCTGGGGTTGGAGGTCTCGAGAGCGTAAAAGTTGAGAAGGAATTTTCCTCGAGTGACAATGGAGAATGGGTTATGCCATAAATTTACGAGAAAGAGAATTACGAATGGAGAAACCGTAATATTACAGCTTCTAAATAGAACCGCTTTAGATTTTCATGTGTTTTTTACTCACTCACGCTCGAAAAACCTCCCTATGTGACCTTTATTTTAAGAGTAGAATACAATCAAATGAAAGTTCATTTCAGTAAACGATTTGGACGAGATATTGTAATCGCTAAAAATACGCTCTTTGAAAAACGCTTAACCTTGGACGAATTTCTATACCTGTGCATTAGAAGTGCTTTAGCGTAATTACTTGTTTTTGGACTAGAATTTTGTAATATGCCAAGCACACGGACCACGGGTTGCTTACCCTTTGTATACAGCTTGCTATCTCCGTTCATGACGTTTCGATATTCAAAGTATTATTTCTTAAGTTTAACATAATTTCACGAAATAATTCGGTTAAAAACTTAAGAAAAAGCCACTGGATTAAGGAAAACGCAACATCCTCCCGAAGCTAAACACGATTGGCTACAAACGAAATATACGCTTTTAGCTACTTTAATTTTAACTTTTCATAGTCTAAACATTCGGAGAACATGGTAGAACATCTCCAAATAAAAGAAATTTGTAAAAAAAAATCAAAGGACAATCGTATCCAGATTTACATCGACGAATTAACTACATCATTAACCCTTGTAATACTTTTCCAGTAATTGACTACTATTTCCGAATTCCAATACATCAAGATCTTTTGGCAAAACCGTTCAAAAATGAGCGCTTTCTCTTGAAAAGTCGTTCTCATAATTTGAGAAAATAAGATGAAGCACATGGATTGACTTTCAGCATTCGCTTCCTTGCTCCAGTTAATTATCCCAAAACACATGATTATACAGGAGAAAACTGATTGCTAGATTGGAAAACGCTTATCTTGGAAGAAACTGTTGTGAGTCATCCCCTTCAATACCCTGCGAGCAAGTCCGAAAAAAATTGAGAGCGGATCGAATTTTGGGTCTACATTTTAGGTTGGGCGAGAAGAAAATAAAGACGGAGAGGTTTATGGTTTCGGGGCGTTTAACCGTGAAGAAGGTTTGTGGAGGGTATGGGTTGAATGTTATGGCCCTATATACCCGAGGACGGAGGCGGTCTCCTTGTCCCAGTTTCATTTTTCCAGGAAACAATACTATTTCGGATTTCCTGAAAGCGATGGTCGACCTCCTGTGTAGCAGAAAAAATTTTTACTGCGCACATTTGTTTTATCCACAAAATTTTTGGGCGTTTCGAAATGAACGCGACTTTTTTGCTAAACTTATTTTTTTAAGAATTTCATTTGGCCACGCCTAGTGAATTCGAAAATGTGGCTATGCGATGTGACATCAGAAAGTATTTTTCACCTTCTTCACATAAAAGTTATCTAGGAACTTTTGTGGAATTAATTAATTATAATAAATTATTAATATCAGAGCATGGCATTTACTTCAATGAGCGCTTTTCCCGTATATTGTATTTTCAATGGTCGATTTCTAATAAGTTATTAAAAGAGTAAAAATTTTCAATTATTATGTACAAAAGCAAGACTCGCGATAATGGTGGCAACTAATGAAACGGTAAAATTAAATGTCAAATTACTGTTCCACGATATACAAGTATTTCTAACCCTACAACTTCGATACTTTACAAAATTTTAATACATTGCGCCTCATTCAACCAGTTAGTAATTTAAGGGTTTGGGTACCATTTCCGCTGGAGTAGCTGGACGTGAAACTCTACATATTAATTTGTCGTCGGACGCTATATAGTTGTTATAGTCTTACAGCTTATTTGTGAAATGAAATTCCATAGCGGTATGAATTTTAATGAAAAACCTTAAATCCATTTGTGAGTAAATTGACGTTTTATGAAAATGAATGCTCCACTATGTGTTTAATTTCGATAAAGTTTATATTTCGGGAGAAACCCTGTATAAATGCGTGATTTTTTTTAGATTCCTAATAATTAAACCGCTCAGCCCAGGAATCTCAAACGCGCGGAACCCGAATATGATGCAGCCCAAGCTCAATTTTTTTTGTCTAAGAAATTTCTTAAACATTCATTTCCAAAATATGCAGTTTATTTTTCATTCCCATTTAGAACATTAAGCAGTTGGGGTACACGAATGCAGCCCGCAGCTTTAGTGCATGCCATAATGCGGCTCACTCATGATTTTATATCCCTGGTTTAGCCCCTATATCCGCGCACAGACTTCCAAACGACTGACTACGCACGACAGACTAAATACTACAGACAGACTGAATTGCAAAAACCGGTTTCGCCTTCGGGGGCTACTGAAACGTGCATATTCATCGAAATCTCTAATTCGATTTTTCCCACGATAGCAATAACATATCCATATACATATGTACTTTGAATGAATGCAGCCCGCAATTCAATGTAAAGACTACAGAATAAGCCTGTTGTCACACCCTTCGAAGATCATCACGAGGATTCATAATAAAAGACTAGAGAAAAACGTCGAAGAAATGCTAGGGGAAGATCAATTAGGATTCAGAAAAGGACGAGGAACCAGAGATGCTATCGGTGTAGAGAGAATCATATCAGATTGCTGCATATGTTTCATCGAGTTGCAGAAGGCCTTTGATAGAGTAAATTGGGTACTGCTGATGAGGATAATAAAGGATATAGGTGTACACTGGAAAGACAGGAGATTGATCAGGAATCTGTGTGTGAAGGTCAGGTTGGATAATACGGACACCAGCGGTGTAAATATCGGTAGTACTTCTGGCAAGAAAGGAATAAGAACTCCAGAAGTGCTAGAAGGAAAACTGGATAAAAGTAGAGAAAGAGGTAGGAAATGGTTTCAGCTGATAGATGACTTGAAAGGGAAAGAGAGCTGTCAAGACATGAAGAAGACTGAAGAAAATATGAGTGTGTGGAGTACCAGGTTTAACCCTGAATAATCACGAAACTGTCTACGGACAGACTTCCTATGATAATGATACTTCGAATATGAGAAAATAAAAAATTCTAATTTTAACATAAGAAGATTTGAGGCGAGGAAGTTTAAATAATCCTCTCCAATATCAAAGTACTGAGCAAAGAAAAAGCTGAAATCCCGCACCGCTGAGGTTCGAACCCAACCCCTAATCGTTATAAGCAAGACCTACAGAACACTTCCTTATATCGGACTGTTATTTTCATAGTTATTAAACGATCGCATTATTCGACGTGTCAAACCACAGTAAATGGTTAATGGATGATAAGAATGGATTGGCTATTCGAACTTCCTTATTAACTCGCAATTTCGATCATACCGTATTTAATTGCTCAATTACTTTCTTCCCGAGGGCGGGAGGTGCTTGGAATCGTTCTGGAAAGAGGATAATTGAACGTCATTTGAAAAAGTGCTTCAAAACTTTCGAGAAGTGAAAAAACTTTCTCCTTACAATGGAATATGCATCTTGCTCTAGAAAAAGACCATTATATCAAGCTAAATAACATTTCTACGGAGCATTCTAAGAGAAGAAGGCAATATTTGAACTTTCGCCTTTTGACATTTTTGCAAATTTACACCCAGCTGAAAGATTAAAAAGTAGAAATAATAAATTGTAATTCATTTTAGTTGTACTAAAGCATTATGGGCGACATTATGTTGCATTTACCGAAAGAACGGTACTAGTTTTCTTCTGAAATAGTGTATTAGACCTATATTTCACCCAATGATTCGATTGCCGTGACAGAGAAGAAGTAGGCCTTCACACGTTTCCATTTCAAATTAGAAATGACAAATTTGTTTGACCTCTCCGTCTGTACACGATTCTAATTTCGCGCTCACTAAAAATTACTCTAATAAAAACTGCCTAACCTTACTAGCAGAGCGTTATCCATGATTTTAAAAAATTGTACGCGGTTATAGCGCCTCATGTTCGCCCAATAGAGCCTCGTTTGTTTTATAATGAGGGGTACGTGTTCAATTTTCGTTAATTTCATAATGTATGTATTGACGATATCATGAAATACTTCGCAGGTAAGCCAATACACGATCATAAATAAACTCTTAATCATAAGACAAACCCGGTATCCTTCATTTTATGTACCGTTTACAACGCTTGAAGATACGCATAAAAAGAGAAGTTAATGCAATAGTCTTTTAAAAAACATCACTCGCGATTCTATCCTTATTCAATGAAAAGTGTTTTCTTAGACTGTAGTCGTCATTATTTTTGCTGAAATTGACCATCCATTCTGTTTCTAACATTGCTCGCTCGTTATTTGAGTTTCGACACCGTCATCTTAAAAAGAAAACTAAACCTTGAATTGAAAATGATATGGCTGCAAGGAAGTCGGTTGCTGTGCTTTGTCGGACGTCATGTCTACATAAACATGGAAGTAGAGAACACTTAACCATTATTTTCAAGGCATCGGTCTATTTTTCACTAGCGGATACATCGACGAACTACGGAAAATAGTTACGATGCCGCCTCATGAAAAACAGGAATTTCCAGAACCGCGCATTTATTCTATGCAATAAATATAAACAAAGGTTGAGCATTTTGAATTAATTATACCTCCGCTCGCAATCTCTAGCATAAGACGTGTGACTTATTACTTCCTTGATGGAGTTTATTTTCTCTAAATAAAGTATATTACATTTAAAACAGGCAAAACTGATGCCCGCTAGAGACGTAGCATAAATTAGGCGGGTTTTTCTCAGTAAATTTGCAAGAAATTTTATTTTTCAATTAAGGTGCCAGCTCCGACATTGGGACAAGAAACAATATTCAATTGCATGATTGAAATTTATAATATTTCTATGTACTAAATTTAGCGAAATACTATCACAGAATTTAGTTGAAATTACAAATTTCACTTCCGGTAATATGGCAAATCTGATGTGGCCAACACATGACTTTCTCCATATTTGAGGTATAGATATTTAAATTATTATGAATAGCTTTATCAGGAAAAATTATTATTTCGTATCGTAAAAGAATACAGTCGACCTTATTGCCGTAAATAGGTATATTTTGAATGTTTACAGAATTCACCGCTACATGGTGGTGGAGCTGTATACTGGAAATTTAGGAATAAGCAAAATATCTCCGGGGCAAAGAATAATTTTGCGCTCCCAGTAACAAACCGATTTACGGAGGTAAGGTAACCCTAATACTAGTGGGATTGTCGTTAGATGAGATTACCGAATACGGTCTCAGTGGTAATAACAGTGTTTAAAAATTTATGATTTTATATATTTGATAAAATTAAACTTAAACGCTTCGCTGCTTCTTCGAGAGACTCCGACCACCCTCATGGGCCTTTCGATTTTACCGCAGCATGGATACATTGTCGCTAGTATAGTATGATATGATACTATAGTTAACGACAAACGAACTCTAATAGTTGTACATAAAATAGTAGTACAGAATGTGCTTTTTTATAGAATTTTTTCAGTGTAAAAATTAGAATAGCATTTGCTGAGTTCTTTAACGCCCACCAAAAATCCAAAAACGCCCACTGGTGGGCGCAATCGCCCACCTTGAGGGCCACTGGTATACATGAAAAGAATATTTGATTTGTTTTGCACTCCAAAATCTGAAATGGAGTATTTATCAGATACCGTAGTTCAAGACGCGGATACTTTCTCCAAACGCAGTATAAGAGAAAGTAGTTTTCATGAAAAAATCGAATTCAAGATTTAATGGAAATACACGTTTTAAGGTTCCTTGAGTACGTTTTCACTATTTTTTTTATTATGTCTTTGTGCCCGTGAGTGTGTTATAGGATTTTGTGAGCGTCTAACTCAAAAACTAACAATAAAATCTGATGTGACCAAAATATGACTTTCTCGATATTCGGGGTATAGATATTTAAATTATTATGAATAGCATTATAAGGCAAAATGATTATTTCGTATCGTAAAAGAACACAGTCGTCCTTATTGCCGTAAATTACGTATATTTTGAATATATTTACAGAATTCACCGTTACATGGTGGCGGCGCTGTATACTGGAAATTAAGAAAAAGCAAAATATCTCCCAAATCGATGGTTCTACGAAAATTTGTTTCAAACAAAACCTGGAAGAAATATTATTCTCTACAACTTTGGTCCTCACGAAGATTACCAATAAGGACGTTTTTAAGGAGATATTTGACGGAAACCGAAAAAACCGATTATTTATAAATAATTCCTAAACAATAACTGCTATTGAAAATTGTTTCAAATGAAAGTTGTAGGAAATTACATTCCCTATAACAATTGTAGAATTGTATATACAATAACGATGTTTTAATGGAGAAATATCGCAAAAACCGAATCGGGTTTCGAATAAACCTCGACTTCCGGTTAACCGTTATTGTCCAAAAACTAATCAGTACTTTGTGCTCATGCTAAAGTGTTATATATGAAATTTGATAAGGATATGGCAAGTACTTTTTGAGTTTGAGCGTCCACAATCACATACACAGACAATTCCGAAAATAGACTAAACGTGTTCTAGGGACCTCAAAACGTGTATTTCCGTTGAAATCTCGAAGTCGATTTTTTCTTGATCACAATACTTTCCCCATACTATGTATGGAAAAAGTAAAAATATACACGAAGCTTTATATTTAAGATTTGTATTAAATAATCAAGGTCTGAGTAGCTGTTGGATAAAAATGATCAACCGAAATGGAGGTCCTCAAGTCAATTTTCCGTTTTTACTTTCTCCATACATAGTATACGCCATTGCACGAAACGCGCCCATTTGTGATACGTTGTACACTTTCCTAACTTGTTATCCCTAGAACACGTTTAGACTATTTTCGGAATATCTGTGTGTATATGTGGAATGGAATTAAGTGAATTATGATGCAAAGTAATGTGCCTCCGAAATTTAGAATGCCTCATAAAGAAGCTGATCGCGTCATATGAAAAATAGAATGGAACAAAGCTAATTCTGGCTTTTTGAAATTGCATGCGATTCAATAAAAAATTACACCAAGCTTTTTAATTTTTCATTTAGAAACAAGCAACATACCTATGTGAATTGCGATTACTCTGGAAAAACGCGAGGCTTTCGAAATCGGAATAACGATGAAATATAAATGCCGCACTCAGAGGGTAATATCCCTAGAGACATAAACCCATTAAGTACGAAAAGTAATCGTAAAACGTCGCCGGAAGTATGTATTCGACCCAAGATCTCGTATGCTACTATAACTACTCTATAGATTTACCAGAATGCGGGATTGGCGTAGAAACATTCCTCAATGGCGATAAAAAACGAATGCTCCGTTGGCTCAAATTCACTGTCTGAGCCGGGCGGGTTTATCCTCCGTTCACTGAAATACGCCAGAAAGGTTTATACGACTCGTATTCGGCCTTGAAAATTAGAAGTAAAATGGAAGGTTTCTAGGAATCGTGTGGAAGTTAGAAAAGGCGTCTTGATGCTTTGTTTTGCTTTTTCTGCAGACGCAGCTGCTCGGCAAAATAAGGGATAATGACAGTCATCCTTGCGAGAGAGATGGTGCGATTTTAAGATTCCCGTTATGCACCTGAGATAGCATTTCATGCCATCCAGCCCCTTCGAGTGCCCTCGGAAGCTATCATAAACTTTTGCACGTATAGAATCATCGTCTCCTTACAACCGGTGCGTAATCAGAGGAAAAGCTTGCCATAGGAATGGAATCGAAACAAATGCTGAGATAGTAGATGCTGCGAATGAAATATAATATCCTAACGTTTCCCATAAACGGGCGAAAAATAAGTCAAGGACAACTTAATCACTATAACAAAACTAAATATTGAAATAATAGTTGTATCTAGAGCAGGGGTGCACAAAGTGCGGCCCTCCTTTGATGTATATAAGATTAATAGTGAACAATGTTTAGGTTAGGTTAATTTGGTAAATCATCTAATACTACTAATTTCCTTTGTGATTGATTTAACAATTTTTTAAACATTTTGTTCCATAGAAACAAAAAATAAAGTTTATATTTAAATATTAAATATTGTTGTATTCTAATACTAAATTAATTTCCTGAAAGTTTACATTTAAATATTAATTTAAACAAACAAAATAAAGTTTACATTTAAATATTAAATAGCCTAATTATATGAAATAGCCTGACGTTCCATAGAAACAAACAAAATAAACAAAGTAAAGTTTACCTTTAAATATTAAATACTGTTGTATTCTAATACTAAATTAATTTCCTAAAAGCCCTCTAACATAACTCATGAATCAAGAATCTGATCATTCAAGTCAAGACGCAAAAAAATGCCACCTCAAAACGGGTATTTCCGTTGAAATCTCTAAGTCAATTTTTTTCACGATCACAATACTTTCCCATTACTTCGTATGGAAAAAATAAAAAAGGGCTTCTTAATGATACCAGATTGGTTGTAAAAAAATTGAAAAATAACTTTATCGATGCAGAAATAATTACTTATATGAGAGAATACATGAGAAAACGTCAAACACAACGTGAGCTTGAAGCTGGAGAACAAGTGGCTATCCGTCGAACAGAAAATGCAGAAAATGTCAATGAACCTGCAATGTCCATTGGATATGCCACATCATCATCTTCGACTCAAGGTTGGAGCATTCACCATGTTACTTAGGAATTTAGACCCAAAAAATCTGATGTGGCCAACACATGACTTTCTCCATATTTGGGGTATAGATATTTAGATTATTATGAATAGTATTATAAGGCATAATTATTATTTCGTATCGTAAAAGAATACAGTCTTCCTTATTGCCGTAAATTAGGTATATTTTGAATTTTTACAGAATTCACCGCTACATGGTGGTGGCGCTGTATACTGGAAATTAAGAACAAGCAAAATATCTCCCAAATCGATGGTTCTACGAAAATTTGTTTCAAACAAAACCTGGAAGAAATATTATTCTCTACAACTTTGGTCCTCACGAAGATTACCAATAAGGACGTTTTTAAGGAGATATTTGACGGAAACTGAAAAAACCGATTATTTATAAATAATTCCTAAACAATAACTGCTATGGAAAATTGTTTCAAATGAAAGCTGTAGGAAATTACATTCCCTATAACCTTTGTATAGAATTGTATATAAAATAATGATGTTTTAACGAAGAAATATCGCAAAAACTGAATCGGGTTTCGAATAAACCTCGACTTCCGGTTAACCGTTATTGTCCAAAAACTAATCAGTTCTTTGTGCTCATGGTAAAGTGTTACATATGAAGTTTGGTAACGATATGGCAAGTACATTTTGAGTTAGAGCGCCCACAATCACATACATATACACATGCACACACACACAGACATCATTCCAAAAATAGTCTAAACATGTTCTAGAGACCTCAAAACGGGTATTTCTGTTGAAATCTCTAAGTCGATTTTTTTCATAATCACAATACTTTCCCATTACTTCGTATGGAGAAAGTAAAAAAGGGCTTCTTAATGATACCAGATTGGTTGTAAAAAAATTGCAAAATAATTTTATCGATGCAGAAATAATTACTGGAAGTAACAAAAGAGAACGGGTTTATTCCACGCATTAATTTGATAGCAAGTGACAGTAGTTTACCTTTCACCATGCAAAGACACCAATTTCCAGTCATTTTGGCTTTTGCAATGACAATTAATAAAGTTCAGGGCGAAACATTTGATCATATTGGTGTTTACTTGCCTGAGTCTGTATTTGGACATGACAACTCTATGTGGCCCTCACAACAGCAAGAAATTATAAAAACGTGAAAGACTTTGATGAATGAAAAAACATTCACCGAGAATGTGGTGATTAAAGAGCTGTTAAAGTGATTTTTTCATCCGATCAAGATGAATTGTCTTCCCACGGTTTTTGACGGGTTTCCATTAGTCTATATTATATTATACAAGACTTCGTCATTTTGTGTTAACTTATGACATCATAGTGATACACTCCACTTTTTGATCATAGACGATAATAATAAATGATAATACCGTAATTGATAATAATAATATTCAATAGATCTATTTTAATAGTGTGTTAAGTGATATAATGTAGATAATTTATGTGTAAGTTATTAATAATAAGCGTAATTGTTTTCTTCTTGCACCCCTTATGACATCATGTTTGTTTATGTAGCAACGAAAGTTTTGTTCATGTAGCAACAGAAGCTTTGTTAATTCATAGCGAAGAAGATTTTTAATGTCGTGACTGTTGTAAGGTTTCGTCAATTCAAAGCAAGTATGAAGAAAGTATAAGACTTCATGGTAATTTTGTGTAACAGCAACGAGAGATCAGTTGAACTTATTATTTGATTATTTGTCTTAAAAACTTAAAATCCTTTTTCTTTTTGTCTTTATTAGTGAAATGGCTGATAAAAAAGAAAAACACAGGGAATGCATGAAATTAAAGATAAAGTTTTAAAATACACCAAGACAAGGTGAAACAAATAATGGGCATATAACGGAGAATATCATTTATACAGAAGATTTACAGTAATAAAATGTAAAGGTAAAAATAAATAAAAATATTATATCAGAAATTAACTTGAATTTTTTAAATATGTATATCACTAACACAGGGGCCCCTAGTAAAGGGAAAATTATAAGAGAGTGCAAAATATTAAGGTTAACCAAATCACTACTTTTAGCAAATCTGTACTGAAAATTTTTACTCCTTTACTCCTTCTTTCAAAAGAGGTATACATCTTTTCAAACTCGCAATGCATTATATACAATTTTCATTGGCTACCTCCCACTCACACCCTTGTACGGAAATCTTTCCATGACTATTTCACCTCATTCATCATAAATATTACATATTATTATTCTGATAAGAAAGTAAAATGATTAGAATCAATGATGGGAGAACTACCATAGATGGCATCTGAAGTGCACTTATATTCCAAAACCTTCCTATAGCTATATTGGTCAATTAATTATAATTCTAACTAGTGTATAGCCCATCAAAAATGACAGGAATAAAGATTCGATTGTTCAAGCTATTTATGGAGATCAAATTGACATGAGAAACAAACTGTATTTAAAGTCATTTCCCTCTCCTTCATTCCTCTTCTCCCACTTTCTTCCCCTCTCCCTTCCTCTACCTCCCTCTCCTTCCCTCTCTCACCCTCCCTCCCTCTCCCTCTCTCGTATTATAAGTAGGGTATGGATTTTTCGGGTTTTATCCGATTTTTACCAGATTTTTACCCTCCAAACGACTTTTTTGAAATTCATGTAAAACCCGGAAAACCCCGAAATCATTAATTTTATCACACAAAACTTTTTAGATTAAAAATTTTATTTTAATGCTTTTATGCATCTAAGAACTTGGATGAGCTCTGTGATGTTTGTTGAACTGAAATATATATATAGTATTATATATTACATATATTAATAATTATTCATTAGCAAATTGAATATCCATTTTACTAGATTTTAGAATTAATTTCCACATTTGTCCACCCATTCTGTACTCGTGTCGAGCCATATCCCTTCATCGGAGGTTAACTCTCCAGCGGTTAAGACTACCCCTTTTCGCAGCTACCTCCCCGCTTGCGCATTTGGGGACCTTAGGCTTGTAACATAGCTATACAGTGTAACAAATGTTGTAAAATAACAAGTGGCTCATTGTGTATCTGTCAGAGTAGCACAAAGTATCAAATTAAAGAAAATGCACACTCGACCGAAGATACCAATACGCTCGATATCACTCGAATCTACAGTAGTAGTTTATTATCATACATCGACATGGTGAGAGCGCTATTGGCAAAAATACTTTTGCAGACAAATAGTTAAGAGATTTAAAGTCTTATTTTGATGAGGATATTAGTAGATGTTCAGGTGAGTACGAAAAATATTTATTAGTCCATTACTAGTACATTCGTAAACTTACTTTCTAACATAAACTGAATCTCCTTGGCTTGGTAGCACCTTGAATAGGCAAGGACGAGTCTTACAATTAACTGGTCACCGTTAGATCTTTCATAGGAGAAGAATCAGATATTGAGAAACGGCCTGAGTGACTATTAGCTGGTAATGCCACGAAGAAAAATTATTTTACAAATATATTGTTTTCAAATGAAGTTGAATAGGGGGCAAAGAGCGTTCCTCTCCCCTTGGAGGTGTAAAACAAAAGATATGATACTTTCAGCAATACCTAAGGTTAGTAAAAGGGTTTGATTATTCATTTCAATGGTGTTGCTGATCCACTATGGTTCTATATTTCTCTTGGAAATTGCCCCAAACCGACTAAGTAAGGTGGGTATGGATGATACAATAACAATGCACGTTGGGGGTGCATGCTTTCCGCCTATCTTCACTCGAACAAAATTTCTCCTACCCCCTCCCCCAACCCAGTCCAGCCCGCCAGTCAGTCAGTGGCTTTCAGTATATTTGGCCCGCCACACCAAAGAAGATGGACAGCCCTATCCTATAAAATAACGTAAAAACCAATTTATTGACGTGCAAGCTTTCATTCTTTTGCTCATAAAAATTAGAAAAATTGATCCTCAATCACCAAACTGGGACTGTTTTAAAGGAAAATGAACAAAGTTTCTTATTCTTATCATTATTGTCTCTCTTGATCTGCAAACACTTGAATTTAGCATTCAAATGACTTATTTACGCAAAATTTAGCAATTTAATGAGGATTCGCTTTGATGACCATGCCATTGTTAAAGTTGTGATCTCAATTCTCATATGAGTAACATATAAGATGGCGGCTGGCAATGTTTCCTATGCTTCATGCTCGCTTAAAATTGACGATTTAAATGTCGCAGTTTCCTGTAGTTATGGTTGTGGCAGTTTATTTCATTACAATTGTATTAATTTAAGTAAAACAGTTGCAAATGCCGTGATTAACAATGATAATTTAGTCTATCGTTGCATTAGTTGCCTACTCAACTCCGGTGACCAACTAAAGCAGTAAAGAAGATCTCCAACCAACAAGAAGATGTCCTTCTAATAATAGGAGATTTACAATCTAAACTGTTGAGTTGCATGCAGATGACTGCATCTCAAAATGCCGAGATAAAAGCGCTGAGGTCTGAAACTCCAAATGTAAACATGGACGTAGCGAGGTGCACCATGCAACCATCCCAAGTTCAGGTGGAAGCAGATCACAGGCAACAGCTTTCCACAATGGTATGTATTGACTACCAACAGCCAAATAAGAAGATCGAGAAGAATGGGATCCCAATCCCACTTAAGATATCTCCAGGTGTCCCTCCTAAAACATACTTGTAAGCGACTTCTCCCCCAAGTGACAATAACCAACTTTCCAACTCAATCCAACGAGATGCTGTCAAGAAGATGCCTACCATCCCTGATGATAAGTCCAAACTTCATTATGGTAAATTACCGGCATAAGCCAAAAACAAAGCCAATCGTCAGATGTGCATCCAACTCAAGTGCTGAGTGCCCCTTGTCTGGTGTGCCGCGAAAAATTCATTTACATGTATGGCGTCTCAAAAAGGATACCACAAAGGAGGACCTAGTAAGTTATTTACAAGAAAAAATATCAGTGGATGTAAAAGTGGAGCAACTTGCAACCAATGGTGAATATGCCTCTTTCCGTGTTTCTGCAAATTCTTTCCCTTGCTATACAGACCTAATCTGTGGCGTATAATTGAGGATTTTTGCATGGAATGAATTTAAGAAAGCGCCCAGTGGAGTGCAATGGGGTTATCCAAGGAGGAATGCCAGTTTCGTATGAAACTATTATCCTTAAAGCTCATGAAATTGCAAGAGTACTAAATATACCACGACAGGCATTCAAAGCCAGTAAAGGTTGGTGTGTGAGGTTGATGCGACGAAATGGGTTTACTTTACGACCAGTGGCATAGCAACGTGAAGCCAGGCCCTGGTTCGAGAATTCATTATGCCTCCCCCCTCTCCTCCAATATATATTTTTTGGTTATTTTATTTTTTAAGGGGAAAATTTTAATGAAATGTTTCATGATCTCAGATTCTTTTCACTGTATTTAGCAGCTCTTGTGGTTTAAAATTACACAAAGGGTAAAATTTTGTATATGCCGACCACGGGCCATTGGGCCCCCTCACGCTCCGGGCCCTGGATGGACCGATCCATCGGATCCATGTTCCCTATGCCATTGTTTACGGCGATGAACTTCACTCTGCCAGAAATTGCCGGAAGACTACAGTGAAAAACTTCTTGCATATCAGAAATACGTAATTGGACATGCCATCTAATTACACTAAATGAAAAAGGTGGTAAACTGCTTCTAATAATAACTACAGTTAATAAAAAAAGTGCAAGTTACAGTAATGTTGGTGGTTTTGGCCGATGGGACTAAATTACCACCATATTTGATACTAAAGTGAAAAAAATTGCTCAAGGAACATTTGCCTAGTGGAATAATAGGTGTCAAGAAAAGGGTTGGATGTCTGAAGAACTAATGAGAGATTGATTACATGTCGTGTGGAACAGAAGACCAGGTGTTTTGCAATAATATTTTGACTAGAATGCTTCTATTTTAATTTTTTAACAACCATAATAGCCTTCCGATGCAATTCGAGCACTAATTTTATTATGTAAAATGTTCAAGACAATTCAAGAATATAATGGAAGAATAAAAATTTCTCCTGGTTTTGTAGATTTTTTAAATTTTTTGTAGTTATGTCGCCCTTAAAATCTTTTTTCTGTTTTGACAGTCATCCAAGTGGGGGGTCGTCTTGGATTCGGGTAAATACGGTAGTATATTCCTTCCTGCCTTACTGATGCACTTTTATACTAGTGATGGCATAAAATACTATGTAATTGGTTGAAATGAAAGGTATTGAAATCATCATCATCATAGATAGTCTCTGTAGATAGGTCCATGATTATTCATGATTAAACCTGGTTCTCCACACACTCATATTTTCCTCAGTCTTCTTCATGTCTTGATAGCTCTCTTTCCCTTTCAAGTCATCTATCAGCTGAAACTTTTCCTACATATTCCTCTTTTTCCATCCATTTTTCCGTCTAACACGTCTTTAACCATGCTCTCTCTCCTTAGATAATGTTCAATCCAGTTCGCTTTCCTCTTTCTAATAGTCTGTATAATCTTTTGCTTCCCTCCTATTCTTCATAATACTTCCTCGTTTTTCACCCTATCTCTCCAATTTATCTTCAGCATTCTTCTCCATGTCCACATTTGGAAGCTTTCCAAGAATTTTATATCATTCTTCCTTAGTGTCCATGTTTCTGCCTTGTACAAAGCTATACTACATACATAGCATTTTATCAACTTATTACGGATACCCTCCTTTATATTCCTCGTTACCAGAAGTTTCTTTGTTCTGAAAGTGGATTTTGCTTTCATTATTCTAGTCTTGATTTCATCGGTACATTTTGCTTCTGTCGTTTTGATGCTTCCAAGGTATTTATAATCTGAAACTGATTCTAATGGCTTTCCTCCAATACTTATGTTGAAATATTCTTCTTTACTTGATATTCGCATGACCTTGGACTTTTCTGTATTAATTTCCATACTGTATTTTTTACCTGCTATCACTAATCTATTTATCATTTTCTGGAGTTCTTATTCCTTTCTTGCTAGAAGTACTTGATCATCTGTGTATTTCACTGTTCTTATAATCCTTCCTCCAATTTTGAAATCTCCCGTGCTTTCCAATGCTTCCTGCATCAGCCTTTCTCCATATAGTATATTGAATAGGATTGGCGATAGACAACAGCCCTGTGTTATTCCTCTACCGATATTTATTCTGCTCGTATCCACATTCTCCAAGCTGACCTTCACAACTTGATTCACATACAGATTCCTGATCAGTTTCCTGTCTTTCCAGTCTACACCTATATCCTTTAATATCCTCATCAGCGGTACCCAGAGTCGTAGTGAGTGCGGAGCAACCGGGGCAGGTGCCCAGGGTGCAGCTTCGTAAGGGGGCACCAAATGGAAGTCATATTATCACTTGACAAAATGTGGTTACAGTTTCGATCTCTTCGCAACGGCCAACCTGAGGTTCAGCTGAAGGACCATGACTGTACCAAGTTATAGGTTAATGTGTGCAAAATTAATTGGCTGCTTCTACTCTTTACGCTCTGAATGTAATTTCTTTTATTTATCCTCCTCCCCAAAACTGTGTACGCCCTATCGCATTACATTAGTCGTGCAGAATTTTCATCCAAGTCGTCGAAAAAAAAGTTTATTTTACTTTATTGATTTTATTGATATCAAATCGAAAAAATCAATACAGTATACTTTGTACAAACTTTCTTATATATTAATGCGTTGTTTAGTTATCTATTGAAAAATATGAACTATGTAGAATCACTATAAACATCAACTTAAATAAGTATATGAAATTTGATGAAAATTGTATGAGCTGTTTTTTAGACATTCCAAATGTTATTAAAGTTGTCCAAGAATAAACTAGCCTTATATTAATTTTTTTAAATATATGAACTATGTAGTATTAATGCAGGCATCAACTCAAGTATATGTACGGAATTTGATGAAAATCTTATTAGCCGTTTTTGATAAAATCCAATTGTTGTTAAAGTTGCCTCGAATAAGCTAGCCTTATATTCATTTTTTACTTCCTCCATATGTAGTATAGGAAAAGTATTGTGATCACGAAAAAAAATCGACTTCGAGATTTCAACGGAAATACACGTTTTGAGGTCCCTAGAACACATTTAGACTATTTTCGGAATGATGTATGTGTGGGGATGGATGTGAATGTGGGCGCTCTAGCTCAAAAAGTAATTGTCATATTAATACCAAATTTCATATTAACACTTTAGCATGAGCACAAAGAACTGATTAGTTTTTGGAAATTACCGGTTAACCGGAAGTCGAGGTTTATTCGAAACCGATACGGTTTTTGCGATATTTCTCCGATAATACACCATTATTGTATACATTAACCATTACAAAAAAATGTAGAAAATATAATTTCCTACATCTTTTATTTCAAACAATTTTCCATAGTAGTTATTGTTTAGAAATTATTTATAAATAATCGGTGTTTTCGGTTTTCATCGAATGTTTGTTAAAACGCTGTTATTTACAATCTTTATAAGTAACAAAGTTATAGAAAATAACATTTCTTCCAACTTTTGTTTGAAACAATTTTTCGTAGAACTATCCATTTCGGAGATATTCAACTTATTTGTAAATTTCCAGTATACAGCGCCACCAACTAGCGCTGAATTCTGTAAACATATTCAGCATATAATTTACGGCAATAAGGACGACTATTCATCTATGATACGAAATAATAATTTTGCCTTATAATGCTATTCATAATAATTTAAATATCTATACCCCAAATATGGAAAAGTCATGTGTTGGCCACATCAGATTTTTGAGAAATATGAACTATGCAGTATATACTCAAATATCTGTACGAAATGTGATCAAAATCGTTGGAGCCATTTTTGAGAAAATCAAATTGTTGTTAAAATTGCCTAGAATAAACTGCCCTTAATTATTGAGCAATTTCAACCATTTATTCATGGCTTCTATTCTGTATGATAAAATGCTTAAGTTCGAGATTTCATTCATTTTCACTTTACCGTTTAGGCTCTAGATCCGCGAACAGACAGACAGAGACATACACACAGATGGCATTGCGAAAACAACTTTTTCGGACTCAGGTAACCTAAAACGTATATTTCCATCAAAATCTCAAGATCGAATTATTTCACGATTACAATCTTTCTCAATATACTTCGTATATGAGAAACTAAAAGGGAGACGAAATCGCATCAGACAATCTAAAAATTGGAATTTTATGCACTAGATTTACAAAACATAATAGCTTAATCGTATGATAATGCTCCTAATAGTATAACCGGTAAATTTATTAATTTATTTTGCTGGTTCCACATCGAGATGGGTTGCACTCATGGAGGTCCTTAAGTTGATGTTGAAAAAACATGGCACAACACGATGTTCATCAAGTGCAAATGCAGTGATTTCATTGAGGTTACAATTGAGGCAAGTTTATAGGGTGTTAATAAAATTAAAGAATGAACATGAATGCACAGATATTGAAGGTTTGCTAAAACAGATCGAGGTGCAATTTATATTTTTCTTGTTAGAAGATCAACAGCTTCACTAAATCTGTTCAGGGTTCCGATGCAACTGTGGATTGACCCAGTTTGGTAACAGACACAAAAAGTTCAAAATCATGACTGGAAGAGTATATGGAAGAGGCAAAGACATTTTGCGATGAAAAAGGAATCCCGAAAATAAGAGGAAGAAAAGGAATTTAATGACACGATGGGAACTGTAGCACCCTCAATACCTGAAACAACAAAATACTATTTACGATGCAGCGCATTAGACAACAAATTATCTTCAAAAGCAACTGTAGGCACGATTTACATCTTTATACAAAATTGATAATGAGTTAAAATTTTTTAAGTTGTGCTTTATATTGTATAATACGACTGAAGATGAAATGATAAATTCCTGCAAAAATGCTGCATATATATATATATATATATAATCAATGTGGATGAACATGAGTCAATCGAAGATGTTCCCAGTTTGAAACATCACCTGCCTTCGATAAAAGGTGTAAAAATTACACAGAAAGAAATATTGAAATTTCTTCATGAATATTGTGTTTTAAGTTCCGTTCTCAATGTGGAAATTTTGCTGAGAATTTCTTGACATTCGCCGCATCAATCACTTTCAAGTAAACTGAAATTGAGCAAAAATGACCTATGGTCACCAATGAATTAAGAGAGACTTTCTGGTCTAGCCATCTTATCTATTGAATATGACACTGCTAAAAATATAGATTCCAATCACATAATATTTTTGCTGCAAATAAAGCCCAAAAAATAAATCTGTAAAGAAACGATTGTTTATTTTAGTTAAATACTCCTTTTAAAATAGGCACTTATCATTTTATTTGATTATCTTTGGGCGACAAAAAATCTTCTGCCCAGGGCACCAAAGGTGGTCACTACGGCCCTGACGGTACCCAATCTATTCTATCAAAGGCCTTCTGCCAGTCGATGAAACATATGCAGCAATCTGATATGATTCTCTCTACACCGATAGCATCTCTGGTTCTGTGTCCTTTTCTGAAGCCTAATTGATCTTTCCCTAGCATTTCTTCTGCATTTTTCTCCAGCCTATTATTAAGAATCCTCGTGATGATCTTCGAAGTGTGTGACAGTACGCTTATTGTTCTGTAGTCCTTACATTGCCTTTGGCGTCTTCTTTAGAGGGATCATTGTTACTTCTAGGAAATCCTGAGGCCACTCTCCTGAGTCATAAATATTGTTAATTAATTTTGTAATCACTTTTAATCCTTCCGATCCCATGACTTTAAGTATCTCTGCCGGTATTCCATTGCTGCCTGTAGCTTTTCCTTCCTTCAGTTCCAGTATCACCTTTTCTACTTTGCTTTTCATTATACTTGGTCCAAGTTGTCTTCTTCAATGTTATCTTCTTCTTCCAGCTCTATTTGTGCTGATCCTGCCTGCTTTTTGTATAGTTCCTTAATATATTTTTCCCATACCTGTGCTACATCCTTTGGTTCTGTGACAATTTTTCCATCAGTATTCATTATTCCTTTACCACGAATTCCATTAGGCTTCTTATCCTCTAATTCCAGTGCCCTAGCATACATCATATTGTACCATCCTAACTTCTCCATCTGTTGTATTTCCTTGCATTTTTCTTTTATCCAATTTTCTCTAGCTTTATCTGTGACCCTTCTCAATTCATTGTTGATGCGTCTATAGTTGGCTTTACCTTCTTCACTCTTAACGTCTTTCCATTTTCTTCTCCTATCCATTTTCTCCAGCATTTCCTTAGGGATCCATGGTTTTCTGATTTTCTTTACTTGTTTTCCAATCTCTTTATTCAAGGTATTTTTGAAACTGGCTTTAATTTCCTCCCATTTTGTATCCCCGGTCTTCAGTTTGTTTTCCATATTTCTAAGGCGATCTTCCAACTTTGTGCTGAATGCATGCTGCTTTTCTTTCAGTTTTTCTAGGTCCCATGTTTGTCTTTCTCGTCTCATTTTCCTTATTTGTTTAAGCTTTGTAGTTACATCGACTATTAGAAGGATGTGATCTGAATCAATGTCTGCTCCTGATAAGTCTTAGCATTATTTATGCTGTTCCTGAATCTATGTTTCACTAGGATGTAATCTATTTTGCATCTCAGTCTATCTCTTGGGATTTTCCATATGTACAGCCTTCACTTATGGTATTTGAACCATGTATTGCAATATAGCTTATTACCTAATTACCATTAAAAGCATTTGTGTCATTGCTAACTATATTAAGCAGCTTCTTCTTACATACTCGTATATAGGAGGATGACATAAAACCTAAGTACTACAGATCTGAAATTTGGGATGATGATAGTTCATTGGGTACAACCATCGAGGAAAATACAAAATTCCAAAAATTTACATTTTTAGGATAGTTTTTCTGATCCTATTGTTGTTACTACCTTCCTTAAGTCAGTGCAGGGCTTTATAAAATTGCACTTTTAAATTAGAAAAAAATTGATATACAAACTTGGGTCACAAAGTCCTATAGCTAAAAAATATTGTTTATTTTTTTAAAGACAAAACTCAAATCCATGCCAAATTAACACAAAAATTTGATTTCAACACATTCCAGATGGTGATCCCACCTCAGGGGTTCTCTGATAGGAAAGGAATACCATACAGACATTTGTTTTTCATGCAATACGACGCCGACCCTGAGGCTTCTTCTATGGGAAAAACAAACATTCCTGAATCCTCGCTATCGGGCTCATTGTGTTTAAGTTTACACAGCGAGTTTAAACTCATGATTACTTTTTATAAAGAAGAAGATAGATATTCAGGCTTTTTAAAATCTTTTGAAGAGTTTACAAATTTGTCACTCATGACTGTAAAGGATATTTATGCTTGCTCAGAAATTTTTGTCTAATTTCAGGGCCCCCAACTAATTTTTTGATGGATTTAATTTTGATTTATTTGACAAATTTGTCAAAGGAGCACAATAGGGACCCTGGCCCACTTTTGAACTCTTTGATAAGTTTTGGGACACCTAATCAGTTTTTGATGCAATTTTTGAATCCTCCTCCTAAAAACCCTGGACATATATCTTTGAGGCATCATCCCTGCAAACTTTCTGCAATTCCTAAATGATGGCAGTCGGTTCTCAAACGAGCTTTGCCAGAAATTTAATGTTTGCTCGGATCTCAAATTTCAAATTGTCCATGTTCATGAATCTTTGGGTTAAAAACACAGTTATATTATACCAAATTAATGAATTCTAACTAATATTGTATTTTTATAGCTAAGATCATGCTAATTTCAGACAGCTATGGTTTGTTATTGTTTGAACTCGGGTATGGTGCTACCAACATCATTCTGGGATCTTTTTGATTCACCCTCGTATTATTAGGCAGAATAGTAAGAAGTAGCACAGAACAGGTACGAGAAACGTGTTATTTATCATTGGTCAGATCTCAGGTCGAATACGCTTCCAGCATATGGGATCCGTACGAAAAGGGACAGATACTCGAGTTAGAAAGAATCCAACGCAGAGCAGCCAGATTCGTTAAGCAAAAATATGAGCAAAAATTAAGCGTCACATCACTCTTGAAGGAGTTGAATTGGATATCGCTAGAGGATCGCAGAATTAGCGCTAGGTTAAGGCTTCTGGAGAAATTTAGGTCGGAAGTTCTCTTAGAGGAGGTCTCAGGAATATTAGAGGCACCTACGTACATGGGCAGGCACGATCACGAGAATAAAATAAGAGAGATCGACTGTAGGACCGAGCGATACCAGAGCTCGTTTTTTCCAAGGACCATACAGGATCATAACAGGAGAGTGATTCCCACGAGGGACGTTATTAGGTAGGTCTTGGTGTGCTGCACCCCCTGCCACCCACCAGTCTGGTGATTTGCAGGGTATCATGTAGATGTAGATGTAGATTATATCATTCATTTCAACAACTTAGGTCAGGGATCGGTAACCTGCAGCTCGTGACCATTATAAAAACATCACAGAAAATTAAAAATAGCAAAGCTCTGATTGAAGAGAAGGGCATGAGAAACAACTCTGTATAGGCATCTAGTTTCTGCAATGATGCTGCAAAGTTGGTTGGATACCATGTATTTATTTTACACTATCTCCAGGGCCGAATTTAAGTTTTTGGCATCCAAAGGCACTATTTTTCGATGCGCATTTTCTCATAAAATTAAATTAATTATTGACGGACATTACGCTACTGTATTCTTAAATGAGGAGATATAATTCAAAATTTATTTATTATTTAAAGAAAACTTCAATATTTTGCGTTTTTCATATTTGGTACCTTTCATAAATTGGTGCCTTTCATAATTTGGCACCGTATGCAGTTGCCTATGTTGCCTGTGCATAAATATGGCACTGACTATCTCACAATCAGCCTTAATGATTTTGAGAAAATGCTGATTATACAGGGTGATTCAGAAGTTCTTACAACCCTTTAGAGATTTATGTTTTATCATTAAAAATGACAAAATAAACTAAAACGCAATTTAAATTACAAAAGTGTTGGAAATGAAAGTTTTCTCAGTGATTTATGTGGAGATCATAAGAAACTTATACAGACATTTTTAAGGTCAGGTAGACTGCTTCTTATCTTTAACACTGCCTGTCTCATCCAAATATTTAATGAAATGGCATATTGTTGATTTATCTGCAACAGGAGATTCTAAAAATGATTACCTAAATGCATTCTGGCAGTTTACATAAAAATGAAACATTAAGTACTGTGTAACAATAAAGACATTGCACTTATGTAAGAGACATCCTCTCACTTAAACTATTTTTAAACAACTGATGCCAGAGGAGGAAATAATGAGTAAACCAATTATGTGGACTGCAATGCCTTGAATACTGTTGTGTTAAAGTGTGATGTTTAAATTTGTAATGCCATGTGCTCAACTGGGAAAGAACGTCAACTATTGGTTGTGACTTTTCAATAACTCTGTAGATGCAAGTTTACATTTAGTAAATGGAAGACTGAATAAAGATAAAATAATTAATTAGGACACTCAAAAAGGATGGTAAATAAAGTTGCAAGATTAAAACGAAACCTAATCTAAGAGCCTATAATTCATGTGTAGGAAAAAAGATGAGAGAATCTCATCATAGATTTTGAGTGGTTCCTTGACTCCCCATTTAGGCTAACTCTTAACTGACAGGGAAGGATGTCCAAAATGTTTTATATTTTTGTTCTCAAACAGCAATTCTATTGGATAAACCATAGTCATCCTCCATGATTTTTTTTCATCTGTGGAGTTAGAGTTAGAAGACAAAACTACATTTCCTGGCCAGTTACTTTTTCAGGGGAGTGAAATTCAGATAGATAAATATCAATTTTGTACAAAGAAACTAAGTCATCCATCTGCATCCAATGCATTACCTGTTATTATTATTTATTACTACCTATGTATTATTTATTCTTAAATATTTTGTCCAGTCCTTTAGTGAATGAAGGAAAATTCTGAGAAAAGTTTGAGGCATTTCTGTTTTGTTTCAATTTTTTGTTTCAGCTGAGTAGTTACTTAATGTTGGCAATGTTTTTAGGTTTTTGAACCATTTGGTCCATGATTTGTTTTGTAACTGTGTTCTGCAACAATTTGTTAATTATACTGAATTCTTTGTGTAAGTTTCGTTGATTGAGTGGTATGTTGGTATGCCTGTGTACCATGGTGTGGATGGCAGCCATTCTGTGTCTGTAACGATGGAATGGGGCTGTGGGTCAGTTTTCTGTAAGTATCGAATTCTATTTCACTGTCTTGCATAGTAAAAAGTAGATCAAGAAATGGTAGAGTATTATTGGTTTCTATTTTGTGCATGAATTTGATCATGGGATATAAGCTGTTTAAATCATGAAGGAAATTTTCTGAGTTGTGTGTTGAAGTATTGAAAATGGTGAATATGTCAGCAACATAATCCATGTTGATGGAAAATATTTAAAAATTTTCTTGCACTCCTCTTTGAAGTAGCTCATGCTAAAAAAGGGGATAAACGGTTTCCCATTGCAGTGCCATTGGTTTGTGTGTATAATTGGCTGTTGATTTGGAAATACATTTGTATCATGCATAGATTGACAAGAGATTTATATTTCCTAAGAGTCTTTGTGGATACTGTACAGGCAGTCCCTTACTTTCATACATAATGTGTTTCTGAAAATGTGTACGAAAGTCGAATGTACAAAAGTTGAACAATAGTCTTACGTGTTATAATGGGGGTTCCGTTCCCAGAGAGCCAAAAAATAATATAAAATCTCTAATTATGGTATAAATGTTTAGTTTTTGAGCAGGGGCCATTTAGACACAATCGTTGATGATATATTTCCAGCATTTTGTACATGTTCTTTAATTTTGTTCTTTTCCTTCACAAATGAACAGACAATCGACCGGCTTAAGCCCAATGAGCGACCGATTGAGGCTAAAGATTCACCACTTCATTCATAAATTCATATCTTCGGTCATTCGAGGAAGTTTTAATATTATTTTCGATCTTTAAGCCTTTATTTAAGTGCATATGCACGGAAATTACCGAGGACAACAATTTTTATGTGTTACCTTATGAGAAACAACATTCATCCTCTGGAGTCAAACCTGTCACCTATTTCGAAATAGTTTTAGTCATAACGTAAAGATTCATTAACACAAATTCTGAGAAATTTCAGGCTTCTAAGTTTATTTCTAATCAAGTTATTCACAAAATTAGAGCGTTACGCATGACCATGATGATGATCATTACAATTTTATAATATAGAGAGATAGGGCAAAATGCAATAAAATATTTAAATAATTGTACAAATAAACACTGCTTCCAAAACTGTTGTCTGGCAGGCAGCATCACCACGCGGTAACTCAAAATGTTCGTTCGTCATTTCGCTGAAGTACGAAAGCCCGAATTTGGCGTACAAAAGGCAGTTCAGGGATGTCAATGTATAATGTACGAAAGTGCGTGTTGTACGAATGTCAACCATACGAAAGTCGAGGTCCGCCTGTACAATATTTAAAAACATTACACACAAATCTTACATTACATATAATACATATATTATTACATAGCATACTTTAAGGTTAGTTTTGTCTTCAGAAATTCAAATCTCCTAGGTCACTTTCTAGAAACTCGTCAATGGAGTAGAATTATTTAGATTTCAGCCAAGAAGCCATTACTCTTTTGAATTTTATTATATTTATGCATTTTGCTTAATTTGGTAATTTATTAAAAGTGTTGGCTTGGCTGACCGACAGCGCCACTATGCGATAGCTCAAAATGTTTGTTCGTCAGCTGATGTACGCAAGTCCGAATTCAGCATACGAAAGGCGGTTTAGGGGTGAGAATGTATAATGTACGAAAGTGCGAGTTGTACAAAAGTCGAACATACAAAAGTCGAGAACTGCCTGTATATACTCATGCATAGGTTGATCGAAACTTGTTTAATAAAAATTTTTGTTTTTCAAATATCTTGTGTATAAGTCGACCCCAGTTTTTCAGGTGTAGTAGAATGAAATTTTTGTATTCAGTATGTGTTGATCCATTTAGTTCCATGTGAAAAATCCTAAAGGACAATTTGTCATGTCTCTATAATTCTTCAAATATCAAATTAACTATGTGGTTTCAAGTAGCAGCGAAGTAGCAGGATGTCTCCCACAGTGCCACTGAGTACCATCAAAAGTCCTTACATTGTATATGCGTATGTAATAAACCAGATGACTGGGGATATACTTTTTATTTCATCACAGCGCTCAGTCAGAAACTAATCTTTGTAAAGGAAAACAGCTTAGCAGCTTAAGTTTAAGAAAGAGAAACATAACATAAATTATAGTTAGCAAAGGTAATAGTTCACAAAAGTAATTCTAGTTGAAGTAAATAATTCTAATTTTGTAAATAATAATAGTCTACAAAATTAATCATTTATATATTACTTTTTATTGTTTGATATAAAATAATTTATATGAAATGGAAGTAATGTAATATTGTAGGCTATAATTATTTTCATATTTCCATCATGTTACCAAACGCTATGTTAACAAAAATTGCTTAGTTATTTGCAAAGCATCAGAGATCAACATAGGATCACCAAATTATATAGTACAGTGGGTTCCGCTTATTAGAATCGGTGGTTAATTGAATCAGCCGCTTTATTGAATCAAAACCGGAAAACCAAAACCATTTTGTATCTAACATTTTAAGAAACCTCCCCTTATTGGAATCACATATTTTGGTTTATTGAATCATGCAGCAATGAATGAATGCAGGGTTGTATACCTAAAGTTGCTAAATGCTACAGAAAAGCAGATTTTCATCACATCGAGCAGAAATGAAAACCGAAGGAGGAAGTTGAGGAAGAGTTCAGTAGAAAACTGTGTTCTCCTTCACATTTATGAATGCATTTGAGATGCATGAAATGTATCCCCATTTTTGGTGTTTTATTTTATAAATACACATCTTTTTGCTCTGTCTGCACAATCAATTAAATGAAAATAGCAAGTAAACGGTAAGAGATAGATCACTGAAAATTGCTGGGTGTATGTAATCTATGATGCCTTTTATTATGGTGTCAAATAATATTTTTTGAGAATTTGGTGGGCAGTTAGAGATGCCTTTAAAGTTTTAAAATTAAGATTCTCTGCAAGTGGATAAAGGTAGAAAGTTAAAATTTCTCAATTGATCACTGAATAAATTATTTTGGTATGTGATTATATTGCTAAACTTGTAAAGAATTTTAAGTTTACAATTATAAATAAACTTCAACAAATAAAATGCACTTTTTTATATTGCATTAGCAAATGAAGCTCAAATTTTTTCCATATAATATTAGTCTTGCTTTGCATGGTTTCACTTTGCATGGGATTTTCTTAGAACACATCCCCCGTGTGAAGCAGAGAAGGTGTATTCTACTTTTCTCTTGATGTAGAATACACTGTAAACTACTATGTGCAATAAATTGCATTGTATAAATGCAGTATTTTTCACATTTTTTCATTTATGTATGACTATAATGTGAACTCCCAAAATCAGTCAAGCTTTTCTCTTCATCTACTTATAACCATTCCCTTATTTTAATGAATACACTATTCCTTCTCTTTTCCTACATCTTTACTTCTTTTCAACTAATTTTCTTGAGTATGTGCTAATATTTTTTCCTCATTTTAAACTATCTTACTTTTACCCTCTTCCCATATCTCCCTTGCCATTTCTTCAGTACTAGCTGGAGTGCCCGTTGAATTTCAACGGATTTAGTGAATCTAAAACTTCGACCGTGTAACATGTAAGCATTGCAAGAATAAGATAGTACACAGTTATACCCATCGAATAAAGCAAAAATGAAAACCACTCCACATTTTCCTATTTAAATGAATGAAGGAAGAAAATCTTGCACTGAAAATTCAAAAATAACGTATAAACTCCCTCCCTCTCCCTTCCAAACTCTCTTTCCCTTCTCCCCCTCTCTCTCTTAAATGTAAGAAGGGACTATATAGTCTCAATATAAATGCATTTAACTCTCAATTTCGGCGACAATGGGAGTTGTCATGGTAGCTTGTAATTGGTATTTAATAAAAATGATAACATCACGTATTTTATTGATTCTAACCGCATTTCTATGCGAATTCGACCAGAATTCGGAATCTGTCTTCAATAAAAATCAACTTTGTTCTTTCCCGCAAAGAAGTATCCAAGTCTCAAGTTCGTACCGTGATTTTAAATAATTTTAAAGTGCAAATTCAAAGAAGTCTACACTCATCCCTGATGACGCAGGACGCGGAAAAATACGTGACGTTCAATAATTAAATCGTTCGCTATTTCGAATCAAAGTGACGGACAGAAACAAAACCTTGACCATTCACTAAGTTAGGATGTAAGGAAGAATCATACCAAATTTGGTAATTCTAGCTTTTATCGTTTAGGAGTTTCATGAACAAACCAACAAACACACCCTTCAAAATATATTATAGGAGATATTTAATAGTTCTGTCAAGTGGGCAACTTTTCCACTCCTCTTCTTAGAGTTACCCAATCTGATTTTTACCCCTACTACTCTTACCTTAGCAGCATTTGGGGATTTCTATAGAGGTTTTTAAAAATTAGACTTGAAAGAAAAATCATAACTTTTATATGAAACAAAAAAGTAAATTCAGCTACCAAATAAAGCAACTCAAAAACGGTGAATGCAGGTATCTGTTTTGTGACATTCGTTTAAATATATTAACCTTAATTTAATTAATTAATATACTAAAGAAGTTTCTGATTTATAGATAAATTATGAAACAAAACTAATGCCAATTGGGTATCTCTCTGTAATTTATATAGAGCTAAATAGAATATTTAATTGTAAAACTATAAGATTTAATAATGTCACCCTTTGATGCTAATAATATGGCATATATAAATTAGCAGTCAGAAGAAAATATGCACACTAACTTTTGTGTCTGCAGGATGGTATTACTCAGTAGAGACTTAATCACACTTCTCAGTAGATTTACAGGAGGTGAACTGTGCCAGTGATTCATCTGATGCTATATTCAATGTCGAGAGAATTTTTGGATTTTCATCCCTGGCAGGGACTTGCCTAGGAGAGATTTATACATGGGTGATTTTCAATCTTTTTCTATGTATACAACTTGATGCATTAATTTTTAACCATTCACTGCTTCAATTAATAATAAACAGAAGTGAAGATTTAAATTTTATTATGTACCTTAAAGTTAATACTGAAATAAATTGGGATAGACTGCAAGAATGAGATTAATAAGGAACCTGTACATGACACAGAAAGAAAAAGTAAATAATGTAGAAAGAAAATGAATGCTGACAGGAAAAAATGTAAGAAAGGCTGAATAATGTTCCCAATGCAACTTAATACATATACAGAAAAGCTAACACAAGAGGTATTGGAACAAACTGAAGAGAGGAGAGAAACTGATATAACAATAGTGACATGGGTAACCAAATATCTTGGGTCCAGGTGGCTTCTGGGGCCCTCGCATTTTTTGCAAAGAAAGAAAAAAAAATATTTTGTGGCAAATTTTCTTTTTTATCTTAATTTTTGAATGACGTCAATTAATCATCATTTCTGGAAAAAGTAGTTATAAAAGCTTAACCATTTCAGCATATTCCTGTTACCTGATTAATAAGTGCAACTTGGTAGGTTTTACAATGTGTTTCAGTTTAACTGAATGTATGTATTTGTTGGGTGAGAGAGACTATTGATAATATTTTGCCATGTGTTCTCCACTCCTAGTTACGCCACCGTAGTGGAATCAATAAAAACAATAAGATATGCAGACAAGCAAATAATACAACAGAAAACAATTACAGATAATGATAAACTTATAATCATGGGAAATATTAAAATGGTATGAAAAGAAATGGGAAAAAACTAAAGTGATGATATCAAAGCATAAGGGACATACAGGGCCATATTTATGTATAGGCACTTTAGTCACTTGCCTTGAGCAGCAAATTTCTAGGGGAAATATTACTGTGAGAACAAAGCAGGAAAAATTTCTATTAACAATAATTATATGAACCAAATACAGGCGACTCCTGAGATTCGACAGGGATACATTCCTGAAAACGTGGCCGAATTTTGAATTGTCGAATGCCATTTTTCATAGACTTGCATGTTATAATCGGGGGATACGTTCCCACATCTCGACTCACGTGAGTCGTTTGTTACAAACGACTCGCGCGAGCCAGACCGGGGCATCTGCAGCACATCCCTGCATACATCTATCTATACATACAACTATATATCGCAGCAAAATTAATATAAAAGTTATTAAAAAGCACAAAACTGGCAGCCTCGCCAGTTAATTTAAGGTTATGCAAACCTGCCCTTCTCTTAAATCTGTCAAACCAGCCATCAAATTACGTGAATTTATCACGTTCTAGAATTTTCTCATTTCACATAAGTGCTAATAGTTGAATGACACACTTTTATTTGATTCACTTGCATTATCACTATTACATTTCCTTTTAGATATCATGTCAAGTGATAAATTTATAAATAAATCAATAAAATAAATAAATTTAAATAAAATATTAACAGAAAAAAGAGTGAAATCAGCACAAATTCAAACAATTAGAGCAGAAATAACTATGTCTACACTGAAACTAAACCTCGTGTGGTTGGTCGAGATGAAAATTACTACGCGTAAACTAGTTCCCAATTTGATCGGCTGGGTTGAAATTTTGAATTTGTCGAATCTCGGGAGTCACCTGTAATAAAATGATAGAAAAACATTTGGATGAAATAAATGAAGAACTATTCACCAGTGAAATTTCGGGCAGAGATCATTTCAAATTGGACGTCTTCAATAAAATCATTGTAATTTTAATTGAAGAACTTTAAAAAGAAAAAATAGCTACTGTTTTCTGTATGAAAAGTTTGGATTTTTGGAAAATTTTGTTTCACACAATGTTAATTATACAAATGAAAAGGTAAGAGTTATGTAAATTTTATGAATGCGATTTAGGTTATGTAACTTTTACTGAGGAATGTGTGCACTTCAAAGGTTTTATTAAAAACTTGCCAAAACAATCGAGTATTGAACAATTTAAATTGTTAAAAGAAAAAGGTTTGCAACAAGTTTACCCGAATATCACAATTGCTTCAAGAATATTTTTATCGATGGCTATTACCAATTGCTCTGCATAGTGATCTTTTTCGTTTCTGAAAATAATTAAAACATATGTGTTCAACACTCACAGAAAATAAATTAAATTACCTTGCAATACTTCATCGATGATGAAAATATTATAAATAATATTAGTTAACATTAATTTTGAAGAAATAATTCATGAGTTTATAAATAAGAAGCACAGAATTTTTAAAATTATTACTGATATTTTTTTAATTATTAATTTTTGTATTTGTATTTTTTATACTTAATTATTAAACATACTATGTTGAATTGCAAATAAAGTGAATTAAAGAAGATAAATGGACTCAAAAATGTTATATTTAAAAAGATTTCTAAAATTTCATATCGGTATAGTAGTACTGAAAGCTTACGGCCCATGAATGCGCAAAAAGTCACGTGATTATGGAGAGATAAGGTTTTAAGTTTGCTTTTTAAAATTATTTCCCGTCAAGTTTCGAACTCGTGATTTAAATTATCTTAAAGATTTTGTGTAAATTACTAGTTATTATGGAAAAAAGTTTAATCAAAGCCAGTGTTCAATCATCGACAACATTGCCTTTTCACGGGTTTCTTTTTTACAAAACATAAAAGTAAACATTTCAGAAAAACATAATTACACAACAAATGAAGCTGGATTTGGCGAAAGTGATACGATAGGAAATCAAATTATTGTTATATTTACATGCAGTACACTTGGAAGCAGACTGTTTACAAACAAATTTGGCTAATTGTTAAGAAAACCTAAGGGAAAAAGTATTCTTTATAGATGGTTTTCAGTTTTTCGTAGAATAAAATGTTTTTGTATATTCTGCATATGCCCTAGAATTACCAGCAAAAGTAAATTCACAAAATCCGTTGAAACTCAATGGGCACTTACACTTCTTTAAACATAAAACGTCATATCTCGGCTTCTATTACTCCAATAGGGATAATCATTTTTATTGTGCCTCTTGAAAGATTGCTTATAACTGTAGAAATCAGAAACACATATTGTCAATCGAACACCTTTGAAAAATTAATAACTTTACTCATAAAATGTTCTGCTATCTACGTTTTTAATTCTCTTTAAATATAAAATGTCATATCTCAGCTTCTATTGATCCAATAAGGACAAATTTATTTATGGTGTCTCTTGAAAGATTACTTATAACAACTGTAGAAATCAAAAACATATATTATTAATCAAACGCCTCTGAAAAATGAACAACTTTTCTCATTCACTGAAATTTTTGCTTTGGACGTGAAAAAGTCAGCCTACGGAAAACTTTTTCCCTAATTGATTTTAGAGGGATACATTAAGCAAAGAAAATGTGCAGAAATGTTGAAATTTACTTTTGGAAAACACATCAATCCAATATCATTTGTAGTTCTCATGATATGGGTGTATAAACAAAAGCGCGGTCTACGCCGGCCAAGAAATGGACTGAAGCGATATTTTCACGTTGTGCCTCCCTAACTTTTTTTAAAGGGAGGCTGCCTAAAACTATTCATCATATTTTGTGGTAGTCGCTTTATAATGTAGCTAAAAAAAGCTGAACCTAATTAATTTTAATATTTTCACTAGAACAATAATGCCAAGTTATAATAATAAGTTTGTATTATTTAATATATCAAAATATTTTAAAGATATTTGTAATAAATATTTTACTATCAAGTCTGTATATGCAGAGCCGTCTCTAGGATCTGCAGGGCCCCAGGCGAGAGAGTTGCCGCAGAGCCCCCTACTCATTGAGGGGGGGGATGTTAACCCCCAAAAAACCCCTGGACACGCCACTGATTTAAGTTATTGATTTTTCCAAAGATGTCACAAAGGTAGACTAATCTGCACAACCATATATCTTCATGAAAATAGTATACTAATTCGGATTTGACTTCTGCGACAAAAACTGTAACTTCAGCCTTTAGCTCAAATAGACGGCTGAAACAATCTTCCAAGTGACAACCATCGAAGATTGGAATGAAGTAATAAAGTAATATGGTCAGATAACAACATAGCGATCGAAAAAGACAAATTCAGAGCCCGAGACTTTATGAGGTTAACTATCTCCACTGCAATCTCTAGCACAGAGTTTAAATCTGCATCGAGCTCTTTTGCAGCCAATGCCTCTGTGTGGATTATACAATGAGTCCACTTTATTGAAGAGTTTCCAGTTTTTAATCGAGCAATAAGAGCACATTGTCCACATACGACTGCAGCTGGTCCTTCTGTACACACAGAGACGCACCACTTTCATGATAATCCGCACATACGAATTACTTCATTTAGCTAGCTGAAAATGGCTTCGCCTGTTATTTTCGTATCAAATTCTTTACAGCATATATGTTTCCTCACATATTTCCTATTTATCTTTGTTAACAAACACAATTAGTTGAGCGCAATTCAAAATATCGGTATATTCGTCACGTTGTAACGCTAATGTTTTTTCTTGATAATTTTTTGTTACTCATATTATATCTTCAGCCATCTCGTGAATTCGTCTTCTTATTGTATCGTTTGAATGTGGGATATTTTTTAATTTAACTACTTCATTCACGACGGGGCCCCTGGGCAACTGCCCAGTGTGCCCATGCATTAAGACGGTACTGTGTATATGTTATAAATAGTCACCTCATATTGTATACCAGAGCTGCAAACCAAATCGAACCCCCTAAAATTTGAAGTGGTTTTCAGTTCTGCTGTATTCTATTACACTTCTGAGAATGCTCGCCATAGGACCATTTGGTCATATTAAATTTAGTAGAATATTACTTTACTAAGTGAGACTCATTAAAATTTTGACGGAAGAAAGATGGAGATTGTAAATGAGTATGATGTAGTGGAAAGTGAAATTCCCTTTAAGTTTTGCAGTATATTTTTTTTTAATTTCATCTCCAATGTGAAATTCTGTATGGGTAACTTCTTTTAGGTTTATTTATATGAAGTTCAAAAAAAATGAATTAAGGGAAGTAAACTGAGATTTTTAATGATAAACCAACCCGTAGCATTCGGTAAAATATATTAATTATATTATTATTATGTACTAATATAGTCTGTACTAAATAGCAAACTTTCATTAGTCTCTGTGCCCAGTTGGCTCTGCGACCAGTTGGCCACCCCCAGTTGGCAGCAGCCACTTGTCCCATTCCGATTAAAAATGCAGTAGAGCAAAGCAGGAAGGTTGGCACCGAAAGCACATGGCGATCGGACTGATTCCCTCACTAGTAGTTATCCTAACCCCTGCACAGTTCGCTTTTCGAGAATGGACTCTTCCATACCAAATTCGTGTTTCTGCACATGGGCCGTAAGCTTTCAATACTACTATACAGGGGTGGCGAAGTTTATAGTGCCTAAGGGTGGCAAATTCGTTAATCTGTCCCTGGAGACATAGTATGAATGTCAAAGTATACTTAGAAAGATTAAATACTTCTGATATTTGGGAAGCATTTGATGTCAGATGGAAGGCATACAAAAGACATAAGAGCTAAAGTATGTTTGGCAAAAAAAAAATAACAAGTTTTTGGTCAGCAAAAAGAATGTAAAACTAAGGAAAAGGCTCATGAAGTGCTGCATTTGTCATACAGCACTCAATGGATAAGAAGTATGAACTTTAAGGAAGAAAGGTGTAAATATTTGGATAGCTTTGAATTCTAGATCTGAAAAAAAATGCAAAGATTAAAATGAACAGGCAAAATAAGAAATGAAGAGGTAATACAAAGAATATATGAAGAAATAAAAACTAATAAGCTATATAAACAAAGGAAAGATAATAGATATAGTGCATATATAGAAAGAATATAATTTCTTAAGCTATCTAGTGTAAGGTAATATTAAAGGCAGGAGAAGAGAAAGAAGAATGGAATTCATGATCAATGTGAAGACTGGTAATTACAAGTAAACAAATGAAACAGCAGAAGGCAGAACAGACTGCAGACATTTTGAGCATGGATCTTGAACCTGTCGGAAGTAGGTTCAGGTTTTTGACTAGTCAAAAAATTTTCAGTCAATTGACTGGTCAAATATTGTTAAAATATATCAAAAAGACAAAAATAGTATTTTTATACATTACTTATGCACTAAATATGTACTTTTGAATAACATAAATATCTCAAATGTACATTCAAGAAAATTGCCTCAAGTTTATACAAAAATTAATATTCAAAACAATAAAGATTATAACTGAAGTATTATTATTTGGACAATTACAAACTTTAATGAATTATACTGGTCCATGTAAATATAAAAAGAACAGATGAACAGTAGTGTCCAACAGTCTGTTTGACATTATTTTCTCTTCAGAATTCATTCTCTGGTTATTTTTTCATTGGACTCCATTCTCCATGTCCTCACCCATTTCAATCCGTGAATATTCATCCTTTTTAGGAATGATTTTAATGAATCTGAGTTTATGCCTATGATATGTCACCAGGTTTCTTTTCATTTCTGCATTGGTTTGTTTCTGGTGTAGATGATTCTCCAAACTGGCCAGTTTCACACAGCACAAGCAGTAGAACTGGGAGATTTCAACATAAGGTCAGAAATATTCACTAGGAAACTGGATGAGCAAAGAACCTTCCACTAGTTTTATGGTATAATTTGACCTACATTAATATACTCAATGACATTCCATATCATTTTTCTGTTAAAAGTGTCACTTCTTACTTTGAAATTAGGTATTTCAGCCAAAATAGAATTGTAGCAAGGAAATTTTCTATATTTGGCCAAATTTAGTATTAATTCACATGCTTCATCAAACTCTTCATTTGTAAGTCTACCACCTTGATATCATGAATCAAAAAGATGTTTCACTGTGTGGCGACCAAAAAACAAAGCCACATTAACCTCTAACTAAATGCTATATTTTACAGGAAATTACAACATAACAGCAAAACAAATGCTCTTGAGACGTGACAACAGTCTCGCAACTTAAACACTTCGTGAATATCAAATTATAACACAACAGCAAAACAATGATCTTGAGACGTAAAACTAGTCTCGCAACATAAAACACTTCATGAATATCATATTATAGTTACACTCTGTCCTCAGGAAACTTTCAGCACACACGACTTGCGAGGAAAATCTTCTCGACTCGTAGTATCCGCTCCTCTCTCTCTCCGTCACTCCGAAACCTTACTCTCGCCGCGACGACCCTCAGCTGACGCTCTCTCGGGATATCTGCTGACTCCTTTCCTCAAAAGCCGCGGTCATGTGATGGCGCGGATGAGGGGAGAATCGGCGGGTAGCTTAAACGGGCGACTCCTTGACTTCGTATTGGTTAATTTCTTGATTACGTTATATAACCATGAGAGAAAGTAGGAAATGGGAAATAGGGGTAATATTCGCCCTATATAAAGCGCGTTGCTATGGGCCGAGCCATTTGGCGGAGAGGTTTTTGCATTTCTGTTCGGCGATTACGAAAGACGACAATAACAAAGGACAGGCGATATTCGATGGTTGGCATTTTTCGTCTCGTTTATTCAACAAGTGCTTCATTAAGTGCGTAGGTGCAGGGAAAATCGCTGCATCCTCCCTCAGAAAATGGAAAAAAAAAATAAAGTTTTGAAGGGAGGGGGGAGATTCCCTGGATCATCTCTTCTCCCAATTGTTCACCCCCTTTACCTGTAGCACTTCGCTTAATCACGCTTTATATTAAATCACACACACACCATAATTGTCTGCAGTATTGATAATATAGTTTATTTAATGTTATTGTAGTGTCTAAAATACACGGAATAATTCACTGGAAATGTTATGTTGTTCTCACAGTCAGAGTCTGCGACACTGTTCCATCTGAAGTTCTCACAATCAGGGGAAATGGGAAAATATTCACCTCTGATTAACACTGTTCAGGTTTAGTACACTCCTTGAAGGCAGTTTTGAAAAGTGTTCACTAAGCACTGGAGTCAGATGTCTTCTCGGATGGAAATTCAATAGCCCAACTTATGTCTTCACCATAACAGATATTAATTATCACGAAGTGTTCTGGTGTGTGTGGTTTCAGAATAGCAAAAATGACTCAAGATACAAAAGATTATTGCCCACTCCTTGCCTTAGGCTTACAATAAGGGCACATTACAAGACAACGGATATTATAACAAAGAAAAGAATTCATGGTAGTTCCATGTGGGAAGTACCGAAATTTAACAAAAGATTACTTTGAATTTAAAGCATTAAGTAAAGTAAGCAGTATTCTATGCTGGAAACTTACCAGCAGTTATTTTCTAAGACAAGGCATGAAATCAGTATGACTTTAACAACTTTCAACTTAGTTAAGTGGTACCGATAGTTATTATAACATTAATTAATATTTAGAATAGTACAGCTAACTATTATTATTGAAACAATTTAAAATCTAGTATATTTCCGTTTGAGATGCATGGCTGTCGTTACAATGGCATACAGTTTTGTAAACATGTTAAGGTACACTATCGCAATTGGGGAGAGTGCACAAAAACTATTGTGGTAATAGTGGTATTATTACCAGTAAACATAAGAAATACATGGCCAGGTTACATTAAATAATAAAAATTTTGAGCCATGGAGACATACATAAAGGTCTAATTATCCTTTATGATGCCTTGAACATCATCCTTGTATACACAAAGGCATAGCACGAGGCCGAAAATGAATATGTTTTACCAGATTCTCATCTGGGGGCTGATTGCAATGATACAGGATCATTGGGTGATGGGGTCGCTAATTCCCTACGCCAAGCACATACAAGATATAATAACAAAATTACTGATGATACAATTTTAAATGTGAAATATTGGCAATTCTCTCCTTATTGGGTGAGTTCCAGAACAGCTGTCACAGGAGATAAAAAATTTTTAATTGAAAATGGACCGACCCATTGTGGTGTGAGTTTGGCGGTTTTGTGGAGTGCCTTTGAACTAGTAGGGAACCTTTTATACAACACCATATCACCAAGTTTAAATGGATTCCCTGAATGG